>OW052183.1:63823006-64423006 GCA_932526625.1 Rhingia campestris
GCCATAGCTCAATATTCAACTCAATTGCATATGCGGATGTAGCATCTGACTACATTATCCCATACCCACGACTAATTACTCTATCAGAGACGAATGGTCTTCAAACAATGTGTTATCTAACATTGAAATAGCAATCTATACCGACGGAACCAAAATGGAAGTCGGAGTGGGCTCTGGTGTCTACTCTGAAAAGATTGGGCTAGCTATATCCTTGAGATTAGCAAACTCGTGTAGTGTATTCCAAGCTGAGATCCTGGCCATACTCGAAGCTGCCGAATCGGCTAGGGTACTGGACATATCACAGGAGGATATCTCCATCTACGTGGATAGTCAAGCGGCCATTAAAGCTCTGGCATCCAATATAGTAAAATCACGGGTAGTTGGACGCTGCCGCGAAGAGCTGAAGGCTCTTTGTAACCAGAACAAAGTCCAAATTATCTGGGTGAAAGGACATAATGACATTATAGGAAATGAGAAAGCAGACGAGCTAGCCAGACTAGGATCGTCCAGTTGCATTTCACTAGCTGATAAAAGGGTCAATCCCCCGCTAGCATCTAAAAAACATGTAATAACCAAGCACACTCAAAAAGCAACCATAACAAGATGGCAAAATACAATAACTTGTATACACACAAAATCTCTCTGGCCGGAGTTAAGCGGCAGCAAATCAAACAAGCTAATAGCTTTGATTAGAACATCCATTTCTATAGCGGTGAGAGTGATAACAGGTCACAACCTGTTGGGTAAGCACTCCAATAAGATAAAACTGAATGGTGCGAACCAACTTTGCAGGAAATGCAGCGACCCTGACGTCGAAGAAGAGGTCTCACACCCACTATGCCACTGCCCTGCGATCAGTGGCAGCCGTTTAAAAATACTAGGCAGCCTTTACTTCGATGACCTAAGTGACCTAACGACTATCCCAATAGCGCTGATAGTCCGTTTTTGTAGCAGATCAGGATGGAGCAACTACCTCTTTGAGGCTGAAGGAGCAACACAGACCAGCACCGCATAAGTATCACTAGCGAACTTAAACAGGTATCCTCTTTCTCTATTTCAGGGTACTTTCTTCGAAGGGTATCGCTATGGGCCCACGTAGGCCTATGCGAGCTTGACGACTCACCCGAGCGTCAACAGCCCAACTAACCTAACCTAAACTCATTATCCTTGTTGGTACGTGCTATATGAAGAAGAAGTCGACCAGAACAACCGTTCAGATCACAACCACAGCTGAAACAAATTAGATCATTGCATTGAATTCGTCACTCTGTCACAAAGGATGTTTTTGTGGCCACATTTACCACAAAGAGCTTCTACAGCAGAAATCGTAGCAGATTAGCACTTGTCGCGTTGTTGAGATTCTCATCCTTTTTCATCGCCTTAAATCAGCAACGAAACCATTAATCCTGACGCACAATATGAAAATGAATAAGTGGAAGAATATATTAACTGCGTAACATCTCAAGGTATTTTAAGCAACAAAGACTGGAAATACCTTCGAGATATTACCTTTGAATCGGGGAATCGTGGTAAGTACCTATGTTTGCATTTCATATTAGAAAATAACTTCAGCATTTGGCTATAGTATTATCTTATAATTTATTGTTTTTGCGCTACTGAAGGCTCAGTGGCGCGATGGTTAGTGTCATGAACAAGACGAGAGTTGAGTGAGAACTGAACTGAATATATTTGTTATGACTTCAGAGTATAACGTATACAGTAATGCATATGAATGTTAAATATGTATGTACGTATGTGACACCTTCCTTTTTTTAATGTCAAATAATTAAGTAATAAGTACAAAAGAAGTAATAAAAGTTAATGAGAATAATATGTTTGTAAAATAACCATTTTGTAGTATTTACACAATGCGTAGATATGTATATCAATTGAACTGGAATCGTTCCGGTTTCTTCAAAGTTCGTCTAAATCTCGATACTTTGGCTTGTGAATTGTTCGGACCTGATGTTAAGGATTTGTTTTGCGTGGTTGGTGTGGAATGAGTAAAAGCAGGAGATTTATTAATCAAAGCTTGTATAGTGCGTACCAAATCAGTTGGCCAACGGTCGATTGCGCAGAGAGAGGGTTTAAGGGAAATTTAAGATATTTTACAATAAATTTTAAGAGACCTGCGCAGTAGAATGCCCAACTGGTTTGGTTTGCACTAGTTTGCCAACGGTCGAATGCGCAGAGAGAGGATTTAAGAGCAATTTAAGATATTGTAAAATAAATTTTAAGAGACCTGCACAGTAGATTGGCCAACTGATTTGGTACGGACTATAGTTCATGTGTTGCTGCTGGTGAATTTTGAGTCGATGCTGGTGTGTACAGGAAGTAGAAGATTCCGATTGAGTCCCCAAATGTGTTAAAGCTGGTTTTGTATGTGAAAAGGCTAGTTTGTGAGCAGTGTTAGTGATTTCAAAATTATTATCCGAAATACTGTTTGGAACAATCGTCTTCCTTGTTTAATTAAAGCTTTCGTCGGTTGAATGTGAAAGGTGTTACGTCTTAATTACTTTTTTTTCGTCTGTTCGTACAGTCATTGATCTTTGTAATGGATCCTTAGAGCCTTCGATAGTTCCATTGATCCAATCGCGATGATCTTTTTTAATTCGTACCTACTCTGTTTTTGTTCGCTGGTCATATAATGATTTGAAATGTTGCCTTGTTTGAAGTATATTTTCTTTAACGTTTGGTATAACAACTGGTTTAAGGTTGGCATTGCTCGTGGGGAAGAGTGGTTCTGGTGATTCTGCTCATTAATCGCTGGTTGGGAGACAGTAACTGTTCGTTTCTTGGTGTAGTTTAGGAGTGCTAATTGTATATCCGAATTGTCCTTGTAGCATTTTTTAACATGGCGTTTGCAGTTTGGACATACCTCAAAATGTTATTAAAATAAATTGGTGTACTTAAAAATTCTTAAATTTTAAATGGAGTATAAAAATATATTGGATCACTGATTACAGAATAGCAAAAATCCGATACTCAATACTCGAATCTCGTATGCGTGAACTCTTCAAAATAGCAAAAAGGTCAAACGTAGAAACAGACTGGCACTGTTATAGAACCAGCCTCTGTAAATTCAAAAAAGAGACCAGATCGGCCAAAAGAAAGGCTTTGAAAGAATTCTGCAGCAGTATCGAGGAAAACAATGAATCTGCCAGATTGAGGAAGATACTATCAAAAGAAGCAAGTAGCCCAGGTTTTCTCAAAAACTCAGCAAATGAATGTACAGAATCAACCCTGAGCCTTCTTTTAAGCGCACACTTTCCGAACTTCAAAACTGTAGAGGAAAATGCCATCGTAAGTACAAAAACAGACCACACATCGGAAAACATAACATCACATAATGCCAACACTGCTTACCATCTTCCGTGGATGTCTAAAACTAAACCACATACCACAAGTGTGGCGTGAAGTTAAAGTTATATTCATACCGAAAGCAGGTAAATGCAGCCACACCGTAGCGAAAGATTTCAGACCCATAAGCCTGTCCTCCTTCCTACTGAAAACGATGGAACGATTACTCGACATCCAAATACGTAGCAAGCTGAATCCAGGTTACCTATCTGTAAGCCAACATTCCTATATAAAGGGAAAATCGGTGGAAACGGCTCTACACGAAGTAGTTCGCACAGTAGAAAATTCACTGCACTACAAAGAATATACGTTAGCAACCTTTCTAGATATAGAAGGAGCCTTAAACAACGTTACAACCGAAGCAATTGCTGAGGCACTTACCAAAGCTGAAATAGGAACGGTTTTAAGCAATTGGATCTTAACCATGCTCAATAACCGGATCATTTCGTCAACACTAGGCGATTGTACCAAAAGGATCACAACGTCAAGTTAGTAGGGTTAGAAACAATCCTAAACATAATACCAATTGACTTACAAATCAATGACACAGCAGCAAAAAGCGCAGCAAGACTCAAAGAAACTGGCGATCTACTTATGAAGCCTTTTGGCCATAGCTCAATATTCAACTCAATTGCATATGCGGATGTAGCATCTGACTACATTATCCCATACCACGACTAATTACTCTATCAGAGACGAATGGTCTTCAAACAATGTGTTATCTAACATTGAAATAGCAATCTATACCGACGGAACCAAAATGGAAGTCGGAGTGGGCTCTGGTGTCTACTCTGAAAAGATTGGGCTAGCTATATCCTTGAGATTAGCAAACTCGTGTAGTGTATTCCAAGCTGAGATCCTGGCCATACTCGAAGCTGCCGAATCGGCTAGGGTACTGGACATATCACAGGAGGATATCTCCATCTACGTGGATAGTCAAGCGGCCATTAAAGCTCTGGCATCCAATATAGTAAAATCACGGGTAGTTGGACGCTGCCGCGAAGAGCTGAAGGCTCTTTGTAACCAGAACAAAGTCCAAATTATCTGGGTGAAAGGACATAATGACATTATAGGAAATGAGAAAGCAGACGAGCTAGCCAGACTAGGATCGTCCAGTTGCATTTCACTAGCTGATAAAAGGGTCAATCCCCCGCTAGCATCTAAAAAACATGTAATAACCAAGCACACTCAAAAAGCAACCATAACAAGATGGCAAAATACAATAACTTGTATACACACAAAATCTCTCTGGCCGGAGTTAAGCGGCAGCAAATCAAACAAGCTAATAGCTTTGATTAGAACATCCATTTCTATAGCGGTGAGAGTGATAACAGGTCACAACCTGTTGGGTAAGCACTCCAATAAGATAAAACTGAATGGTGCGAACCAACTTTGCAGGAAATGCAGCGACCCTGACGTCGAAGAAGAGGTCTCACACCCACTATGCCACTGCCCTGCGATCAGTGGCAGCCGTTTAAAAATACTAGGCAGCCTTTACTTCGATGACCTAAGTGACCTAACGACTATCCCAATAGCGCTGATAGTCCGTTTTTGTAGCAGATCAGGATGGAGCAACTACCTCTTTGAGGCTGAAGGAGCAACACAGACCAGCACCGCATAAGTATCACTAGCGAACTTAAACAGGTATCCTCTTTCTCTATTTCAGGGTACTTTCTTCGAAGGGTATCGCTATGGGCCCACGTAGGCCTATGCGAGCTTGACGACTCACCCGAGCGTCAACAGCCCAACTAACCTAACCTAAACTCATTATCCTTGTTGGTACGTGCTATATGAAGAAGAAGTCGACCAGAACAACCGTTCAGATCACAACCACAGCTGAAACAAATTAGATCATTGCATTGAATTCGTCACTCTGTCACAAAGGATGTTTTTGTGGCCACATTTACCACAAAGAGCTTCTACAGCAGAAATCGTAGCAGATTAGCACTTGTCGCGTTGTTGAGATTCTCATCCTTTTTCATCGCCTTAAATCAGCAACGAAACCATTAATCCTGACGCACAATATGAAAATGAATAAGTGGAAGAATATATTAACTGCGTAACATCTCAAGGTATTTTAAGCAACAAAGACTGGAAATACCTTCGAGATATTACCTTTGAATCGGGGAATCGTGGTAAGTACCTATGTTTGCATTTCATATTAGAAAATAACTTCAGCATTTGGCTATAGTATTATCTTATAATTTATTGTTTTTGCGCTACTGAAGGCTCAGTGGCGCGATGGTTAGTGTCATGAACAAGACGAGAGTTGAGTGAGAACTGAACTGAATATATTTGTTATGACTTCAGAGTATAACGTATACAGTAATGCATATGAATGTTAAATATGTATGTACGTATGTGACACCTTCCTTTTTTTAATGTCAAATAATTAAGTAATAAGTACAAAAGAAGTAATAAAAGTTAATGAGAATAATATGTTTGTAAAATAACCATTTTGTAGTATTTACACAATGCGTAGATATGTATATCAATTGAACTGGAATCGTTCCGGTTTCTTCAAAGTTCGTCTAAATCTCGATACTTTGGCTTGTGAATTGTTCGGACCTGATGTTAAGGATTTGTTTTGCGTGGTTGGTGTGGAATGAGTAAAAGCAGGAGATTTATTAATCAAAGCTTGTATAGTGCGTACCAAATCAGTTGGCCAACGGTCGATTGCGCAGAGAGAGGGTTTAAGGGAAATTTAAGATATTTTACAATAAATTTTAAGAGACCTGCGCAGTAGAATGCCCAACTGGTTTGGTTTGCACTAGTTTGCCAACGGTCGAATGCGCAGAGAGAGGATTTAAGAGCAATTTAAGATATTGTAAAATAAATTTTAAGAGACCTGCACAGTAGATTGGCCAACTGATTTGGTACGGACTATAGTTCATGTGTTGCTGCTGGTGAATTTTGAGTCGATGCTGGTGTGTACAGGAAGTAGAAGATTCCGATTGAGTCCCCAAATGTGTTAAAGCTGGTTTTGTATGTGAAAAGGCTAGTTTGTGAGCAGTGTTAGTGATTTCAAAATTATTATCCGAAATACTGTTTGGAACAATCGTCTTCCTTGTTTAATTAAAGCTTTCGTCGGTTGAATGTGAAAGGTGTTACGTCTTAATTACTTTTTTTTCGTCTGTTCGTACAGTCATTGATCTTTGTAATGGATCCTTAGAGCCTTCGATAGTTCCATTGATCCAATCGCGATGATCTTTTTTAATTCGTACCTACTCTGTTTTTGTTCGCTGGTCATATAATGATTTGAAATGTTGCCTTGTTTGAAGTATATTTTCTTTAACGTTTGGTATAACAACTGGTTTAAGGTTGGCATTGCTCGTGGGGAAGAGTGGTTCTGGTGATTCTGCTCATTAATCGCTGGTTGGGAGACAGTAACTGTTCGTTTCTTGGTGTAGTTTAGGAGTGCTAATTGTATATCCGAATTGTCCTTGTAGCATTTTTTAACATGGCGTTTGCAGTTTGGACATACCTCTCTGCCAATCCATTTGAGCTTGGGTAGTTGGAGCTAGATGTTTGATGCTTTATATCCGGATAGTGAAAGTTTGAAATTCTTTTGATGAGAATTGGGGCCCATTGTCAGATTCGAGAATAACTGGTATTCCGTGTGTGGAAAACCATCGTTTAAGGATTTCGATGACTTCACTTGATGTTGACTGTTTTAGCTTTTCAAAATCAAAACATATGAGAAGGCTACAATCCGCTGTGCGGATCGTTTAATACCCTATCCCATCCCATCCTAAAAATTAATATCCCTAAAAATGTGGTCTTTACGCTCATAATGTATTGAAAATGGCGTTGTCACAACATATTGTTCAGAAGGTTTATCAAATTCTTTTATGGTTCGAAGAAAAGCAACGTTTTTCTATTGCATATGCCTTGGGGTAGGACATACAAATGTTTTTTTGTAAGAAAACGCCCCCAAAAAGTGGGCGTGGGTTAAAATGGTCTATAGACGAAATGTTCATATTAATACTACCAATGAGTGTGCATCAAAATTTTTTTTGAAAATTTTAAAATTTGACCAGAAAAGGTTTTTTTATAAAAAACACCCCCAAAAAGTGGGCGTGGCAAAAAACTTTATATTGACGAAATATAGACATTACGATTCTCTAAATATGCTGCTCAGACACTTTTTTAAAATTCCTTACGGTTTGGCCAAAAAATACGTTTTCCTAATAGGGGGCGTGGCAGTGGGCGGATTTCAAAATTTTTTACACTTGTTCTGGTGACACGGACGAGAATCCTAAATACCAAATTTCATTATCCTAGCTCAAAATTGAAGGCCCAAAAATCGGTGACGAACAGACGACTCAGCTAGCGATTCTGAGTCGATCCATATACTTTGAGGTATGTGTAGCTAAATTATTTCTCTATGTTACAAACTAAGTATCAAAACTAATATACCCCTATGGGATAGGGTATAAAAATCCAGAATAACTGTCTGTAATGAGAATAAAGTTATTACCGTGGAAATGAAATAAGTCGATAGCTATTATCTCCCAAGGAAGACTAGGAATCTCTTTTAGTATGACGGGTTCTTTGTGCTTTGCTGTTTAATACGATTGGCATATACCGAAACGTTCTATAAAATTTTCTATTATCTTATGCATGCCTAACCAAAACACAGAAGAACGTGCTCTTTGCAAGCTTCTCTGAATCCCAAGGTGACCAGCATGGATTTTATTAGTAATGTCCATTTGCATGGATTTTGGTATCACTATTGCCTTGTAAATTATCCCTTCGCTGTAAGTTAGTTCCTCTCGAAAATTCCAGTCATTTCTTAATTGTATATGTTCTTTTAATAATTGGAGTAAGAGTCTTTAGTCTTTTCTAGTATTAATTTTGATTTAGTTGCAGACAATAGTTTTTCTTTTGTATGAACTTCGATTTCGTCGTCTGGTAACGTGTTCTTTTCATTTTTGCAATTTCTGCTCAGAGTGTCTGCTAGTATTATTTGAGTTCCTTATCTATATACAACTTTGGGTGCATATGGCAGAGTATATATTATAATTTTTTGTAGCCTTCGAGATGTTGAGTGTATAGGTTTTTAAAAATTGTTTCCAGAGGTTTGTGATCCGATTCTATTGTCAATCTCCTTTCGTAGATATATTCGTGAAATTTTTGGCATCCGAAACGTATAGCAAGGGCTTCCTTTTCTATTTGGGCGCAGTTTTGCTGCCCTCTTGTCAAAGATCGGGATGCATAGGCAACTGGTTGATTATTTTGTAGAAGAGCGGCTCCGATACTTGATTTGCTTGCGTCTACTTGAACTAGTCTAAGGTTGAATCATACAATCTTAGAATCGGTGTATAAGTTTTTAAAAATAATGTTCTTGGTCATCAGACCAATACCATGCAATGTCTGTTTTCAGCAGGACACGCATTGGTTTTGTTATTTGTTTGGTATGAAATTTCCTAGATAAGTGGCCATACCGAGGATTCGTTGTAGTTTTTTGCGTGTTTTTGGTCTTTTTAGATTTTTCATTGCTTTGGTTCATCTGTATCTGCTCCAACTCCTTCAGACGACAAAACATGTCCCAAAAATTTAACTTTGTTTAATTGAAAACGCATTTATCTTTATTGAGTTTAAGGCCAGCCTCCGAAATAATTTTGATTACCTTTTCAGTTTTTTTCTTATAGCTTTTTCTCGTTCTCGCATGTATAAGGATATCATCCATGGATACCTGTCTGTCTTCACATTTTTCTAAAAGTTGTGACATCATGGCTTGATATACTTCTGGAGCTGATCTGCCAAAATCTGTTCCTACAGTCTAACAGTGTAAACAATTTTTTCATACTCTAAGTTTTCTTCCTCTTCAATAGTGTACATCTGGAAATATCTTTCTGTTTCTTGTCGTGAAATGTTAGTCAAGATAACGCAATATTTAATGACATTGACTGCTTTTCTGGTTGCATTCGTAAATGCTTCAAACATGGAAATTTCTCCTTCAAGACTCCAATAGCTTTTTCTATAATTCTTCTAGTTTTTTTATTTGCTCTATTGTATAACCAATTATTTAATGGATATCCCGTATCCAAGTAATACAACATAAAGATAAGATCAATATCCGTTTTTAAATTTAGAAAAAAGGGAACTTATTCGCAACACTTTTGAATCGTGTACAAAATCGATGTTAACCCGTGCCGCTCGTCGCTCAAAGTTTGAAGAAATCCAAATTTTTGGCCAAAAAGCTGACATATTTATAAAATTTCAAAATTTGTATTCTATATATAATTGTTGTTATTTTATGTCAGACCGAATTACAACAGCCTTTGACCCCAAAAACGTGACTTAGTACCAGTAGGAGTCAATTTGTCAGATTTCTATGAATTTTACGGGTTTTTACATAATGTGTTTCGGAATTAACTTTTTTTGTTAAAAAGTAATTTTGGAACTCAATTTTCAAACATAAAGAGCCTTTTGTTCAAATTTAATCTCTTATTATATGGGGATTACCTGACTAGTTTACCAAAGAAGAGTCGTTTGACCTGTTTAGGGATGGTGATTTTATTTCAGCCACATTCAGTTTCATTTGCAAGGTTCGTTAAAAAGATTTTAAACATGAAATTGTCCATTTTGTTAGATCGATGTAAGGTATCCGACAGAAATGCCACGGGAATTTTAAAAGCTGCTCTAGAAGCACTAAACCGTGACCCTCTTGAGTACAAAGTCTCGAAAACTTTATTACATTATAGAAGGCAAATGTTCAGAGAACAAAATACTAAACAAAATGTTAGATAAAGTAAACATTCCTGAAAAAGAGCCCGTTGTTGTCCATTGGGACGATAAACTTTTACCGGGTGTTTTAAAAAATGAACAATGTGAGCAAATAGCTATTTCTATTTCATATGGCGAAAAGGAACAGCTGCTGGGAGTGCCTGTAACAGCAAACAGCTCTGGAGAGGAGCAAGCCATAGCCGTATATGTATGCCTACATAAATGATAAATGATAGACAAAGGAAAATACGACACAGGTATCAGTGAAAATTTAATACAAAAGCAGCTAACTCTAGAAGTAATTGAAAAAGTTACTGCAGAATTCGGGACCAAATTAACTGAGAGCCACCACAGAGATGACTGCAAGGAGCTATTGCAGTTGGTTCTCGTATTTGTTGGATCACTAGATGGCAATGTTGTGGGTTTTAAAACTCCAGGAGCCATTCATCACGCTAGGTGGATGGCAAAGGCTATTTAGTTTTTACTGCTTAAAAATGTTCATTTTTATACCCTATCCCATAGGGGTATATTAGTTTTGATACTTAGTTTGTAACATAGAGAAATAATTTTGCTACATATACCTCAAAGTATATGGATCGACTCAGAATCGCTAGCTGAGTCGAATTAGCATGAACATTTTTAAAATCCGCCCACTGCTACGCCCCTTTTTAAAAAAACGTTGTTTTTGCCAAACCGTACAGAATTTTAAAAAGTGTCCGAGCAGCATATTAAGAGAAACGAATTATCTATATTTCGTCAATATAAAGTTTTTTGCCACGCCCACTTTTTGGGGGCGTTTTTAATAAAAAACGTTTTTCGGTCAAATTTTAAAATTTTCGAAAAAAAATGTTGATGCAGAATCATTAACATTATTAATATAAACATTTCGTCCATAGACCATTTCAACCCACGCCCACTTTTTGGGGGCGTTTTTATATAAAAACCATTTTTATACACTACCCCACAACATATGCAGGAGAAAACCTTGTCTTTTGTAGAACTGTAAAAGTGTTTTGTAAGCAGTCTGAAGAATTTGTTGTCACTATATCATTTTTTTTTTATTTTATCCACCTCGTGTTTTTAGCCATGCCCACTTTTTTGGGGATTTTAGTTTTATGGATAGGATGGGATAGGGTATTCAACGATCCGCACAGCGAATTGTAGCCTTCTCATATGTTTCGTCCTCAATTTAAGACGTCTAAAGAAGAAAAAAGTTCTGTGAGTCCCATTTCTGTTTTCCTAGTTAAAATTTAAGCTTGGTTCAATGCTCCAAAAGCTCATCTTGCACCAAAGCAAGATTTAGGTATTTTGCATAGTATATTAGACTATAAAGAATGTGACGACATTGCAGAAATAGCCCTGACCAAATTTTCGAACCATTTGTGGTTTTTGAATGCAAAGTTAATGGGATTGTCGTGTTTTATCCCACCATTACAGATGATGGTGCTTAAGGATAGTGATGCGATTATATGAGGACACAAGCGTTCTCACTCTAGCCTCTCTATCATCTCCTACTCTCACCTCCACGCTGGTGACTGGTGGATGCCTAGTACCATTACTGGAGAGGGGGTATTAAACCCCTGTGGAAGGTCGTTGGTGGCAGCAAACGAGAGAGGGGGAGGAGTGTCCTCTCACTAAGGCACTCACTCTCAGGCGGCACCGGAGGAATTCCCTAGATGGAGTCAACGGTGGCGCCTACAGCTCCAGTTTGATGGAACTGGTAGTGAAATCCCTATATGAGCTGCTTCGACATAATCGAACACCAGGTCTATAGGGATTTCCAATACTGAGCCAGGGTATTGGAAAAGAGTTGGTGGCGGAGGAGCCCTCAATGGTTCAACGGCAGCGCTCATACCCCAAAATGGGCTACTGACATCGGTATTTTTTCCGGCCCGTTGTCCTAGGGTCAAAACAAGGGCCTGGCCCTCCAGGTTGGGGGTTGTGCTTTGGGTTAACTACCCATCCACAGAAATAACTATTGTTACGAAGCAACCAATAGCCTCGGAAAGGACTGATATTATTGTTGACGACCATGCTAAACGAAAAAAGGACAACGACGTTCGTATCTGCACCTGGAATGTGAGAACATTAAACAGGAGAGGTGCAGGCAAACAACTAGCGGAAGCCCTAAACTGCTACAAAGCAGACATTACTGCCATCCAGGAAATACGATGGGATGAGCCGGGCAAAAGGAGAATGAAAAACTGTGACATCTACTATGGACCGTTTTATAGTGAGCAGAAACAGCGACTATTTGGATGCGGATTTTTTACAGGTGCCAGACTTAGAAAAGAAGTCTTATGTTTTCAAGACATTATTTTTATTTTTTATTTAGGTGGCGCTACAGTTCGGAGTGAACCTGGGCCTCAACCAACATGCCTCTCCAATTAGCCCGGTCCTTAGCTAACTGCCTCCAGTTGCGCACTCCAAGTTGGTTGAGGTCGGTTTCCACTTGTGCGCGCCACTTAAGGCGAGGTCTTCCTCTACTGCGTCCGACGTCTGGCTGGGAATCGAAGACTGCGAGCCGGAGTATTGGTGTTCATTCGTTCTACATGTACTAGCCATCTTAAACGTCCAATGCGGAGTTTTTTGACCAGGGGCATGTCGCTGTACAGCTCGTATAGTTCTTGGTTGAATCTTCGTCTCCATAGCCCGTCAACGCAAACGGGACCGAAGATTTTTCGAAGAATTTTCCTCTCGAATCTACCAAGGATTTCTTCATCCGCTTTTGATATGGTCCATGCTTCAGCGCCGTAGAGCAGGACTGGGATGATCAGGGTCTTATATAGGATCTCCTTAGTAGTTCGAGTGAGGGCTTTACTACTAAATTGCCTTCTTAGCCCGAAGAAACAGCGGTTGGCAAGAGTAATTCTTCGTTTAATTTCTGACGAGATGTTGTTGTCAGAGTTAATAGCGGAGCCGAGGTAGACAAAGTCCCGTACTACCTCAAAGTTATATCTGTCAATGGTGACGTTCTGTCCAATTCGTCGATGTTGTGTGTCCTTTCGTGTTGACAGCATATACTTAGTCTTACCCTCATTTACTGCTAAACCCATTTTCGCCGCTTCCTTCTCTATACTAGCAAACGTGGCTATGACATCACGTTGAGTCCTACCAATGATGTCAATATCGTCAGCGTATGCTAGTAGTTGCACCGACTTTTGGAAAATTGTGCCTCTGGTGTTGGCTTTGGAGTTTAGCACAATTCTCTCAAGAATCAGATTAAAGAAGTCACAGCGCATCGCCTTGCCTAAATCCTTTTTTGGTATCGAATGTGTCGGTGAGGTCGTTTCCGACCCTGATGGAGCAGCGAGAATTCTCCATCGTCATCCTACACAAACGGACGAGTTTGGGCGGTATACCAAAACTAGACATGGCTCTGTACAGTTCGTCTCTATAAATGCTGTCATATGCGGCTATGAAATCGATGAATAGGTGGTGGGTATCGATTTGGACTTCTTGAGTTTTTTCCAGGATCTGCCGAAGTGTGAAAATTAGATCGGTTGTGGACTTTCCTGGCCTAAAACCAAACTGATAAGGGCCAATCAGGTTGTTGGTAAACGGTTTCAGGCGTTCACATATTACGGCAGATAGGATCTTGTAGGCGATGTTGAGGAGACTTATGCCTCTGTAGTTGGCGCAGTTCAGAGGGTCTCCTTTTTTGTGGATCGGGCAAACGATGCTGAGGTTCCATTCTTCAGGCATATTTTCATCCGTCCAGATTTGGCTTATGAGTTGGTGGATGTTACTTACCAAGTCATCTCCGCCGGCCTTATAGAGCTCAGCGGGAAGGCCGTCATTTCCGGCAGCCTTATTAAGCTTGAGTTTAGATATTGCTATCCTCACTTCACTCAGGTCGGGTGGTTGGCAGTTTTCGCTGTCGTTGCCAATATTGAATGGTTCGTTCTGCCTGACAGCGGAATGTTGTTCGTCATCGCCGTTTAACAGTCTGCAGAAGTGGTTCTTCCATATCCTCAGCATCGACTGTGTCTCAACTACAATATTTCCTTGTTCATCTCGACAGGATTCTGTTCGAGCCTTGTATCCTTGGCTTTGACGTTTTACACTTTGGTAAAACTTGCGAACATCGTTCCTGCAGTGGCACCTCTCTATATCCTCGATCGTGCGCTTTTCTTGCTCTTTTTTTCTTCTTGCTGAAAAGCCGATGTTCTTCCCTTCTTCTTTGCCTATAGAGCTCAATGGCAGCTCTCGTCTTCACCTGCAGCTTAGCCTTGTAGGCCTCGTTCTTGGCTGCGAGCATCTGTCGGCATTCCTCATCAAACCAGGGGTTTCTTGCTGGTGGGCGCGAGAAACCTAGCACATCAGTTGCGGCTGATCTAATGGCCTGTTGGTATCGTTCCCATTGCTCTTCGACATTCGATGCTGGTGGTATGGTGTAAATCGAGAGGTTAAGGGATACGCGTTGTGCGAAGGTCTTGGCGGTCTCTTGCGATTGCAGTCTTCCGACATTAAATTTTTTCACAGTATTTCTGGATTGTTGTGGCGTGGTGGATATCCGCATTCTTACCTTGGCTGCTACAAGGTAGTGATCCGAGTCGATGTTAGCTCCTCGGAATGTTCGGACATCCAAAATACTGGATGCGTGCATCTTATCTATCGCAATGTGATCAATTTGGTTGACCGTTCGTTGATCTGGAGACCGCCATGTCCCCTTATGGATATCGAGGTGAGGAAACCGTGTGCTGGCTATAGTGGCATTTCGTTCCGTAGCGAAATCAATTAGCCTAAGTCCGTTACCAGACGTGTTGTCGTGTAGGCTTTGTTTTCCGACAATACTTCTAAAGATGTCTTCTCTTCCTACCTTTGCGTTAAAATCTCCCAGCACGATTTTAACATCGTACTTCGGTAGTCGCTCATAGGTTTTGACGAGGAGCTCGTAGAAGCAATCCTTAGCTATATCATCTTTTTCTTCCGTCGGAGCGTGAGCGCATATAAGGCTTATGTTGGCGAATTTGGCCTTGATGCGGATTGTTACTATGCGTTCGCTAATGTCTTGGAAACATAAGACTTCTTGCCTAAGTCTGGCACTTATAACAAATCCGCATCCGAATAGTCGCTGTTTCTGCTCACTATAACACGGTCCGTAGTATATGTCACAGTTTTTCATCCTCTTTTTGCCCGGCCCATCCCATCGTATTTCCTGGATGGCAGTAATGTCTGCTTTGTAGCAGTTTAGGGCTTCCGCTAGTTGTTCGCCTGCACCTCTCCTGTTTAATGTTCTCACATTCCAGGTGCAGATACGAAGACATTAGCGAACGCATTGTAACAGTCCACATCAAGGCCAAATTCGCCAACATAAGCCTTATATGCGCTCATGCTCCGACGGAGCAAAAAGATGATATAAATAAGGATTGCTTCTACGAGCTCCTCGACAAAACCTATGAGCGACTACCAAAGTACGATACACAACATACCACCAGCATCTAATGTCGAAGAACAATGGCAACGATGCCAACAAGCCATTAGATCAGCCACAACTGATATGCTAGGTTTCTCGCGGCCACCAGCAAGAAACCCCTGGCTTGATGAGGAATGCCGACAGATGCTCGCAGCCAAGAGCGAGGCCTACAAGTCTAAGCTGCAGGTGAAGACGAGAGCTGCCATTGAGCTCTATAGGCAAAGAAGAAGGGAAGAACATCGGCTTTTCAGAAAGAAGAAAAAAGAGCAAGAAAAGCGTGCAATCGAGTAACGATGTTCGCAAGTTTTACCAAAGTGTAAAACGTCAAAGCCAAGGCTACAAGGCTCGAACAGAATCCTGTCGAGATGAACAAGGAAATATCGTAGTTGAGACACAGTCGATGCTGAGGATATGGAAGAACCACTTCTGCAGACTGTTAAACGGCGATGACGAACAACATTCCGCTGTCAGGCAGAACGAACCATTTAATATTGGCAACGACAGCGAAAACTGCCAACCACCCGACCTAAGTGAAGTGAGGATAGCTATATCTAAACTCAAGCTTAATAAGGCCGCCGGAAATGACGGCCTTTCCGCTGAGCTTTATAAAGCTGGCGGAGATGACTTGGTAAGCAACATCCACCAACTCATAAGCCAAATCTGGTCGGTTGAAAGCATGCCTGAAGAATGGAACCTCAGCATCGTTTGCCCGATCCACAAAAAAGGAGACCCTCTGAACTGCGCCAACTACAGAGGCATAAGTCTACTCAACATCGCTTACAAGATCCTATCTGCCGTAATATGTGAACGCTTGAAACCGTTTACCAACAACCTGATCCGGCCCTTATCAGTGTGGTTTTAGGCCAGGAAAGTCCACAATCGATCAAATTTTCACACTTCGGCAGATCCTGGAAAAAACCCAAGAAGTCCAAATCGATACCCACCACCTATTTATCGATTTCAAAGCCGCATACGACAGCATTTATAGAGACGAACTATACAGAGCCATGTCTAGTTTTGGTATACCGTCCAAACTCGATGGAGAATTCTCGCTGCACCATTAGGGTCGGAAACGACCTCACCGACACATTCGATACCAAAAAGTATATAGGCAAGGCGATGCGCTGTCATGTGATTTCTTTAATTTGATTCTTGAGAGGATTGTGCAAAACTCCCGAGCCAACACCAGAGGCACAATTCTCCAAAAATCGGTGCAACTTCTAGCATACGCTGACGATATTGACATCATTGGTAGGACTCAACGTGATGTCATAGCCACGTTTGCTAGTATAGAGAAGGAAGCGGCAAAAATGGGTTTAGCAGTAAATGAGGGTAAGACTAAGTATATTCTGTCAACACGAAAGGACACACAACATCGACGAATTGGACAGAACGTCACCATTGACAGATATAACTTTGAGGTAGTACAGGACTTTGTCTACATCGGCTCCGCTATTAACTCTGACAACAACATCTCGTCAGAAATCAAACGAAGAATTACTCTTGCCAATCGCTGTTTCTTCGGGCTAAGAAGGCAATTTAGTAGTAAAGCCCTCACTCGAACTACTAAGGAGATCCTATATAAGACCCTGATCATCCCAGTCCTGCTCTACGGCGCTGAAGCATGGACCGTATCAAAAGCGGATGAAGAAATCCTTGGTCGATTCGAGAGAAAAATTCTTCGGAAAATCTTCGGTCCCGTTTGCGTTGACGGGCTATGGAGACGAAGATTCAATTCAATCAAGTGAGCCGTCTGTCCTTGTTTATCCTAAGAAGAAGCAGGCATCAAACGCAACAAGGATGAAAATAAAATCAAAGATTGACCCAACTAATATTAATATAAACAGTGTGGTAAACAAGAACAAGGGCGAGATCGCCATAAAATGTGCAGATAAAGTGTCTAGTGAAAAATTAAAAGATGCAATTACAGAAACTTTGAAAGAGGACTATAATATCGAAATACCAAATTTAATTAAACCAAAAGTGTGTATAATGAATTTGGAAAATGATGAGTTAGATGTGGGAAAAATAAAGAACCAGAACCCTGAATTAAGAAACAGTGAAATGAAAATAGTGAAGATTTTCAAAAATAAAAGTCGGTGGAGAAACCTAAATGTTGCCATTGAACAGTTTTCATGATATATTAAAAATTGGTAAAGTAAAAATTGGATGGGTAAAATGTATAGTTCGAGAGTTTTACAACTTGACAAGGTGTTACCAATGTCAAGGATTTAATCACAAAGCAAATGTTTGTAAAAACAAATTAGCCTATATTAAATGCGGCGAAGAACACAACACAAAGGAACGCATAAATAAAGTTATTAAATGTATAAACTGTTCAAAGATTAATGAGAATCTAGGCATGAGCTATAATTGCGAGCATGAGGCGAATGACAAGACTTGTCCTGTATTCATCAAAAAATTTAAAGCATTTAAAGATAGAATACAATATTAGCAATTAAAAATGTGTAATAGCCTATACTTGAATATACAAGGCTTAGTTAATAACTTTGATGAAATTGAAAATATAATCGAAACGAATAATTTTGAATTTATATGCTTAACGGAAACTCATCTAACATCGAAAGTTGAAGACAAAGAAATTTTTATCAAAGGGTACTTGACGGAAAGTTGTGATTCAATATCGTGTACCTTGGACTCGAAGATTTCGCAAATTTATGGGAACATGACTGCAAACATTGTATCGGACTGTTTGAAAATAGCGGTGAATAGTTTGAAATGTATAAGATATATAAATATTAAGGGAACAAATCCATGGTTCGAGAACCAACTTAAAGTAATGAGAAATATGAAAATTTACAAACATAAAATAGCAGTGTGGTCCAATCTATCAAGTGACTGGGAAAATTATAGAGTTGCTAGAAATGAGTTTAAATCAGCTATTGATCGAGCAAAAAGTAATTATGTAAACTATAAGATTCAATCTTCTAGTGACCAGAAAACAATGTGGCGAACGATAAAAATGCTAGTACTCAAAGAGCAGAAAAGTGCAATAAAAAGTGTTGTTTTTGATGGTGTGTTAGTAAAAGACTGCGCGATGCTGGCAACAAATTTTAATGTCTTTTTTGTACAAAGTGTCAGTCAATTGAATTCCCAATGTCTCTTACGAAAATATTATTCCAAATGTAAGCAAAATATTTAAATTTAAGTCCATAATACCTTAGCTCATTAGTATTTTGAAAAATATGAAGAATAAGAAGGATCCAAAGAAGTTAAGTATGAACATGATTTTAGACGCGTTTCACATTATCGGTATGAAATTGTGCGCACTAATAAATAAATCGATGACTGAAGGAGTGTATCCGAACTTATGGAAAGAGGCGATTGTAATACCGATTGCAAAAGTGAATAACCCGAAAGAGCCATCTGATTTTCGTCCTGTTAATATGTTGCCAAATGAAGCTAAAATACTGGAAAAAGTGGTGCAAATTCAACTTCAAAAATATATGGAAGACAATCGATTGTTCGTAGAATGTCAATCTGGGTTCAGAGGCAGGCATAGTTGTGAATCTTTACCTGATCATCGCGGATTGGAAAAATGAAGTTCAAAAAAATAAGAAGATTGTTGCTGTTTTTATCGACCTAAGAAGAGCTTTTGAGACAATAGACAGGAACATCCTTCTGAACAAGTTACATCAATATGGTATAAGAGATGCAGAATTTAAATGGTTCCGGTCATATTTAAATGAACGCAGGCAAAGAACAAGAGTTGAGGAGGCAATTTCTGAGGCGATAAACGTTAATTTAGGAGTACCACAAGGATCAGTTTTGGGAGCGCTGCTATTTATTATTTATGTAAATGAAATGCCAAGAGTATTAAAGTACGCAATATAGTTGTTCGCAGATGATGGTCTACTCTACATATCATCAAAAAACGTAAATGAATGTATAGACAAAATAAATAATGATCTATAAAGCCTTTACAAGTGGTTTCAAATGAACAAACTAAGTCTAAATATAAGTAAAACCAAATGTATGGTCATAAATGGACAACCTGAGGCAGATATTGTAATAAATGGTGCAAAAATAGAAGTACTTAATGAAATTAAATACTTAGGAATTGTTATTGATACAAGTTTGAATTTTAGCAGTCACATTCAATACATATCAACAAAAATTAGTAAAAAAAATTGGATTCTTTGGAAGAATAAGAAAACGAATACCTCTTGTTAGTGCAATTAATATTTATAATTCAATTATTATACCTCATGATGGAAAGATTGCAAAAATTTAAAAATAAAGCTATGAGAATTATTTTAAAATGTCATTGGCTAACACCGACTGTAAATATGTTAAGTGCATTGAAATGGTTAAATGTGAAACAAAGAACAGTAATGAATGTATTAATTTTTGTCTTTAAAATGAAGTCCGGAATGTTACCTAATTATTTATGTGATAAAATAATGTATGTTGAAAATGTACACAATTATAATGTGAGAAATAGAAATGATATTCGTCTTCCACTAGTCAGAACTCAAAACGCCCAAAACAGTGTTTTTTATAAGGGATTTAAGATGTATAATGAATTACCCTCAGAAATCAAAAATGAAACTAATTTAATAAGGTTTAAAAAAAACATTATTACGTATGTAAGAAATAATTGTGAAAGATAAATGTATACCATTTTAGTTTTAAGAAAATATATTAAATGTTATAATAGCTTATTACCTGCTAAATAAACACAAATGAAATGAAATTCAACCACGAACTATACGAGCTGTACAGCGACATACCCCTAGTCAAAAAACTCCGCATTGGACGTTTAAGATGGCTAGGACATGTAGAAAGAGTGGACACCAATACTCCTGCTCGCAGAGTTTTGGATTCCCAGCCAGACGTCGGACGCAGTAGAGGAAGACCTCACCTTAAGTGGCGCGCACAAGTAGAAACCGACCTCAACCAACTTGGAGTGCGCAACTAGAGGCAGTTAGCTAAGGACCGGGCTAATTGGAGAGGCATGTTGGTTGAGGCCCAGGTTCATCCCGGACTGTAGCGCCACTTAAGTAAGTAAGTATTACAGATGATGAAAAGTTGTTAATGGCTAATAAATTGCTCAGTAGAACAGGTAAGCACGCTAGGGTTGTAAATCCAAAAGTAAGGAAAACAAATTAAAAGAGGTAGTTGATGGAGGATTGGTAAATTTACTTATCAAAGAAACGTTTACATTCTTTGACTGATTTAATAGAAAAACAGATTTCCGAAGACAACATCCAATATAGTTAATAACCGACTTTAACAATCTTCTGACAAAAGATGAAATATCAAAAGCAATATGTCCTGCAAGTTGTAAGCAAATGCCGACGACAATATCCTGACGTTTCAACAACTACTTTAACAAAACCTCTAGAATAGATTAGATAACTATGTAAAATTATCAACTCATGTAGGTACTACGTCTATATCTTTTCTTGGTCTGTTTGTATGTATTATATACATGATTTTTATATTTTAAAATAAACGAGTGGTGGGTGCACGACTGGGTCGTACGCAACTTTCTCTTTCACAGCGAGTTGGGCGTTAGATCAAATACGAACGTTTACTCCGAAATTTGAAGGAATCGATGTCAATGTGAATAATAATGATTTTCCGTTATTAGCCAAAACTGAAAATTTCGTTTAGTGATAGTTGGGCTAAAACTAATTATGTGGAATTGCTTCAAGCTGTAATAGTAGTATATATATTAAATTTCATTTAATTTGACATAATAGTTTGCGAGAAATTATCAATTTTCCTTATATGGCCTAAATGACAAAATCCGTTATATGGATTTTCTCGAAAAAACTGGGTATGCAGTTTTGTTGGAGCTAATATGGTTATGGTATATATAAAGCTTGATCAAAATCGTTAGAGCCGTTTTCGAGAATATTGAGGTTATGTGTAATTTTTATATGGCAGGTACCGTTATTAACATGGCTAAAAACAAACAAAAAAAATGGCCTAGAATTATGACTTAAATAAGCTTGGATACGAAGTTTGAAGAATATCGGTCTAGCCGTTTATGCTGGGGAGACCATTACGGACAGACGGACCGACCGCGACGCGTCGACGGACGGAATTCCAAAAACCACTTTTTTAGGCTCCGCTATCATCGTAATGTTAGAATCAATCAAAATCTCGAGGTCGAAAATTTTTACGAAAACAATATCTTTCTCTTTGTAAGAGAAAGTTAGAAATGTCATAAGACTTATCAGTGTTATTTGTTATACCCTCTCCCATAGGGGTATATTAGTTTTGATACATAGTTTGTAACATAGAGAAATAATTTAGCTACATATACCTCAAAGTATATGGATCGACTCAGAATCGATAGCTGAGTTGAATTAGCCATGTCTGTCTGTCCGTCCGTCCGTCCGTCTGTCTGTTCGTCACCGATTTTTGGGCCTTAAATTTTGAGCTAGGATAATGAAATTTGGTATATAGGATCCTTGTCCGAGTCACCAGAACAAGTGTAAAAATTTTTGAAATCCGCCCACTGCCACGCCCCCTTTTTAGAAAAACTTATTTTTTGGCCAAACCGTAAGGAATTTCAAAAAAGTGGCTGAGCAGGATATTTAGACAATCCTAATATCTATATTTCGTCTATACAAAGTTTTTTGCCACGCCCACTTTTTGGGGGCGTTTTTAGCAAAAAACGCTTTTCGTCCAAATTTTAAAACTTTCGAAAAAATTTTTGATGCAAATACTTCCGCAATGGTAATATAAACATTTTGTCTATAGATCATTTTCACCTACGCCCACATTTTGGGGGCGTTTTCTTACAAAAACCATTTGTATACCCCATCCCAAGGCATTAGCAATAGAAATACGTTGTTTTTTGTCGAACCACAAAAGATTTTGAGAAACTGTCTGAGCAATATATTGTGACAATGTCATTTTCTGTATTTCATCGCCATAAGGCCTATATTTTGAGGATATTAATTTAAAGGATGGGATGGGATAGGGTATTCAACGATTCGCATAGCGGATTGTAGCCTCTCATATGTTTTTTTTTATATTTCTACATTTAACTCAAAAATATACCAAAAAAGCAAAAATTAATAACTTAATAACAAAATATACGAAGTATGTTCCTAGTGGTACCAGGTCACGTTTTTGGGGTCAACGGCTGTTGTAACTTTGTTTGACTTAAAATAACAACAATTATGTATAGTATATAAATTTTAAAGAACAACAAAAGCTTTCTTTAGATTTATTAAACGTGTTTAATATTCGAAAAAAAAACGTTCGATGCAAGATCGGTTATGATGATAATATTAACATTTCGTTTTTAGATCATTTGAACTCACGCCCAATTTTTGAGGGTGTTTTCCTACAAAAATCATTTGTATACCCTACCCCGAAACAAAAGATTTTGATAAACAGTCTGAACAGTACGTTGTTACAATGTCATTTTCCAATTTCATCCCCATAAAGTTGTTAACCACGTCCACTTTTTGGGGACGATCCGCACAGCGGATTATAGCCTTATCATTTAGATCCCTTATTTGCGTATTAATTCGTTTCTTTTTATCTCATTTTCTAAAACAGTAGGGATTATTTGGATTATGTCAATTGGTCTGTAATTAGTTACTGAATGGATCGTCCTGTTGTACTTGGCAGTAGCAAGTAAAAGGAGTTCAGCACTATCACTAATATTATTTTCCAGGCGTATGCATCTAGTTATTTCTGACAAAGTACCTTTGAACTTGCCCATTTGATACACTATGAAAGGGTGGTGTAGTAAACATAGTTACGCCAAAATGATTTATAAGTATCGCTCGTTCGAAGCGTACCTCTCTTCCGTAGAAGACAATGTTCGTGAAATCATTGTTACTGGGTGCAAATCACCGCATCCGTGAATGGATTGTCAATCGTACGAACGATAATTACGTGATATATCTTTCGAACAACCGCATTGAGATCACGGCATTCGAATGCTCACGGAACGGAATTTTCCATTCGTAATAAATGTCGTACTAGATTGGAAGGATTAAATGTAGTAGTTTAAACGTCAAAAAGTTGTCATTCGGAAATTTTATCAAAAGAATTTATATCAAGACAAAATGGGTAGTGCTTTATTTTTTTATCTCAGTACTTCTGAGGAGAGTAAAAGTGATGAGAAAGTGGTGAGTGATAAAAGTAATCCACTTTCTTTGTCGAAAGAGTGTAAGAATATTTTAAAACATCCTATAAATGAATACATAAATGTATTACCATCTTTAAGTAGGTTCTCTTAAAGTTATGTTTGAATAACCAACAATTATCAACCGCAGTACCTCCAGTATTGCAAATAGCATCCACACTTTCCCTCTAGGCAAGCGGCAGTCATCATCATCAAGACATTTTTTGTGTGCCGTTCAATTTAGTGCTACTTGTCCTGAAATTGTGTTTTCCATGTTATTAAAGTGTTTTTAAGTTTTTTTTTTATTTCAAATCACTTTACCTAAATAAAAAAAAAATAAAAAAAAAATAAAAATAAATAAAAACAACTTACATTTTGTTTATCTTTGGTGTACGTGCCAAAATCGAATTACTTATGAATGCTTTTGGCTGATCGAATGACTTATCGAAAGAACGCATCCGTTTACGTATTCGTTCACGGATGGTATAATACCACATTACGTTACGAGTTATTCGATAATGTATCACATAATACCAAGTACACACTTCTACGTGACGAGTCGAGTCATCCGTTCACGGATGCGGTGATTTGCCCCCAGGGCTTCCACCTTGTTTCAGGACAGCACCAAGCGTATGTGAGTTAGCATCTGTTGTTATTTCAAATGGCTTTTCGAAATCAGGATAAAGCAGCAACACATCTTCTAAAGCTAAGATTTTTTTAATTCTACAGAAAGACTCCAATGCTTCTTCGTCCATGTGTACTTTAATAGTTTTTGACCTATTTGTGCCTACATTTCCATTTTAACCTCTTAAATATTTTGTTAGATGTTTCGCTATTTGAACGTAATATTTTATGAATCGCCTGTAGTATCCTGACAATCCAAGAAAAGAACGCAAGCTACGAAGTGTTTTAGGAAGTTCGTAGCAACACCAAAATGATTATTATCGAATTCGGCATAAAACAGGAGGTCCCGCCATCGTGCAGGAAGTACACACGCTTCACGCACACATGAATGGTCGTGAGAAAGCTAGCCACTGGGTACTAACAAGCCTGTTGCGCCAAACATTTTTATTTGTATTTTTTTTTTCTAATGCAAATATTTTCTGGATATATAATTCCTGTGTTTCTGTTAAAGTTGAAGGCTATGTAGACGAAGATTCAACCACGAGCTATACGAGCTGTACAGCGACATACCCCTAGTCAAAAAACTCCGCATTGGACGTTTAAGATGGCTAGGACATTTAGAACGAATGGACACCAATACTCCGGCTCGCAGTCTTCGATTCCCAGCCAGACGTCGGACGCAGTAGAGGAAGACATCGCCTTAAGTGGCGCGCACAAGTAGAAACCGACCTTAACCAACTTTGAGTGCGCAACTGGTATATAGGATTTTTGAGCAGTGGAGCAAAACAAGTGTCAACATTTTTAAAATTGGTCCACTGCCAAGTCCCCTTTTTAGAAAAACGTAGTTTATGGCCAAACCGTTAGGAATTTTGAAAAAGTTTCTGAACAACATATTTAGACAATCTCAATATTTATATTTCGTCTTGATAAGTTTTTGTGGGTGTTTCCAGTAAAAAGCGTTTCTCGGTAAACTTTTGAAATATTCGAAAAAAAACTTCTATATATTATTTTAACCCCCGCCCATTTTTTGGAGGCGTTTTCCTCCATTTGTATACCCTACCCCATAGCATATGCAGGAGAAAAACGTTGTTTTTTGTCGAACAAGAAAAGATTTTGAGAAACGTTTGAACAATATGTTGTGACTATGTCATTTTCTATATTTCATTGCCATAAAGGCCACATTATGCAACAATCCAAGTCTTCTCACATGTTTTTTTAGTTTGCTTTAACATTTTAACATGAATAGACTGACAACTGAGCAACGCTTCCAAATTGTGCAAATTTATTTTGAAATCATGGTTCTGTTCGAAATACGTATCGCGCACTATGTCTATTACACGGTCAACATAATCGTCCATCAGAGCAATTAATTCGATTAAGTATGGAATGTTTTTTTCACTAAGTTTACTCTAAATGATAATACGCACCCACAGAGACGTCGTTCAGTGCGTACAGAATTGCGTAGCGTAGCGTAGAGGAAGACCCGAATCAGTCTATCCGCCATCGTGCACAGGAATTGGATATGTGCATCCACTTTATGGTAGATTTTGGTTTGCGTGCTTATAAAATCCAACTCGTGCAAGAATTGAAGCCACAGGATCACCTTTCAAGGCGTAGAATCCAACTCGTGCAAGAATTGAAGCCACAGGATCACCTTTCAAGGCGTAGATTCGGTGAATGGGCCCAAAACAAGATTACCGTTAATCCCAATTTTCATAAGCGAATTTTGTTTAGCGATTAAGCTCACTTTTGGTTGAATGAATACGTCAATAAACAAAACTGCCTTATTTGGAGTGATGATAATCCTCAATTGTATTTTCAGACACCGTTACATCCACACAAAAACTGGTGTGCTTTATGGGTTTGTGGAATAATTGGTCCGTACTTCTTTAAAAACGATGCTGGCCAGAACGTTACAGTCAATGGTGACCGCTATAGAGCCATGATTACTGGCTACTTTTTTGTTCATCAATTGAACAACCATGATGTAAAGGAGCTGTGGTTTCAACAAGACGGGGCAACATGTCACACAGCTTGTGCAACAATTGATTTGTTACGTTCGGTGAGCGCATAATTTCGCGTTTGGGTCGTGTGAATTGGCCTCCAAGATAGTGCGATTTAACGCCGCTTGACTATTTTCAGTGGGGATATCTGAAGTCGGTAGTCTACGCCGATAAGCCCGAAACGATTGACCACTTGGGGGGCAACATTCGCAGCGTTATTGCCAATATACAACCACAAATGTTGGAAAAAATAATCGAAAATTGGACCTCCGGATTAGACTACGTCCGAGGCAGCCGTGGCGGTTTTATTCCATTTCAAAGTTCTATTCCAAGTAAAGATTCTAGAAGAGAAAGAGTGTATGCATGTTTTGTATAATACATGTAAAAATATTTTAATAGGGGATACAAAGGATAAAGAAGTGTTACCGTTTCTGTTTAAATAATAAAACAACCGACACCTTTCTTGGTTCCAATCAGTCTCAACGTCAAAGCCAGCAATTCCCATCGAAACTCAATGACTCGAATGTCGAATAGTATGTACCCAGATTATTACCTCTTGTGCCAATTACAAATGTTAAGCAGTATTGCTGCTTGAACAAAGTTTTACGTGGAAATGTAAACAAAAACAACTAACATGTTGCAAAACATAAAACTTCTGTAAACAAACCAACATATTCCGAAGTAATTAAAGAAGAAAAAACCCGTGCCCATATTCCGACGTTATTAAAGAAGAAAAAACCCGTGCCCAATTGTCATTGTAAAACCTAAAAATATACAACAAACAAACAAAACAAAACAAAAAGTGATATAATACAAAATATAAACCCCGAAGGAATTCAAATTGCAATATGATATCAAATGATAGTTGGATGTTGTAGACCGAGGGTAGACTCTGATTGGCAATGCCCAGTGGATGTAACTCTGACTACACATCAATTGTGCTTTTTTTTACATCCAAGTGGTAACCATCGGATACTGGTCTCATCCACCGTGTTTGACATGCTAAACGGTAAGTCCGAGTGTTGATAACAAGACGAAAAAGAGGAACCTATATGAGCTGCTTTGACATATTCGGACAACAGGTTATCTAGGAATCTCAAGGGTAAGACAGGCCAGTTGAATAGAGATGGTGGCAGATGAACCGAAAGGCCAACGGCAGTGCTCAATCCCGTAGTGGATACTGTGCAATAGTGCAATAATCTATGGTTAAATGTATTTTTGTCAAAAGTATAAACGACCTTTTCTAGTGTGATACACACCGAATATGTAAACTTAGTGAAAGAGTGCCAATTATGATATTAAATTTCGCATAGCGAATATTGAACACATCCTTAATGCAACTACTGTGATAAATAAACGTAAAGATTTTAATTTTTTGAATTTTGGTATGAGTACATTTTTTTATAAGTGATTGGAGAAAAGATCTCGACAAAAACAATAGTGTAATCGCAGTTTTCTTCGATTTTAAACGAGCTTCGAGACCGTTAATAAAAAAAATCGTACTAAAATAAATTAAATAAATATGGTGTTCGAAACACAGAACTATCTTGGTTCAAAACATTTCTCAGTGAAAGAACAAAAATCATTGAAAAAATATCAAGTGCAGATAGCATAAATGTAGGAATGTAGATTTTGCCCGGCAGTTAATGTTTGGAATGAAATTAAAAAAATATATATATTGGGCCATGTTACCATTGGTTTTGTTTTTCTTTTGTTGTAGAAAGTGCACAAATTCCAAATGGCTCAGAGCTAAATGCCATTAAAACAATGTTTATCTAACATGAACACTATAATAATTTACTTACGCATGTATTGAAATCTCCTGGTGCCACAACAAGATTGTCCAGGACTCCTTGTACTTTCGATACAAGATTTGCAATGGTCGTATGCTCTAAGGGAGAAGGACTCAGATCTTGGTTCCGTTTTAATAAAGCCTATTAAAAAGAAACTTAGCAATTGAAAATAAAATTAATTTTATTATATTTACGGAAGTTAATGAAGCATCTTCCAAAACTGGAGAAACTTTAGGAAACAAAACCTCAGCCAAAGTGAGATCAAACGGGTGTCTGGGAACAAATGTTTTCTTAAACGGAGGTCGTATTCCCCCACGCAAAGAACCACGACCGCCTCTATTAACACTTACACCACGAACCATTTAAGTTTTATTTTATTTTAAATATGTACGTAAAATTGAGAACATATAACAATTATAATAATTCTAATATCGATTATCGACCTTATAGTTATGAAGTACAAAATCTTTTAAGAAACTTTAAACATTCCAACTTGTAACAGTAAAACAAAATCACTTTTCCAGCCACATTTGTGTCTGTATTATAAACTACAAACACCACACATGGTGCCTGGTCGCAAAGATCAAGTAGGAAGAGATAGCAAACTTTCCAGGACTTTACGTTTTGCCAACAAGCTAATCCTGGAATTTTCCAGGGTGTTGACAGATAAATTACTCACCAGAGATGGCAGCGATTCTTCACCACCTCGAGAGCGAGTGCGAGTGCGACTCCGTATTCGAAGGTTATGGTATTATGTGTGAACAAGCTTCAGAAAGTATCAGCTGTCTTTGACATCTATTTGACATCACAAATATATTTGTCAACAGTAATTGTTTTCATTCGTTTGAACTTATATTTTTTTTATGTTCTGGATAGCGATTCTTCACCAACCACCACCAAGGTATGGCCAGTTTCAAATTGATTTGGATGACGATCGTATGCTGATTGTTGGAGGTTGTGGCGGACCAAATAGCATGTTTACGGACGCATGGCTCTTGGATATGTCTAAGGAGGTGTGGCAATGGAAAATAGTACCGGTGAGAAACAAAAAGTGTGATGTGCAAGTGAACTTAATCGTTTGGATAACTTTCGAATTGTCTAAGATATGCGCATGAATAGACGGTGAGTTGGCTTGAACAATAACCAACAACACAACAATAGTAACATTCTGCCTGTTCCTGAAGAAAGAAACCACAACCGTCCACAATTAAGAGCCGTTGGCAATGATAATGATAATCTACAGGCAACTGTTGCTCCTCCAGTTCAACTGGCCCCGCTCTCACCACCTGCCAATAATCTAAATGATATTGAAGCGGCCAACCGTTTGCAGAGAAATTTTGCACTCCGATGTCGGGACCACGAATCGCGATTACCAAAGCGATTTGATGAACTTTCTGAGGCAGGTACTGCTTGCATTTGCACAAAAAAAGTAACTTAAGCCTGTAATTTGCAGGACTCATATCGCATGGCAGCATTTAACGTCCCAAATCGCTCGCGTAGCTACACGAAGGACCATCATAAACGGATACGTCGAATGAAGGAACAAATGAATGCCATACGTAATTCGAGGAGAGCCCTTGTAGCCGAGCAACAAATCAAATGAGAATTAATTCTCTTCGGCGGTGTACACAAAGAGACGCTATCTGAGATAACGCACTTGAGCGCTCCCCAGAATATAGTTTAGTTTTTTTTTTTTTTATTTAATACCACATTTTACTGTTTCCAAGTTCATTCCTTTGACTAGCGCCGCAAACAGGTATATATTTATAAAAAAAAAATAACGTACACACGGCAGGTGTATATTTATTAAAAACTCAACAAAAGTTGCATATATTTATACCCTATCCCATAGGGGTATATTAGTTTTGATACTTAGTTTGTAACATAGAGAAATAATTTAGCTACATATACCTCAAAGTATATGGATCGACTCAGAATCGCTAGCTGAGTTGAATTAGCCATGTCTGTCTGTCCGTCCGTCCGTCCGTCTGTCTGTTCGTCACCGATTTTTGGCCTTAAATTTTGAGCTAGGATAATGAAATTTGGTATATAGGATCCTTGGCCGAGTCACCAGAACAAGTGTAAAATTTTTTAAAATCCGCCCACTGCCACGCCCCCTTTTAGAAAAAAACGTAGTTTTAAGCCAAACCGTAAGAAATTTCAAAGAAGTGTGTTTGCAACATATTTAGACAATCTTAATATCTATATTTCGTCCATACAAAGTTTTTTGCCACGTCCACTTTTTGGGGGCGTTTTTAGTAAAAAAAAGTTTTTTGTCCAAATTTTGAAACTTTCGAAAAAAAATTTTGATGCAAATACTTCCGCAATGGTAATATAAACATTTTGTCTATAGATCATTTTCACCTACGCCCACATTTTGGGGGCGTTTTCTTACAAAAACCATTTGTATACCCCCTCTCAAGGCTTTAGCAATAGAAAACCGTTGTTTTTTGTCGAACCACAAAGGATTTTGATAAACTGTCTGAGCAATATATTGTGACAATGAATCATTAACATTATTAATATAAACATATCGTCTATATACCATTTTCACCCACGCCCACTTTTTGGGGGCGTTTTTATATAAAAAACATTTTTATACACTACCCCATAACATATGCAGGAGAAAACCTTGTATTTTGTAGAACTGTAAAAATGTTTTGTAAGCAGTCTGAAGAATTTGTTGTCACTATATCATTTTTTCTATTTTATCCACATCGTGTTATTAGCCATGCCCACTTTTTTGGGGATTTTAGTTTTATGGATAGGATGGGATAGGGTATTCAACGATCCGCACAGCGGATTGTAGCCTTCTCATATGTTTTTATTATATTAATAAAACAAAATAGAATGTAAATTCATATGATATATATATATATACATTATACAAAGAAACGTACCGGAACACTTTCAAATTGTGATGCCACAACCGCTTAAGTGCATGATATAAATTGCTACAAGGGAGTCAATGTACTACAATGGATTTTCCATATGAATTGTGAAATATACCATAAATCGATGTAACCCAAATGAATTCGATTGATTTTGTATGTTGATGGACTCTCAGTACATTTTCTATTAATAAAAATAACTTTGAAAAAAAAATGACTTTGTTGTTTGATGTTGTACAAACGGATAATCAGTATGGACCCTTCATTATCTGATGGTATGGACCCTTCATTATCGCACAGATTTAAGACTTCTCAAACGTTTCTATTGATTAGGCTAAGCTTAGTTTTACTTACGGTTTTGTATTTAAATACTTACTTACTTACTTACTTACTTAAGTGGCGCTACAGTCCGGAATGAACCTGGGCCTCAACCAACATGCCTCTCCAATTAGCCCGGTCCTTAGCTAACTGCCTCCAGTTGCGCACTCCAAGTTGGTTGAGGTCGGTTTCCACTTGTGCGCGCCACTTAAGGCGAGGTCTTCCTCTACTGCGTCCGACGCGACGTCTGGCTGGGAATCGAAGACTCTGCGAGCCGGAGTATTGGTGTCCATTCGTTCTACATGTCCTAGCCATCTTAAACGTCCAATGCGGAGTTTTTTGACCAGGGGCATGTCGCTGTACAGCTCGTATAGTTCTTGGTTGAATCTTCGTCTCCATAGCCCGTCAACGCAAACGGGACCGAAGATTTTTCGAAGAATTTTCCTCTCGAATCTACCAAGGATTTCTTCATCCGCTTTTGATACAGTCCATGTTTCAGCGCCGTAGAGCAGGACTGGGATGATCAGGGTCTTATATAGGGTTTCCTTAGTAGTTCGAGTGAGGGCTTTACTACTAAATTGCCTTCTTAGCCCGAAGAAACAGCGGTTGGCAAGAGTAATTCTTCGTTTAATTTCTGACGAGATGTTGTTGTCAGAGCTAATAGCGGAGCCGAGGTAGACAAAGTCCCGTACTACCTCAAAGTTATATCTGTCAATGGTGACGTTCTGTCCAATTCGTCGATGTTGTGAGTCCTTTCGTGATGACAGCATATACTTAGTCTTACCCTCATTTACTGCTAAATCCATTTTCGCCGCTTCCTTCTCTATACTAGCAAACGTGGCTATGACATCACGTTGAGTCCTGCCAATGATGTCAATATCGTCAGCGTATGCTAATAGTTGCACCGACTTTTGGAAAATTGTGCCTCTGGTGTTGGCTTTGGAGTTTTGCACAATTCTCTCAAGAATCAGATTAAAGAAGTCACATGACAGCGCATCGCCTTGCCTAAATCCTTTTTTGGTATCGAATGTGTCGGTGAGGTCGTTTCCGACCCTGATGGAGCAGCGAGAATTCTCCATCGTCATCCTACACAAACGGACGAGTTTGGGCGGTATACCAAAACTAGACATGGCTCTATACAGTTCGTCTCTATAAATGCTGTCATATGCGGCTTTGAAATCGATGAATAGGTGGTGGGTATCGATTTGGACTTCTTGAGTTTTTTCCAGGATCTGCCGAAGTGTGAAAATTTGATCGGTTGTGGACTTTCCTGGCCTAAAACCACACTGATAAGGGCCAATCAGGTTGTTGGTAAACGGTTTCAGGCGTTCACATATTACGGCAGATAGGATCTTGTAGGCGATGTTGAGGAGACTTATGCCTCTGTAGTTGGCGCAGTTCAGAGGGTCTCCTTTTTTGTGGATCGGGCAAAACGATGCTGAGGTTCCATTCTTCAGGCATTTTTTCATCCGACCAGATTTGGCTTATGAGTTGGTGGATGTTACTTACCAAGTCATCTCCGCCGGCCTTATAGAGCTCAGCGGGAAGGCCGTCATTTCCGGCAGCCTTATTAAGCTTGAGTTTAGATATTGCTATCCTCACTTCACTCAGGTCGGGTGGTTGGCAGTCTTCGCTGTCGTTGCCAATATTGAATGGTTCGTTCTGCCTGACAGCGGAATGTTGTTCGTCATCGCCGTTTAACAGTCTGCAGTAGTGGTTCTTCCATATCCTCAGCATCGACTGTGTCTCAACTACAATATTTCCTTGTTCATCTCGACAGGATTCTGTTCGAGCCTTGTATCCTTGGCTTTGACGTTTTACACTTTGGTAAAACTTGCGAACATCGTTCCTGGAGTGGCACCTCTCTATATCCTAGATCGCGCGCTTTTCTTGCTCTTTTTTCTTCTTGCTGAAAAGCCGATGTTCTTCCCTTCTTCTTTGCCTATAGAGCTCAATGGCAGCTCTCGTCTTCACCTGCAGCTTAGCCTTGTAGGCCTCGTTCTTGGCTGTCGGCATTCCTCATCAAACCAGGGGTTTCTTGCTGGTGGGCGCGAGAAACCTAGCACTTCAGTTGCGGCTGATCTAATGGCCTGTTGGCATCGTTGCCATTGCTCTTCGACATTCGATGCTGGTGGTATGGTGTTAATCGAGAGGTTAAGGGATACGCGTTGTGCGAAGGTCTTGGCGGTCTCTTGCGATTGCAGTCTTCCGACATTAAATTTTTTCACAGTATTTCTGGATTGTTGTGGCGTGGTGGATATCCGCATTCTTACCTTGGCTGCTACAAGGACGTGATCCGAGTCGATGTTAGCTCCTCGGAATGTTCGGACATCCAAAATACTGGATGCGTGCCTCTTATCTATCGCAATGTGATCAATTTGGTTGACCGTTCGTTGATCTGGAGACCGCCATGTCCCCTTATGGATATCGAGGTGAGGAAACCGTGTGCTGGCTATAGTGGCATTTCGTTCCGTAGCGAAATCAATTAGCCTAAGTCCGTTACCAGACGTGTTGTCGTGTAGGCTATGTTTTCCGACAATACTTCTAAAGATGTCTTCTCTTCCTACCTTTGCGTTAAAATCTCCCAGCACGATTTTAACATCGTACTTCGGTAGTCGCTCATAGGTTTTGTCGAGGAGCTCGTAGAAGCAATCCTTAGTTGTATCATCTTTTTCTTCCGTCGGAGCGTGAGCGCATATAAGGCTTATGTTGGCGAATTTGGCCTTGATGCGGATTGTTACTATGCGTTCGCTAATGTCTTGGAAACATAAGACTTCTTGCCTAAGTCTGGCACTTATAACAAATCCGCATCCGAATAGTCGCTGTTTCTGCTCACTATAACACGGTCCGTAGTATATGTCACAGTTTTTCATCCTCTTTTTGCCCGGCCCATCCCATCGTATTTCCTGGATGGCAGTAATGTCTGCTTTGTAGCAGTTTAGGGCTTCCGCTAGTTGTTCGCCTGCACCTCTCCTGTTTAATGTTCTCACATTCCAGGTGCAGATACGAACGACGTTGTCCTTTTTTCGTTTAGCAGGGTCGTCAACAATAAAATCAGTCCTTTCCGAGGCTATTGGTTGCTTCGTAACTATGTTTTTTTTCTGTGGGTGGGTAGTTAACCCAAAGCACAACCCCCACCTGGAGGGCCAGTTCCAATTTATTAGATACCCCTAGGACACGGGGCCATCAGTATCCACTACGGGATTGAGCGCTGCCGTTGGCCTTTCGGTTCATCCGCCACCATCTCTGTTCAAGGGGCCTGACTAACCCTTGAAATTCCTAGACAACCTGTTGTCCGAATATGTCAGAGCAGCTCATCTAGGTTCGCCTGGGACAGCAGGCCGGGTATTCATCCGTGCCATTCTCACCAGGGTGTTTATAGTGTTGCTGTTTTTCGTCATGTTATCAACACTCGCACTTATCGTTTAGCAAGTCAAATCCGGTTGGATGAGACCAGTACCCGATGGTTACCACTTGGAGGTAAAGATAAGCACATTTGATGTGTAGTCAGTTGTATTTATATAGTCCGGTAAATAAAAAAATGCACAACAAAGTATTTTAGCTTAGATTATTTATTGATCATTAACATTTTATATTGATGGATACATTGGTTAGTGCAGCTAAGCCTTGTAGGCCTCGTTCTTGGCTGCGAGCATATATCAGCATTCTTAATCTCTGCTGGTGGTCGCGAGAAAACTATCACATCACTTGCGTCTAATCTAATGTCTTTTTGACATTGTTTCCATTGGGAATGGATACGCGTTCTGCGAAGGACTTGGTCTCTTCGATTAATTTTGTATGTTCCAGTCTTTCGACGTGGAATCTTCTTACAGTATTTCTTATTTGGTGTGGCGTATCCGCATTCATACCTTGGCTGCATCAAGGTATTCGTCCGAGTCCATGCCCCACGGAATGTTCGTACATCCAAAAAACTGGATGCTTGCCTCTTGTCTTTCGCAATGTGATATATTTGATTGACTTTGTATGGCAGCAATTGATCCATTGTCAGAACTGAAGAATTTCGTTTATAAAGCATTTAAGCGACTGAACCACGCTCGGACAATCTAAGACAATAGTCTTATGTTAAGAAGCATGCCGCTAAACGTCCGCCGAAATTCCCTTTGGACACAAGGTACAGACTCCAGTGCAATTATTTCTGTTCCGTATATGTGTCTTGCATCGCTCTGCGTGCATTCTTGGATTCAGGCTGTCTTCTCTTCAACTTGTTGTTGAACTCGGTTAAGTTTGGTTTGTATTCTTCAAGTTCATTGGCATTGTAAAAAAGTTTGTAGAAGTAAATAAAGCTAAAGTTAGTCCATGGTCTGCTGGTAAAGTCACATATCAACCTTACCAGTAGATCCATTTCATTCGTGTCCGGGTACTCATAGCTGTCCAATTCGCTTATTCGGTCATCTAACTTTCTCTTTGCGAGCTTATGTTTATCGACAGTTTGGATTCTGTTGGATGCTCTTTTGTGTAGCCGGATCTGCTTTAAGGTGACTTCGTGTCGTATTGTTGGATTTCTCCTTTCCGGTTCATCAACTGTTCCATTTAACTAAAAATAGAGATTTCCTCATTAAATTACATCAAAAGGGTAGACTGTTGTTTTACTCACCTTATTCTTTCACGGATATCCACTTGAATGAATCTTGTCTGGCGAATGTTAATCGAATACATTATATACGATGGATCTGGACAATATTCTATGCCTGGATTTATCACAATGATATTCCTTAGCTATAATCGAGCAGTAGCTAAAATTAGAAAAAGAAACAGCATAGCGATATAGGCATTCAGAAACAAAAGTCACTAAAAGAGAAAGCCATTCATTACAGCCTCACATTTAAGCTTATATTCACAATATAACTTACTCACTCTAGAAGTAAATAACACATGACAAATTTAGTTCATATAAATACTCAATAATGCCTGAAACACATGTGCAGAATTCTCCTTGCAGAAAAGATATGAGCGAACACATGTAAAATCTGCAAGCGTTGCAGTACTGCAAGTTGTCTCTATTTCTAATTCCACTGCAAAAATTCAATGGCATCGCAACACAAAAAAAAAAAAAAACGTAATATTAAGATATTTGGCATCATTGAATTATGCCGTTTAATCCGCATAAAAAAAACTAATAAATGCCATAACAAAACAAATGTATTAAAAATGAAACATGAGACTTTTTCTCAACTCAACCATAACTTTTAATATTATTCACGAATGCCCCTACTACGAATCACAAGACGTTAACATTTAAAAATACAAAGTAAGGACATATCCGAAATTAACTAAATATAACCAAATACCACTACAGTAAGCTGAATGTTATGCAGTAACCACACGACCAGGTAACTATACAATTGGTTTCCATGCAATCAATACTCATTAAAAGTTAAAACGAATCTTATCATTAAGGTCTCGCCATGAGTCTCACAGTGGGATTGCGATATGCAAAATATTTGGCACGCAAGTATTCCAAACTGATCATACCAGTTCATCATATGGAAGCTTTTGCATTGGCAGGACGAATGGAAAAATATGCCGACTATCCTTTTCTGTGTTTATTAATTAGCGGAGGACACAGTCAACTGCTGTCTGTTAAGAAGGCTACTTAGTTTTACCTTCTTGGTGAGTGCATGGATGATGCTCTTGGAAAAGCGTTCGATATGATAGCTAGGCGCTAACGATCGAATAATATCCCACGTATATGACTATGAATGGAGGACAGGATATTGAAAATCCAGCAAGTGGTGCAACTTACCCGGATCGATATAATTTTCCTCTACCAATAGCTCTTTACAGGGATTGCAACTTTAGTTTTCCTGGCTGAAGAATAGGACCATACAATATATAAAAGCTGTTGATGTAAGTTAAACATGTTCAAGAATGAGCAGTGTGTGATTTTTCAATGATTAATTTTTCTTTAGAAACCCCTCCGGACGTTGTTATATCCCATTATAAGGATTTCTATGCGGCTTACCAAAAAGCGTCAACTAGGCATCTCTGCAAAGAGCATTGGAATTCTGAATACTAAACGGTTTTTTAGTAATCAAAAAGCATCTGTAGTTGTCTCAGGTGCTGTGGCAAACAACGACTATATATATTTAAGAATATTGTTAGCATAGCAAGTATGTACCATGCGTGCGCATTCCTTCCCTCAATACGGTATTGCTCGGACAATGGAGCTATGACCGCCTGGAATGGAGTAAAAAGGCTGCTGGAGGATCCCAATTGTGCACTGACAAATTCCGATCACTTGGCTGTTATATGAAAAGGTAGCTGCAAATAGTAAACGAAGATATAAAGTGTAAATGAATTAAGCGACTGTTTGAGAAATAAATTGTGAATTGCCAATAATGGCTAGCGTAGCTATAGTGGTGATTTTCTTTAGCCCAAAATTACTACATGACTCCAGTCTATACATGAAAATGTTTTCCAATTTGAATGGCTTGATGAAGGAAGCAATTTCTGATCGAATACCTGTTCAATCTTATTATGACCTATGAGCATAAAGTAAATCCAGTTAAGTATCAAAGATGAGATTGCTATTTTCAATGTGTATTTGGAATGAATGCTCCAACCAACTGAAACCCAAGTTCCTACCATATGCATATTTATACCCTATCCCATAGGGGGGTATATTAGTTTTGATACTTAGTTTGTAACATAGAGAATTAATTTTGCTACATATACCTCAAAGTATATGGATCGACTCAGAATCGCTAGCTGAGTCGAATTAGCCATGTCTGTCTGTCCGTCCGTCCGTCCGTCCGTCTGTCTGTTCGTCACCGATTTTTGGGCCTTAAATTTTGAGCTAGGATAATGAAATTTGGTATATAGGATCCTCGTCCGTGCCACCAGAACAAGTGTAAAAATTTTTGAAATCCGCCCACTGCCACGCCCCCTTTTTAGAAAAACTCATTTTTTGGCCAAACCGTAAGGAATTTCAAAAAAGAGTCTGAGCAGGATATTTAGACAACCCTAATATCTATATTTCGTTCATACAAAGTTTTTTGCCACGCCCCCTTTTTGGGGCGTTTTTAGTAAAAAACGCTTTTTGTCCAAGTTTTAAAACTTTCGAAAAAATTTTTGATGCAAATACTTCCGCAATGGTAATATAAATATTTAGTCCATAGATCATTTTCACCTACGCCCACATTTTGGGGGCGTTTTCTTACAAAAACCATTTGTATACCCAATCCCAAGGCATTAGCAGTAGAAATACGTTGTTTTTTTGGCGAACCACAAAAGATTTTGATAAACTGTCTGAGCAATATATTGTGACAATGTCATTTTCTGTATTTCATCGCCATAAGGCCTATATTTTGAGGATATTTATAATAACGATGTGATGGGATAGGGTATCCAACGATCCGCACAGCGGATTGTAGCCTCTCATATGTTTTTTTATTTATTTCATATAATGAAGCACTATGAGGCAATTAGATATCACCGAACACCACCACAGTAAGCTGAATGTAATGACAGGAGCCACTGCACTGCATGTTTTGCTTGCTACACTGCGTACCGCACTGCATGCAGAACCACTGCACGTGTGTTTCAGGCATAAATAATCTGAATCTGAATCAATGATCTTGCTCTAATTTTGTGGAACCTTTTCGATGATTGATGTAATGTGTTCGGTGACTTCATTTTTATCTATGAGGAGAATTGTTTTTATAGAGCCTCGATCGATGAGGCAGTTAAGAACAACATGGTCGCGAGAGCGTATCTGATCCATAAGAAAGCGTTTCTCATTAGGCTAGGAGAAATAAGGTTCAACAAATTAATAACGTGTAACCACATGACTCAAATACACTCATTGTCAACTAACCTTGTCCATGTATGTTACTTATTAATAACTTGGCAGCACCATTTTCCACTGAATGCTTCCATTAGTTTTCTTTATAATACCTAGTGGTATTCATGCAACGTTGGAAAGTCGTCGTAAACGTTGTAAACGTGATAAAATTACGACGTGATAAATGAACTGTCAAAATTTGTATGGGAAATCTTTTCCAACAATATCGGAATTTTCTCACAGGAATTGGGTGCGTAAACTGAGATGGTAAACGTTGTAAACTTTTGAAATGCTCTTTTGACATTTAATCAGTCATTTTCACACATCGAACGTATACGCTAAACTGAAAAAAATTATCGAGACCGGAAAGAGAACAATAGGAACAAAATCAATCAATAAATAAATAACTAAAATGAGATTGAATTCATTGGGTTACCGCATTATTTCGTGGTGCAGTTTTAGGGTCGTTCATGAAAAGTCGTCGTAAAATTATATTCTTTCTCACGTAGTAAAATTACGACGTTTCATGAATACCCTGAATGAAAATAGCCGTTTTTCAAGATGGGGGCATTCGAATAGTGGCAGTGCAACGAAAAAATGTGTAAATTTGAATTAATAAAAGTGTTATTAAAGAATTGAGTCTGTGTATTATATTAAATAAATATACTGTGGTGTACTACATACACCAGAGATAAAACAAAATAGTGGCGACGAGGACGAAAGTACCTACACGTACAATTGAGGTAATTGCGCACTTACATTTACATATATATACATAATTTCGAACAATGTGTACTAACCGAGATGGACAAACCGACGAAATTCCATCAAGTGCCGATGCCAATAATATTAATATTCAGGCATTAATACAAATTCTCCAATCGCTTAAATCACCGAGCACATCTACTTTCTCGGCAAATTTACAATTTGAATCTTTTAAAGAGCGAAGAAAATTATCATGTGTACAAGCAACGTTTTGGCCGGCGAAAATCCTCATCCAAACCCTCCCAGTGGGTGCCGGCCGGTAATGATTGCTACAGTGTTCTTGTACGTTGTCAAGACGGCAATCAGCTAAGGTCAGAGGGCATTGCGGTGATGTTACTCTACTTCTCAATAGTAAAATATCCCGTTTTTATGCCTTTTGACCATAGGACTAGAGGTACCTGATTTCAGTGGTGGTGTAAGCGCACTTAATGCAAACCGTGCCCAAGAATGCAAGGCTGGGGGTTAAACCAGCCGCTAACGAGCTTCTTCAGATGCACAGGCATGGTCTGTCGTATCTTTTGCCTTACTCCGGTATATCGGCTCTGCCGGAGTGGACCTCCTTTCCGTTCTACTCGTGGGTCCAAAATTTTCAAATGAACCAAACAAAAATAAAAAAACAAATTAATAAAAATATACAAAAAAAAAATAAATAAACTTGAGGATAAGCAGGTCGGTACCTCTTCGGAAGAGGAGTTACTAGCTTCCTCTCAAGAGACGGTTACAGGCGTTGTGAAGGATACAAGTAGTATTCCCACGACGTCTGTGGTATCTCAAGAGACCTCTTCAGGCGACGCGCATTGTATAGTTAGTACACACGCGGAGTCTCAGCCAATTAACACCCAACAAAACGCAGGCGATGGGCAGTGTATAGTTAGTACACTCGCTTCATCTAACGTCTTGCTTAAAACAACCGACTTAGACGTTGGAACATGTGCAGTCAGTACACCGACAGCGTCTAAGCCATTAAATACCAAAGCGATTCCGGCTAAGGTCGCTTGTGATGGCCAACAACCGAGTGTATCGAACATCACCAAAAGTCAGTACAGTAGAGCCTGCTTCATTCTCAGTAAGATAGCTAAGAATGAAGCGGCTGGTATTGCACATACCAAAGACAGCGACAAACACATATACCTCAAGATTGTTGAAGACTACAACAAACTCAAGGAAAAGCGGCTAGAGTCTGAAACCGCGAAGCGCAGTAGGTCTCATGATGAGCCAACTAACGCCTCAAAGCGGGGGAAGTTTTCAGCCTCCGGTAACTCATCTAAGCATGCGGAGGCCAAAGTCAAACCTAAACCGAAGCGCTCCAATACCCGGGTCGTAAGAGACGACCTGCAAGTTGCAATTATCGACGAGCAGCCGACTAATTGCAGCAAGGTGGCGGACGCTTGGGGTGAGATTGAGGCCAAGCTATCTGAGATGGTTATGGACTTTCTGCTGGACAATCCGGGTGGCCCTCTGCCTTGCTTCGATTCCGAAGAAGTGGTTAGGGGTATTAGGGTGGTTAAATGTGCGGACAAATTTTCGAGGGATTTCCTCGAAAACTGTGTTGCCAAGATTCGGAACAACTGGACGGGTTTTAGTTTGAAGCTCGTTTCAGCCGATGACATTCCTTGGCGACCGCGAGCCCGCATTTGGCTACCCAATATGCACTTAGACAGGGTCAAACTGATCCAGGTCCTACAGCTGCACAACCCCGGAATTCCCATGACTGACTGGTCCGTCCTTAAGGTAGAGACACCAACCCCTCACACTAAGCCCTTCCTCCTACTCATCAACGAGGAGTCTCTAGAAGCCCTAGAGAAGGCCGATAACAGATTGAGGTTTGGCATCAGACATGCCAAACTCAAAATATTCAGGTCAGCGCGTCCAGGTGAAGACCCGGACGAAGTCGATGACGCCAACAATTTGTTGGAAGTCCTGCGACTAGATGCCACATCCACACGAGATGCTCAGAGTTCTGCAGATTAACCTGCAGCACTCTAGGTGCGCTAGTGAAAACCTCCTAGTCTTTCTGAAAGAGGAAGACATCGACATCAGCCTAATTCAAGAACCCTGGGTGGGAGGTTCCACTATCAAAGGGCTCAATGACAAGGACTACAACCTTTTCTACAACATCGACAAACATAACGGTAAGCCAAGATCCTGTATTTTAGTTAAAAAACATATCAAAGCTTTCTTTTGTCCCAACCTCAGCTGCAACGACCTTGCTGTTATACGGATTGAAGCTGGTAAGCAGGAGTGTCTGTATGCTGCTTCCGCCTATATGGCACATAACCAGAATGCTCCGCCGAAGGAGGTAGAGTTTCTCTCAGCCACCTTATCAAAAAGGAAGACCCACTTGATTCTGGGCTGCGATGCCAATGCCAGGCATACCCTGTGGGGTAGCTCAGAGATCAATGAACGAGGTGAGTCTCTTTTTGATTTTATAATTCATAACAACCTGTCAATCTGCAACAAGGGTTGTACCCCAACCTTCACTTTCCCGAGCACGGTGAGTTTTAGGGGCTGGGAAGATGTCATTGACATCACACTAGCTACAAACAACGACAACCTAAAGGTGAATAACTGGAGAGTATCCAACCTGAAATCCTTCTCTGATCACAGCTGGATACTCTTTGATGTCAATATTCGGATTGATGCACCAATCCCCTTTAGAAATCCCAAAAGAATCAACTGGCCAAAGTTTGACCAAATAGTTAATTCTAGACTTCAAGCAATACCAAAATCTAAGTTCACTTCGACAGACGAACTGAATGCAGCTATCGTTACCTTTGAGAAGGCAATGAGTACTGCTTTCAAGGTCTCGTGTCCAGCCAGTTACGGTAGGAAAAAACTACCTCCCTGGTGGAGTGAGGACCTTAGTAAACTTAGGAATATGACCAGGGTCATTTTTAACATATGCCATAAATACAACTTTTGGCAGCCCTATAAAGATTGCCTTAGAATATACAAAGCGGCTATTCGTAGCGCTAAGAAAGAATCCTGGCAGGAATACTGCGAATCCATCAACACCCTTAAAGACTCTTCCAGACTGAGCAAAATCTTAGCGAAGGACCATTCAAACCCGTCCTTAATAAGAAAGTCGGATGGTAGCTGGGCAGAGACCTCATCCGAATCTCTGTCTATCCTAATTAACACACACTTCCCGGGTTGTAAAGAGGTGCCGCCAGCATCTGCTGACTCTCGGCCCGCTGACCATACAACTTGGGAAAATATCAAATCCATTATAACCAAAGAAAAGACATCCTGGGCAATTAATAGCTTCTCACCCTATAAATCACCTGGCCTTGATGGCATCTTGCCGATCATGCTACAAAACTCACTGGATACTGTATTACCGTGGTTGTTGCCAATTTATAGAAGTTGTATTTTATTAAACTTTATTCCACACTCATGGAGACGTGTCAGGGTAGTTTTTATACCAAAGGCGGGCAGACGTGGACATGAATCTGCAAAAGATTTTAGGCCCATCAGCCTTGCTTCCTTTATACTAAAGACCCTGGAGCGGATCCTTGACATCCATGTGCGAAGCATTCTTAATGAATCACCGCTATCCACATCACAACACGCTTATCTCAAAGGCAGATCGACTGAAACCGCTCTGCATGAGGTGATTGGGACCATCGAAAAGTCCCTCTACTACAAAGAGTACACCCTAGCCACTTTCCTTGATATAGAAGGGGCTTTCAATAATGTACAAACTGACAGCATACTAGAAGCCCTAACCGTAACTGGTGTAGAGGAGCATTTTAGCCAATGGATTATATCCATGCTAAGGTCTAGAATCATTCAATCAACACTAGGCAACAGCAGCTTAACGCGATATGCTGACAGAGGTACACCACAGGGCGGTGTGATATCTCCTCTGCTGTGGCTTATTGTTATGAACAAACTGTTAGTCCGACTTGATCGGGATAGGATTAAGGCAGTGGCATACGCGGACGACGTGGTGATACTAGTGTCAGGAAAGTTTCTCCCAGTGATTAGCGAAATCATGGAGTACGCTCTGGGTTCTGTGAGCACGTGGGCTACAAGCTGTGGCCTGGGTGTTAATCCGAGCAAAACGGAAATGATGCTTTTCACCACGAAGACCAAAATACCAGCCTTTAACCTCCCCCGACTTAATGGACAAGCGCTCTCACTCTCATCCAATGCCAAATATCTAGGGACTATCCTAGATACTAAGCTAAATTGGAAAACCAACATTGAACAAAGGGTCAAGAAAGCATGTATAGCTTTCTATGCCTGTAGAAAAACATTCGGCAAAAGATGGGGCCTACAACCAAAGATGACACTTTGGATGTACACTGCTGTTGTTCGGCCGATACTCACCTATGGGGCACTAGTCTGGTGGCCTTCTGTGAGTAAAGGGTATATCATTGACAAACTTAAGAGGGTACAAAGAACTGCTTGTATCGGCACAACTGGGGCCATGAGATCTTGTCCCACTGATGCCTTAACGGTTCTTCTCCACCTTCTCCCTCTAGATATCCATATCAAAGATATTGCAATGTGTAGTGCAGTCAGGCTCAAAGAATCTGGCTGCTGGTTCAATAAGCCCTATGGGCACAGCAATATCCTAGATTCATTGCCAGCAGGTCTAGCTGACCATCATACCGACTACATGATACCCAAACTGAACTTCCACAATCACTTCACCGCTGGCTTTCCAACTAGAGAGGATTGGAAAAACGCATTGGTTGAAAAAGATTTTGACACACTTATTTACACCGACGGCTCCAAAATGGACTGCGGAGTGGGCGCCGGTGTCTACTCGGACACACTAAAAATAAAAAAATCGTTTCGCCTCCCTGATTCCTCCAGCGTATTCCAAGCGGAATTGTTGGCTATTAGGGAGGCATGTCACGCGATTAAACACGATAGTACTCCCAAGCAAAATATCGCTATTTTTGTCGACAGTCAAGCCGCTATTAAGGCGATTATTTCGGTATCGACGTCATCAAAACTAGTACTTCAATGCCAAAACGAACTGGCCTCCATTGGGAGTCGATACAGTATCACTCTCATATGGGTTCCAGGCCACAGTGACATAGATGGAAATGAACAGGCTGATGCCCTTGCCAGGTTGGGCTCGTCCCTTCCCAGCTCACGTGCAATCGGCATTCTCACTCCTTTAAAAACTATCATGAATAATATCAACACACACTCTCTTAAAACAGCTGAACATAGGTGGCGTAACCTCAGTGGGTGCGCCATTTCAAGAGATATGTGGCCTCGCTACAACAAGACTAAAACACGGGACCTCTTAAGCAGATCCCGTAAGGAAGTCTCCAGGGTGATAGCAATTACCACTGGACACTGGCCCATCGGTGACCATGCTGTTAGAATGGGTATACCCAACAACACCAACTGTCGCAGTTGCAAGGAGGTGGGGGAGAAGGAAACTCTAACTCACTTTCTGTGCAAATGCCCGGCTCTGTCAAGAGTAAGACAACGAACCCTAGGCAAACCTTTCTTTGACAATATCCGCGACCTCTCTGATAAACACATCAAAGAACTGATCGCCTTCCTTAATGCCACTGGTTGGATTTAGTACACGCCAACTAACAACAAGACATAACATTTAACCGCACGAGTTTTTGGCATCAAAACGGCGCACCTCAGCGCTAATTGTGTTTCGTCTTGTACGAACAGCCAATCAAACTAACTAACTAACAAGCAACGTCTCGAATTTTTTTTTTAAACTGCGCAATATAACAGCCGGATTAAAAAATGTTCAAGTTCTTATAAAATGTTTAGTGTTTCAAATAACGGACACTCTATTAAATATCTTTTTATATGAACACTTTATTTCAATATAATTAATCATAAATTAGGGATGCTTACCGGCGAAGTGCCTGGACCGAATATCACATAGCATTTGTGTTTAACATTTATGTTACACATACAAAAAAAAAATTTTTGGCGCAACAGGCTCGTTAGTACCCAGGGCCTAGCTTTCTCACAACCATTCATGTGTGCGTGTGTACTTCTTGCACGATGGTGGGACCTCCTGTTTTATGCCGACTCCGAACGGCTAAGTTTAGATAAGCTATTCTTGACAATTGATACTACTCGGACGATTTGTCAGATCATCACGAGAGGAGGGCCAGTGAAAAATCATTTAGGTGTTGCTACTGCTGGGAATCGAACCCAGACCTTCTGCGCGGCTGTTCATCGCACTAACCATCGCGCCACTGAGCCCTTACACATAACGCGTATAATATTTTACATTTGTTATGTATGTGTTGGTATGCTAAGTCAGTCACTCGTCGCTACAGCACCCCCTCCTCAGTGAATCCTTACGATGATTCACGATATCTCGCAGGTGTTTTTATTACCCTTCCTGACCTCGATGTTTTGGGTAAGGATTTTGTCACAACGCAGGGTTCGAAGGAAACCCTTAAGTTTGTTTTCCTTTGACGGATTCTAGGAACATTATCAGGTATGTTTGAACTTTCTTCTTTCCCGTCGTGTGTGGTTTCTACGAATGCTGGTTTGAGTCTGTCTATGCTGACATTGACCGCAGTCGATTTTATTAGTATTGAAAAATACTTTTTTTACGTTCTAGAACTTTGAACGGGCCTTTATATGATGCAGTTGATTAGCAAATTCAGTTTGATGGGTAGATTTGCTAGATTGAAAAAAATCACTGGGTAATCGGAGATTTTGTCCGTATATTAATTCAGCCGAGGAAGTACTCAACGCTTCCCGTAGGGCAGTCCCAGTAAAACGTACGGCAAAGATTTAGACCATTGCGAATCTTGCGGCGCTGATAGTCCGTTTTTGTTGCAAATCAGGATGGAGCAACTACCTCTTTGAGGCTGAAGGAGCAACACAGACCAGCACTGCATAAGTATCACAAGCGAACTTAACCAGGTATCCTCTTTCTCTTTTTTCAGGACACTTCTTCGAAGGGTATCGCTATGGACCCACGTAGGCTTATGCGTGTTTGGCGACTCGCCCGAGCGTCAACAGTCCATCTAACCTAACCTAACCTTGCCGACACATTATAGCAGATTTAAGGATTCTATGCCATCGCTCGATCATTCCATTAGCTTGTGGATTATAAGCAGTGGTGCGATTTCGTTGAAATCCTAGGAAGGTACAGAGCTCTTTAAACAATAGGGATTCAAGTTACTTACCTTGATCTGTAACTATAGTGCGTGGAACACCGAATCGTGGTACCCACTCGCTACATATTGCCTCCGCTACAGTTTCTGCTCTAATATCAACCAAAGGAATTGCCTCGGGCCAACGTGTGAAACGGTCAATTAGCGTAAGACAGTATCGGTAGCTTTCCGATGTCGGCATCGGGCCGATCAAATCCATGTGTACAGTGTCAAAACGTTCACCCATTTGATTAAATTGACCAATTGGGCTTTTGACGTGCCGTGAAATTTTTGAACGTTGGCAAGAAATACAACATTTCGCCCACTTGCGAACGTCTTTTTTTTATAGATGGCCATTCGTATCTAAGACACACCTCTTTCGTACTGGCTTTAATCCCTGGATGAGACAGGTTGTGGATGGCATCAAAGGCTATTTTTCGGAATCTCAGTGGTACGTATGGACGGACCATTCCAGTTGCGACGTCACAATAAAGAAGCATTTTAGACCCGTTTATTGGTAGCCGCTTTAATTATTGGGATGTATGTGATGTTAACAATGTCTTTAGCTCTTTGTCCGTCTCTTGTTCACGTGCCATATCATCGTAATTGATTGTTTCTGGCAAAAAAAGTTCGTGTACTCTAGAAAGTGCATCGGTTATAGTGTTCTCCTTGCCAGTTATGTACCTAATATCAGTTGTGTATTGGCCTGTTAGGTCCAAGTGTCTGAGTTGATGTGGGGAAGCTTTGTCTAGCTTTTGTTGAAAAGCGTAAACCAGGGGTTTGTGATCCGTAAAGAGAGTGAATGACCTACCCCCTAACAGGTGACGAAAATGGCGGATTGCTGAGTATGCCGCCAGCAGTTCTCGGTCATAGGCGCTGTACTTTCTTTGAGCATCACTCAATTTTGATGAAAAGAAACTGAGCGGTTGCTGCAATGTCCGATTAGTTCAAATAAAACAATAGGTTAAGATAAGAGTGTTTATTCAAGTCTTTCCGATTAAACAGTATGAGATCTCGCAACCAACTAACTCTACCATGCAAGTTATACATTGTAGCAACTGGAGTTCGGTAATGCATTTGTGCATACAATGTACATTGGTTAATTCTATAAGTGTATATGTGTTGATGTATGCCTCAATACAACAGTTGCCAGATGTCTTTCATCTTTTGTTGCACAACAGCTCCTTCCGCAGTATCAGATGCATCGACAGCTAGTGATAACTCTGCGTTAGGAGTTGGAAATGTTAGGATTGTGGCTTCTCTTAATTTATCTTTGCAGGAATTGAACGCCTGTAATGATTTTGGAGTCCACTCGATTTTGCGATGTTTGCTTCCCTCAAGGTGCTTATTAAATTCGATTTGTGCCGCGGCTGCGTGGGGCAAAAATCGGCGGTAGAAATTAAACATACCTAAGAACCTACGCATTTCGCCCACGGTCAGGCTTTTTGTAATTCATGATCGCTTCGACTTTGGTTTCCTGTGGCTGGATACCGCTTGCATCAATTTTGTGCCCGAGGAAATTTACAGTCGGTTGAGCAAAAGTACTCTTTTGTATGTTCACTACAAGGCCGTTTTCTTGCAGTTTGCAAAGTATTGCTTCTAAGTGTTTGATATGGTCACTTTCATTACGTGATGCTATCAATAAATCGTCTATATAGACGAAACAGAACCCAAATTCCCTTAGAACAGAGTGAATAAATCGCTGGAATGTTTGCGCAGCATTCCTCAGGCCAAATGTCATACGTGTAAACTCGTACAAACCAAATGGTGTGCATATTGCAGTTTTAGAAATATCTTCAGGCTCAACTGGAATTTGATAGTATGCTCTGACCAAATCCAATGTTGAGAAAACCGAACATCCGCTAAGATGTTGGGCGAAAATGTGTGGTATTGGGTATCGGTCCGGTTGGGTGGCTGCATTTAGCGCGCGATAATCGCCGCAGGGTCTCCATTCCCCGTTCTTTTTGGGCACCATGTGCAATGGCGAAGCCCAGCTACTATCAGAGGGGCGGCAGATCCCCTGCTCTAAGAGTGATTCAAACTCTTTGTTTGCTATTAAGAGCTTTTCAGTGGAAAGTCTGCGTGGTCTTGCAGAGACAGGGGGCCACTAGTCACTATGTGATGTGTGACAGAATGCGACGGAACTTGCTTCAAGGAGTTTTCGGGCGGCACATTGCAGACATTTTTCAACAAAATTCGGATGTCAGGATTGAGTACGGAGTTCGAAACGACCGAAAGCCTTGAAGATCCGCCTACCAAGCGACCCTTGGAGAAAAGGGTTGTGATGGGGTCTATAAGTCGTTTTCCTTTTAGATCAACCAAAATGCTATAGGTTTTTAAAAAATCAGCACCTATGATGGGTTTTTCTGCCTCTGCTAACACAAATAAACATTGAAACTTGCGTCCGAGGCCAAGGTCGAGCTGTACCTTCTTTTTCCAAAGGTATTGACGCGGAAGCATTTGCAGCGAATAATGAAAAGTTGGGATCGGGTTTGGAACGAGATTTAAGACATGCTGGGAGGACCGAAATGTCGGCACGGGTGTCAACTAGACAGTGTGTCTTACTGGTTGGGTCTAAAACAAAATGGCGACCGGAGGTTACTTGGAGAGGGTCGGCCGTCGCCAAGCTAAAACCTCCATCTAGTTTTCCGAACTTGAACTATGTGGCCCGTAGGAGCATGGTCTTTTACAACGTCGAGCTTCTTTCCCATAATTCCTGTGGTACCAGCAGATTCCTGAAGGGGTCTGACTTCTGCTAAAAGGAGGCCTTTGGCGACTTCTGGACCTTGGTCTGTTAGGTCTGTGAAAACCTCTCAATTCGCTAAGTTTAGACGATATTATGTCTATACGTTTTTCTAACGCGCTTAGCGTACCAACAGATGTAGAAGAAGCTGGATATGGTGAGCGCTCGATGGGTTTGACATCGCTACTTACATTGAAACCTTGAGTTGCCTCAATTATCTTGTCTGCCGTTAAGGCTAAAGGTTCTAGCTCTTCTGTACTTCCAGCTAAGATCGCTTTAACCATATCTGGCAACCTCTGTAACCAAAGTTTCTTTATCATTGTTGCGGAAAATTCAGTACCTGCTAAAGCTTTCCTATCACGGAGAAGTTGACTGGGTTTTTTGTCCCCTAAATCTAAACCTCCGAGTAATTGCTGCAGACGAGTGTCATCGGAGTCCATTAACCGGGAGAGTACGGCTATCTTTAGAGCTTCAAATTTATTTTGCGCTGGTGGGTTGCTATGTTGTCACGGACTCGTTGAATGCTGTTTACGTCCATGAGTGATATGGCGGTGTAAAATTTTCGCTCATCGGACATGTTTCTTGCCAGGGCAAATTGACCTTCCATGGTCGTAAACCATAGGTCCGGACACGAAGGCTAGAAGTTGATGGGCTTGTACGTAATAGAATCTTTCTCCATCTGCAACCACGTGCTGGTTTGAGGTTCTAGTGCTGTGTTGTAATTCTAATTCTGTAATACCGCGTGCGAATTCGCAATTCCCGTACGTTTGTTTTCGTCCTCGTTGTCAGTCATTTAAACTAGAAGGAACAAAAAAAATAATAAAATGTATCGATTGGATATTATGACAATTTTCAATTATGGTTTACACACTGGGCACGGATTTTCGAGCCTTACCGCAATTGGAAATTTTTCGTTGCTTCGGTCCAGCAAGTTTTCTACTTAATCTACTACAATACGTTAATATAGTATAGCATATACAAATATACTGGATGAATAATGTTTTTTTGTTATAATAAAAAAAATGATTTGAAATACCGATGATCTGGCTGCAATGCTGTTCCTGTTTTTAAACGGCGTACAATTTAACAGTATATCCAACGGCGATAACTGCAGATGGAACGATCGTTTAATAAGTCTCACGTTGTCCAGCGGTGCTATCTGCAAAGGGCACAATAGTTTTTTTATGATCGACGCTGTCCAACGAAGTTACCGTTCACGATATATAACGGCGTGCTTATAACGAAACGATCGTTTTATAGGTCCCACGTTGTCCAGCGGTGCTATCTGCAAAGGGCACGGTAGTTTCTTTTTGTATGATCGACGCTGTCTAACGAAGTTACCGTTCACGATATATAACGGCGTGCTTATAAAGAAAAGATCGTTTTATAGGTCCCACGTTGACCAGCGGTGCTATCTGCAAAAAGCACGATAGTTTTGTATGATCCACGTTGTCCAACGAAGTTTTCGTTCGCGATGGAACGATCGTTTTATATGATCGTTTAATACGACCCACAGTCAAACTAATTCCCACAGTCGGATTCCAAGAATCGCGACTGCAGTGAAATTTGCACTCCAGACAAATTCCCAGGAATTCGACCTGAATGAATGTGAATGGTGCAAGTAGCTTAGGAGGCAAAAATAATCAACAAATAAATGTGCAAATAATTATGTAGTTCAGTTTTAAGTTTTCATCGAAATAAAGAGGAAGTAATCCTCCAAAAAATTATTTTTTTATATTCTTTTTCGTGTTAAAATATTAACTGGCGCCCGAGCAGGGACCGAAGACAAAGTTTTTGGTATAAATCTAACGAGTGAATTTGTGAAAATAAAAAGTGTTTTGAAAAAATAATAAAATTATTTTTAAGAACAAAAAGTAATAAAATAATAAAGAAATAAAAACTGATAAAAAGTAAAAACCAAAAGCTTCACTTAATTCTAGTGTATGAAGACTTTACAGGTGGCAAATAATAGCCTAAAGACCTATGAAATCAGTGTAACAGTGTAGTTTTTTTTTTGTTCCGTGGGCTGGTGGAAATCTTCATAGACACGATGAGCAGGTGCCCAAAGTTGTGTGAGATTTTGCTCACTAAAACCACCACCGATTTTGTATTTCTATTGCAACTAAGTATTCGACTTATCCAGCATTTTTTTTATCACGAGTATATAATATGTTTGGCAGGTAACTTTCGGATTGTTACTATCGGGCCAAATCTAAGGGTTTAGTTCTTTGAAGACGCCGCAATATATTTGTTTCGTCAAGAATTTGGAAAACTGTTGTGTTAACGTATCCTAATAAACGTTTTTTATGTTTTCGTTCAAAATTGTTTGTTTCATCTTTAACCGCGGGAATACCCAGATCTCTGCGTAGATCTTCGTTCCTTACGTACCACGGCGCATTGACGAATGATCTTAACATTTCGTTTTCAAAATTTTGTAAAATGTTTAGATTCGTTTCACTGGTACAACCCCATAGTTGTATACCATATGTCCAAACCGGTTTTAGCACTTGCTTGTATAATAGCAGCTTGTTATCAAGGTTAAGCTTCGAATATTTTCCGAGCAACCAGTATAGTTCTCTGTATTTATTCTTAAGTTTTTCGCATTTCTTTTTTACATGCGACTTCCATTTTAATTTTGCATCGAGTGTCATACCGAGATATTTCGCTTCATTTATATACATACAGGCAAATTGTTTGTCCGTTTATACGAAAAATCTACATGGATCGATTTGCTCTCATTTAGTGCAATCCGCCAGGATTTAGTCCATTCAGTAACTTCGTTAAGAGCGTTTTGTAATTTGATATTTGTTTCCTCTATTGTTGTGCCAACTGCTAGTATAGCAGTATCGTCAGCAAACGTTGCAACTATTGTAACGTTTGTTTGTGATATATCACGAGTGAATAGGAGGTACAGGATTGGTCCAAGGACGCTTCCTTGCGGTACACCTGCCATTATTTCTTTGACCTCGGAATATTCGCTGCCAAGTTTCACACGGAAGAGTCTATGCTCAAGATACGATACTAGGATTTTATGTAATTGTTCTGGCAGAACTTGACTTAGTTTATAAGTAAGGCCTTTGTGCCACACCTTGCCAAAAGCTTGCGACACGTCAAGAAATACGGCTGAACAAATTTTCTTTTCTTCGAAAGCTTTCTCAATTACATCTGTAATTCGATGTACTTGGTCCACCGTTGAATGTTTACTTCTAAACCCAAATTGATGGTCAGGTAAAAGACGTTTCTGTTCAATTATGGGGTGTAAGCGACCGAGTAATATCCGTTCAAAAACTTTTGAAATTATTGGAAGAAGTGAAATAGGCCTGTAGGATTTTATTTCATTCGGTGATTTTCCTGGTTTTAGAACCATAATTACTTCCGCGACTTTCCACTGTCTTGGTATGTATTCTAATCTGATTGCTGCATTTATAATAAAAAGAAGCTTAGTTAATGCTTTCCGAGGCAACATTTTAAGAAGTTCTCCTGTAATCAGGTCATAACCCGGAGCTTTTTTTGGCTTTAGTTTCTGTATTTACCGTTTAAGCTCGGCAATACTTGTATATCTTACTATGTTATTATCGGTTGTGCTCTCGAATATATTAATTTTTTCATTTTGCGCTGGACCATCAAATGGCTTAAATGTTTCCTCAAGATGTGAGGCAAAAACGTCAGCTTTTTCCTTATCGCTTTTTGCCCAAACGTCTTGAGTTACCCTAATTGGTGGCACAGCGATTTTTGGCCGTTTTATGACTCTAATTGCTTTCCAGAGCGAATAATTCAATTCCTTTCCAGCGGTTAGGCTTTGCAGATAAGTTTCTACTGCATGGTTTTTAAAATGTTTAATCGAATTTGATAGCAAATTACTCAACCGATTGTGATGTGTTTTATCTTGCGGGGCACGAGTTTGGTGCCATCTTTTACGAGCTTTTTTTGTCTTACTAAATCTTGTATTTCTCGGGGGTACTTAATTTTACTATAGCTCACAATTTTGTTCTGGTTGCTGCGAAAATTCCAATGCGAGCGATCTGTCAAACAAAGATCACTCACCCGAAGATTTGCAACTTCTCGTAGGTGAACTACGAGAGGCTGAGCTAGCTCACCGTGCGGGGTGGGTTCAAACCTGGAGCGCTTTGGCATCCAAGTGAACAATGGATTTTGGACGCCACAAAATTTTCGGAACCTGAAAAAAAAAACAAAAAAAAAACTGAAACCGACGAATCTGAAAAAAAAAAATGAAAAGCAAAACCGATGGAGTGAAATAAAACCAGAATGTTTTACCCACGTTGCAAAATGGGGGTGGTGCGCCAATTAAATTTTATTGTGACGATTTTTTTTTTCTTGATACCAAAGTATCAAAATGGCGGAACACGAAGATGGCCCCCGAACGAATTTTATCCCGAAATTTTATAAAATGTTCACCAAAAAAAAAAAAGGTCGCGTGTCCCGTCTTTTCTCGGGAATTTTCCGGCCGCGGAACAACCAACGAATTGCACTATTTGGCACTACTCGATTTTACAAGAAAACTCTACTTATCTTTTCTGTTCTTATTTCCCTTCCTTTCTCCGCTCTTCTGTTCTTTCTGCTCTTTTTTGTCCTTCTTCCTTACTCCCTTCCTGGTATTTTTCTCCTCTTCACTCCTTTTTCTTTATTTTAAAAAAAATGATTTTCCTCCACAAGAAATTTCCGAAAAACTAAAATCGAAACTTTTTCCACGAAAATTCGCTTACTCAAAAAACGCACGTCTTACACTTTTGAAAGATATCCAAGAAGTGGATTCTCTTTGTTTTAACGATCCCGTTGTCCAGAGTCGATCCCGTTTATCCATTCACACACATACATTAACACTTAGTACTCTCCACTCGTAAGCCCACTGCGACTTCTCACACTTTCTGCCCTTTGGCTGGAAAGTGCGTTTGCGCTTACTAGTTTCGAGATACCCGCGTTCATACGTGACTGGATTTCCTGCGCATTTTAACGCATCGACGTCAGGTATTTCCCCAACGCGTGCTATCGCTGCCAGACACCTCACACTTGCTCTTTCCAATTGGATACACCAATTGGATTTTAACATTCACACCGGTTTTCCATAGGAAAATCCAGGTGTCAATCCTGGACAACTATTTTCTCTCAATCAAACATATGCTCCGGATGGGTTTGTCTGATTGACCGCGACCAATACGAAACCCGAATTACCCGAACTATGGTGGAGAAGATTGAATACCAGAAGGAAGGAAGGAGGGCACCGCACTTCCTCAGAAGCAGTGAGCTTTGAGGAAGGAGGAAAAGATGAACTGTCAAAAAAAAACAACATTTTCGCGAACTATGTTGGTGGTTCCGCGTGCAGGTTTTGGGGCCAGGAATTTCCCTTCGGGTGCCATCTTCACATTATTTTTTTTTGTTTGTTTGGCTCTAGGCCTTTGGTTTCGGTGTCGCTGGTGTTTGGACACCTTTCGCTGTCATCTTCGATTCTTTCTTTACTTTTCTGCGTATGCGCTAATAATGCGGTGGCGCAAACGATTCGTTGGGGGTGTAGGCTCCAGGGATCGTTCTCCCCCACCCGTCATCATCGTGTTGGGGTCGACGAGGGATCGTCCTCCCTCACCCATCGAACTTTTCGGACCGCTCCTGTCCGATGCTGCCCGTCGCGAGTCTCCCACGTCCTTCGGGCTTCGACGACGGCGTTTTACAGTGGACTCCTGTCGCAATTTTGTGGCGTTGCTCTGTCGTGAGTCTCCCTATTCTCCTTAGGGCTGCACCGAACAGAGTTGGGCAAACGTCTTTTGAGTGGACTCCTCTGTCGCACTCGTTATACCTGTCTTGGGTTGCCTTAGCGGATCTGAAGGTCGTGGAACAGTGGCTGATGGAACCATGGCTACCCGCCACTTCCTTCAAATGCCGGCTTTGCGCCCACAACGAAAAGAGGGAACGAAGGGATTTTAAGGGATAAGAGAGTGAGCCTTGTTGCGGTAATTTTTACCGTAACAAACCCCACCCTCACCGCCAAGGAAATGGACTTCCATTTCGAGAAATGTAAGCCATTTCCTCAGATATAGGCCAACGACACAACATAGGAGGACCTTTCCATCACGGCCAACTTGCCCGTCTAAAAACACAAAAAAAAAAACGCATGACCCAACAAGTCTTCTTACTACTTTACTTTATAGGGGACTTAGACGTTTCTTCTCGGCCATCGTTATAGGGCTTATGGTCCTTAACGTGCCAGGTACCGCGATCTCGACCGGTTTCGTCCACCAAACTGTATGTCCAAGGTGACACACGTTTGTTGATCCGAAACGGTCCTATAAATTTAGGCGCCAGTTTAACGGCGTAGAAGTTCGCGGCGTCAGACAAAGTGAAGTTTCGTCGCAATACAAGCTTGTTCGGGAGATATTGAACATCTCGTCGTCGGAGGTTGTAGGCTTCCGCAGACTTCTTCGATGCCGCCGCTAACTTCTTCCCTATGTCTTCTCTGAGCTCATGAAAACGCCTACCTATCTCTGGCGCATTCATATCTCTATAGTCTATTTGGATATCTCTATTTATCTCATCTAAGTCCCTACCCCTCGTACCTGTGGGCTTGCTACTTGACCCTAATTCATTCGTACCTATCGAATGATCACTTGAGGCAGCAAATTCTGTGCCACGAGTCACCATTTCCCTACCAAAGTTTACAAAATATGGTGATACCCCCAACACCTCATGTTGCGATGTACGAATCGCACATGCGACTTTCGCTAATTGCGAGCCCCGATGATTCTCTGAGACATACGCTCGCAGCGTTGTCTTTAGAATCTGATTGATCCTTTCTGCAGGATTAGCCTGCGGATGGTAATGCGCAGTATATATAATCTGTGACGCTTACGCCTGGCAAAGCGTTTTCAGTTCCTTTCCACGAAACTGAGGACCTTTGTCACACATGAGCACCTTGGGTATGCCAAAAAGAAGGAAAACATTATCCTCCAATTCTTTGCAAACTGCTTTTGCAGTTGCCGACCTAATGGGAAAAAGTAAAAAAAATTTTGAGAAATAATCGACCACTGTAAAAATATGCATGTAACCCCTAGTAGACTTGGGAAGTGGACCTACAAGATCTACACAAACCATTTCCCAACACCTCGAAACGCCTATTCTTTCGACCATTAAACCAGCCGGTTTGTCATTCATCGGCTTCACCTGTTGGCAAGTTTTACACCCCTGACATATCTAGTTATATCTGCCCGCATTTTCGGCCAGAAATAATTAGCACCTATCCTAGCAAAAGTTTTTCTAACCCCCATGTGCCCAGCCAATGGGCCATCATGACACGCTTGTAATATCCCTAATCTACTTGATTTTCCTACTACTAACTTCCACTCGTTATTGCTATCATAAACAGTGAGGTGGTTGGCTTTAACAAATTTGTAAAGCCGCCCCTCTTCTACTCTCCATAACGGGTATGCAAGTGGGTTTCCTTCTACTGCAGCAATCATCTTCGAAATCCAAGGGTCTATATCCGCTTCCGAGATCTCGGCCAACTCCGGAACTCCGCGCGACAGCATGTCTGGTACAACGTGCTCTTTCCCCTTTCTGTATTTATCTCGAAGTCAAATAGTTGCCAATCTACCCTGTGGGTCCTTCAGATTACTCAACCATACTAGCGAATAATGATCCGTTACTACCGTAAATCGAACCCCTTCAATATACGGTCGTAACTTCTCAATCGCCCAAAGTACCGCCAAGCATTCCTTCTCCGTCGTCGAATAATTCCTCGCACACCTATTGAGAGACCTACTCAGATAGCAAATAACTTTTTCCCCTTCTTCGAAATTTTGGGACACCACCGCCCCGATTCCGAAATTGGAGGCATCCGTCTGAACAACGAAAGGTCGTTGAAAGTCTGGACATGTCAGAATCGGCGCCGTCACCAAGTATTCTTTCGCCTTCCTACTTTTCTTTAATAAGTCTCTCAAAGGTCTAACCAAAGCCGCGAAATTTGGTATAATATCCAACTCCGAAATCTCGCGTATCGCGGAAATCGAGGCAACCGACTATTGACTCAATAAATCCCACATGCCTGCAGTCAAATCCGGGACAATTCCCGTTAGTGCCCAAAAATCTGCACCTAAAATCAGGACATGGGGTAAAGTTGGAATAACCAGACATTCCATGAGAACAGATTTATTCTGCACAACTATTGGTAGAGTTAATTCCCCCAAAACAGCTATACCCCCTCCGTCTGCTAAAGCAACGGACCCAACAATGCTCTTCTTTAGAGAGAGCCCTAAATCTTTAAGTTTTTCCCACCCGTCCCTGCATACGATTTTGCGAGAAGCACCACTATCTAAAAGACCTAACATGTTGATACCATAAACACTAACTAACAAATATGGACGCCTATCTACCCCACTTGCCCCCAAAGTGAAACCTAAATGAATTACCCCCGACTGGTCAACAGCAGGCGACCTACTTACATGGGGCGGTTCTCCTGACCTGCTGTCCCAGGAGTCCGCATAGAGTTTCCCGACCCCGATGGTTGCTGCACGATTATCGGTGCTGAAACCTGCTGCGCACCTCCTACTACAGAAGGCTGCAGTGTCCTCGAAACCACAGTCAGTTGCGTTCCACTTGGGCCAGGACGGTGAGAATTATTACCGGAAGATCGTTGGTTATTCCCAGTCCCAGAATACCGTTGAGTATTACTAGCACTGGGGTACCGTTGATTGTTCCGGTTACCTGAAGGTTGAGGGTTGCAGCGCCGGCAGCGCCGGACGTGTGGTCCGTATAGTACCACAACCCTAACAACGCCAAGGAGCGGAACATGTGTTAGAAAAATGGCCTTCCCCATTGCAATTAAAGCATTTCATAGGCCGACGCTGCTGGTTGCTTTGACTGACAACCGATACGCATGGAATGTCGTTGGATATATATGCCAAATCTGGCTCCAACATCGTCCTACTCTGATGTGGTGGGGCAACGAAGGTTTCCACGTTAACCCTCACCGCCTCCAACTTCCTTCCTAGCGCCACCAAATCATTGATGCACCAGCCCAAGTTGCATCTGATAAAATGGTGCTAGGTTCCACTGTAAAATGGCTAGTTTTCTCCATTCAGATAACGGATCAACTAACCTGCCAAACATGTTTTCCATAATGGCAACATAAATACCAATGGATTCTTCTTCCCCCTGGGTACGACGCCTGATTTCCTCTAATAAGAGGTCATCGTAATTTGGTGGAAGGAACTCCAACTTAAGTTCCCTCACCAACTCCTGTCATGAACAGACCGACCTTCTCATTGCCCTAAACCAAAGAAGTGCCTTCCCAGAAAATAGTTCGACAGCTGATCGAAAAAGTTGACCCTCGTTGATTCCTCGTGCTTCCCGTAATTCTTCCACCCGTTCCAGGAAGGAGTTAACGGAAGCACAACAGCGTTCCCCAGAAAACTTCAAGTCCCATTTGGACAAGTTTTCAAGTTTTCATTACGGTGCCAATTACAAACTAAGTATCAAAACAGACAGACGGACGGACGGACAGACAGACATGGCTAATTCGACTCAGCTAGCGATTCTGAGTCGATCCATATACTTTGAGGTATATTTAGCTAAATTATTTCTCTATGTTACAAACTAAGTATCAAAACTAATATACCCCTATGGGATAGGGTATAAAAATGGCAAATAAAAAATTTTTAAAAGGAAAAGGTAACCACCCTGTAAAAGAGGTTAGCAATTTCACAAACCACTACCAATAAAAAATACCCACTGAAGGAAAAATTTCCCACAAGAGGAATCAAATTAAAAACTCGCAAAAAAAATCAAGGAAATCAATTCAAAAAATATATCAAAAATGCCAAAAAAAAGTTGAAAATAATCACTATTATGATAGATGTGATTTCTTGAAGAGAAATCAGAAAATGAATTTAAAAAAAAATAGAAAACACCTACTTGTTATTCCTCCTATCACTTGCCTCCACACACCTGTCACTTGTTGTCAATGTCCTTAAGCACTTTTTATGATCTCACAATTCCACCACCACTTTTTACACTTTGCCACAGGTACTTTTCCCTCACCAAAATATTCACTATTAAACCTGAAAAAAAAAGCCAGAGAGTAAATGATTCTTGAAAATAAAATAAATAAAAAAACTTCCCTGAGTGGTTGTCCACAAACGCCGGCAACAAAGAAAAAAAAATGTAAGCACAAAAAAAAAATGCGCGAAATCAAAGAAAAGAAAATTACCGAATGTAATATGATAAAAAAACGAAAACACGATAAAAACTAAATAAATTTTTAAAACCGACTGAATATTGAATTTAAATCGCGAAATAAATTAATAATATGAAAAACGAAAAAAAAGATGCCCCACGTTGGGCGCCAATTTGCTGCGAAAATTCCAATGCGAGTGATCTATCAAACAAAGATCACTCACCCGAAAATTTGCAACTTCTCGTAGGTGAACTACGAGAGGCTGAGCTAGCTCACCATGCGGGGTGGGTTCAAACTTGGAGCGCTTTGGCTTCCAAGTGAACAATGGATTTTGGACGCCACGTAATTTTCGGAAAAATTACGAAACCTGAAAAAACCAACTGTGCGGATCGTTGAATACCCTATCCCATCCCATCTGTAAAACTAATATCCCCAAAAAGTGGACATGGCTTAGAACACGATGGGGATTTAAATATAGAAAATGACATTGTAAGAACAAATTTTACGGTTCTACAAAAGACAAGGTTTTTCTCTTGCATATGTTATGGCGTAGTATATAACAATGGTTTTTATATCAAAACGCCCCCAAAAAGCGGGCGTGGGTTAAAATGGTCTATCGACGAAATGTTAATATTAATAATACTAATGATTCTGCATCAACATTTTTTTCGAAAATTTTAAAATTTTACCAGAAAACGTTTTTTATAAAAAACGCCCACAAAAAGTGGGCGTGGCAAAAACACTTTATACTGACGAAATATAGATATTCTGATTCTCTAAATATGCTGCTCAGAAACTTTTTTAAAATTCCTTACGGTTTGGCCAACAAATACGTTTTCCTAAAAAGGGGACGTGGCAGTGGGCGGATTTCAAAAATGTTTACACTTGTTCTGGTGGCACGGACGAAGATCCTATATACCAAATTTCATTATCCTAGCTCAAAATTTAAGGCCTAAAAATCGGTGACGTACAGACGGACGGACGGACGGACGGACGGAAGGACGGACGGACAGACAGACATGGCTTAATCGACTCAGCTAGCGATTCTGAGTCGATCCATATACTTCTTGCGGATCGTTGAATACCCTATCCCATCCTATCCATAAAACTTAAATCCCCAAAAAAGTGGGCATGGCTAAAAACACGATGTGGATAAAATAGAAAAAATGATATAGTGACAACAAATTCTTCAGACTGCTTACAAAACAATTTTACGTTTCTACAAAAGACAAGGTTTTCTCCTGCATATGTTATGGAGTAGTGTATAAAAATGGCTTTTATATAAAAACGCCCCCAAAAAGTGGGCGTGGGTTAAAATGGTATATAGACGAAATGTTCATATTAATAATGTTAATGATTCTGCATCAAATTTTTTTTCGAAAAATTTAAAATTTGAACGAAAACAGTTTAATTGAAAACGCCCCCAAAAAGTGGGCGTGGCAAAAAACTTTATATGGACGAAATATAGATATTAATATTGTCTAAATATGTTGTTCAGAAACTTTTTTAAAATTCCTTACGGTTTGGTCAAAAACTGAGTTTTTCTTAAAAGGAGGCGTGGCAGTGGGCGGATTTCAAAAATTTTTACACTTTTTCTGTAGGCAGAGACGAGGATCCTATGTACTAAATTTCATTATCCTAGATCAAAATTTAAGGCCTAAAAATCGGTGACGTACAGACGGACGGACGGACGGACGGACGGACGGACAGACAGACATGGCTTAATCGACTCAGCTAGCGATTCTGAGTCGATCCATATACTTTGAGGTATATGTAGCAAAATTATTTCTCTATGTTACAAACTAAGTATCAAAACTAATATACTCCTATGGGATAGGGTATAAACATATGAGAGGCTACAATCCGCTATGCGTATCGTTGAATACCCTATCCCATCCCATCCTTTAAATTAATATCCTCAAAATATAGGCCTTATGGCGATGAAATACAGAAAATGACATTGTCATAATATATTGCTCAGACAGTTTCTCAAAATCTTTTGTGGTTCGACAAAAAACAACGTATTTCTATTGCTAATGCCTTGGGATGGGGTATACAAATGGTTTTTGTAAGAAAACGCCCCCAAAATGTGGGCGTAGGTGAAAATGATCTATAGACAAAATGTTTTTATTACCATTGCGGAAGTATTTGCATCAAAAATTTTTTCGAAAGTTTTAAAATTTGGACAATAAGTGTTTTTTACTAAAAACGCCACCAAAAAGTGGGCGTGGCAAAAAACTTTGTATTAACGAAATATAGATATTAGGATTGCCTAAATATGCTGCTCAGACACTTTTTTGAAATTCCTTACGGTTTGGCCAAAAAATGCGTTTTCCTAAAAAGGGGGCGTGGCAGTGGGCGGATTTCAAAAATTTTTACACTTGTTCTGGTGGCACGGACGAGGATCCTATATACCAAATTTCATTATCCTAGCTCAAAATTTAAGGCCCAAAAATCGGTGACGAACAGACAGACGGACGGACGGACAGACAGACATTGCTAATTCGACACAGCTAGCGATTCTGAGTCGATCCATATACTTTGAGGTATATGTAGCAAAATTATTTCTCTATGTTACAAACTAAGTATCAAAACTAACTATGGGATAGGGTATAAACATATGAGAGGCTACAATCCGCTATGCGGATCGTTGAATACCCTATCCCATCCCATCCTTTAAATTAATATCCTTGGGATGGGGTATACAAATGGTTTTTGTAAAAAAACGCCCCCAAAATGTGGGCGTAGGTGAAAATGATCTATGGACAAAATGTTTATATTACCATTGCGGAAGTATTTGCATCAAAAATTTTTTCGAAAGTTTTAAAATTTGGACAAAAAGCGTTTTTTAGTAAAAACGCCCCCAAAAAGTGGGCGTGGCAAAAAACTTTCTATGAACGAAATATAGATATTAGTATTGTCTAAATATGCTTCTCAGACTTTTTTTTGAAATTCCTTACGGTTTGGCCAAAAAATTAGTTTTCCTAAAAAGGGGGCGTGGAAGTGGGCGGATTTCAAAAATGTTTACACTTGTTCTGGTGGCACGGACGAGGATCCTATACACCAAATTTCATTATCCTAGCTCAAAATTTAAGGCCCAAAACTCGCTGACGAACAGACAGACGGACGGACGGACAGACAGACATGGCTAATTCGACTGAGCTAGCGATTCTGAGTCGATCCATATACTTTGAGGTATATGTAGCAAAATTATTTCTCTATGTTACAAACTAAGTATCAAAACTAATATACCCCCCTATGGGATAGGGTATAAACATATGAGAAGGCTACAATCCGCTGTGCGAATCGTTTAATACCCTATCCAATCCCATCCTTAAAATTGATATCCCCAAAATATGGTATTTATGGTCATAAGGTATTGAAAATGACGTTGTTACAACGTATTGTTCCAAAGGATTATCAAATTCTTTTATGGTTCGACAAAAAACCACGTTTTTTTATTGCATATGCCTTGGGGTAGGGCATACAAATGGTTTTTGTAGGAAAACGCCCCCAAAAAGTGGGCGTGGGTTAAAATGGTCTACTGACGAAATGTTTATATTAATACTACCAATGATTTTGCATCAAAATTTTTTTCGAAAATTTTCAAATTTGGGCAAAAATGTTTTTTTTTTATGGAAAACGCCCCCAAAAAGTGGGCGTGGCAAAAAACTTTGTATTGACGAAATATAGATATTACGATTCTCTAAATATGCTTCTCAGACACTTTTTTAAAATTCCTTACGGTTTGGCCAAAAACTGAGTTTGTCTTAAAAGGGGGCGTGGCAGTGGGCGGATTTAAAAAATTTTTACACTGTAGGCACGGGCGAGGATCCCATATACCAAATTTCATTATCCTAGCTCAAAATTTAAGGCCTAAAAATCGGTGACGTACAGACTGACGAGCGGACGGACGGACGGACAGACAGACATGGCTTAATCGACTCAGCTAGCGATTCTGAGTCGATCCATATACTTTGAGGTATATGTAGCTAAATTATTTCGCTATGTTAAAAACTAAGTATCAAAACTAATATACCCCTATGGGATAGGGTATAAAAAATTATTTTTCAATCATTTTGTATCAACCCAATACATACACTTTTATTTTTCCTTAATAAATTTCTTACGACTATCCAACCAAATATAAATATCCCTTGGAATAAAAAAAAAGGAATTAGCCACAAGGTATGCAATAAAAAAATGTTTCCCAGAAGGGGAAATTAATCCTAACTAGGTTGGAACCTATTAGGTCCTATCCGACATAAATTAAAATTGTTATCTACAGACTATTCGTCTCATCTATAAAGAAAACAAAAATCTCAATATAGGTTTGGTTTGTTCCTAGTATATCCACTTATTCAAAACAAATAATATCTTTGCCTATTTTTAGGCTTGTAGTTTTTGTTACTTTATGTAGTTTTTTTTTTTTTTTTTTTTTCAAATTTTCATATTGTACATTTAGGCGTACGTTGCCTGTGCCCGTAGATATGTTTCAAATTGTTTATTTTTTTTTTAAATTCATTTTTATTTTTTTTTCTTTAACTTATAACTAACTTACATGCTAGACAAAAATTAATAAAAACTAGCCTACTTATCTACTAACTTAACTAACTTACTTATCCTCTGCGGATATCCTAAATTAAACAATAACAACTTAAAAAAACTAATGCCTTTCGGCCTTAAATCTAATTAAATTATTTTACAATAAATTTATCTTTTTGTTTACCAAGAAACATTTAAAAAAAACTTGGTTTCATGTGTTTTTTTACCAAATTGTTTATATATATATACATATGTATTCATAAATTCATGTATTCGATTAAAAAGAAAATAAATTATGTCTAGACAAAAAAACTGTCAATAAAACATGACCGTCAAACACAGTATTATAGATTACGAGATCAAAAGGTTTTCGTAGTAGACTGTTGTACTCAGCAAGCATTATAGTCTAATGTACCTTAGTGTAATATGTGTAATCTGACACCAGAAAATTATAGGAGATAGCAGCGCAGGGGATGTATGGTGAGCTCGGCGTTCGAAGAGCGTGGGTTCGAATCGCCAAAGGGTCAGATACTTTCTTTTTTTTTTGTTTTTTGTATCTGATATCGGCAAATCTAGCAGGACTATGGCGCGATCAGGTCGTAGCTGTAACTAAGTAGAAAATAAACCCGAAAAATTGTACGATGCGAGGTTTCATATAGAAGTAGTACTGACAATGACTGGATTAAGAAAAGTGAATTTGAAGAGTGCAGTTCGTCGGGAAAATAATTTAAAGTGAGCTAAGGGCAAATTTGAAATCAAAAAAAAAAGTTTAACAGTGAAGTGGAATTGGGAGTAGAAGTGGAGTTTAGACTACACGTGAAGAATTCAGTGCATATTATAAGCCAGGTAACACTTAATGTTAAAGTGATTTTAGAATTCTTCAGGAATAACATGGTTTATTATTTAGTCTCTGTGATTTTAACAGGACAATAAAAACGAGTGGTGGGTGCACGACTGGGTCGTACGCAACTTTCTCTTGCACAGCGAGTTGCGCGTTAGATCAAATAGTACGCATTTTGATTATTGATGCTAAAAATGATATAAATAATGTCGAAATGTGTTTATACGAACGTTTACTCCGAAATTCGAAGGAATCGATGTCAATGTGAATAATAATGATTTTCCGTTATTGGCCAAAACTGAAAATTCCGTTTAGTGATAGTTGGGCTAAAACTAATTATGTGGAATTGTTTAAAACTATTATAGTAGTATATATATTAAATTTCATTCAATTTGACATAGTAGTTTGCGAGAAATTAACAATTTTCTTTATATGGCCTAAATGACAAAATCAGTTATATGGATTTTCTCGCAAAAACTGGGTATGCAGTTTTGTTAGAACTAATATGCTTATAGTATATATAAAGTTTAATCAAAATCGTTAGAGCCGTTTTCGAGAAAATTGAGGTTATGTGTAATTTTTATATGGCAGGTACCGTTAATAACATGGCTAAAAGCAAACAAAAAAAATGGCCTAGAATTATGACTAAAACAAGCTTGGATACGAAGTTTGAAGAAAATCGGCCAAGCCGTTTAGGCTGGGGAGACCATTACGGACAGACGGACCGACGGACCGACGGACCGACGGACCGACGGACCGACGGACCGACGGACGGAATTCCAAAAACCACTTTTTTAGGCTCCGGTATCATCGTAATGTTAGAATCAATCAAAATCTCGAGGTCGAAAATTTTCACGAAAACAATATCTTTCTCTTTGTAAGAGAAAGTTAAAAAACTGTGGTTGAAGGTTTTTATCCAAGATACTGGACAGCCGGGAAACAGCGAATCCAACACCAGGAACGACACCAAAGACAGTGAAGTACCACAAATACGACACCTGAGACGAGATACCTCCTAATAGATGAGCAAGCGGCGCGGGCGGCTTCGAAATAGATCATCACTTGACGAATGAATACAATCGAAGATATCGTAAGTGGTACATGTATTTACATGTCAGAATAGTGCGCTCTTGCCGTAGGTGGTATATTTTATAAAGTCGCGTCGGTGGGCTCAATGCCAACTACTGTTTGGGTGGGTTGATTCGGTTTTTTAAAAAAAAACAAGAAAAAGACGTCGGTGGGTTGAATGCCAACTATTGTTCGGTTGGGTTGATTCGGTTGTTTTAAAACAAAAAAAACGAGTGGTGGGTGCACGACTGGGTCGTACGCAACTTTCTCTTTCACAGCGATTAGGGTGTTAGATCAAATAGTGCGCATTTTGATTATTAATGCTAAAAATTATATAAAATGTCGAAATGTGATTATACGAACGTTTACTCCGAAATTTGAAGGAATCGGTGTCTATATGAAAAATAATTAATTTTCGTTATTGGCCAAAACTGAAAATTCCGTTCAGTGATAGTTGGGCTAGAACTAATAATAACTAATAATAGAACTAATAATAATAAATTTCATTCAATTTGACATAGTAGTTTGCGAGATATTAACAATTTTCTTTATATGGCCTAAATGACAAAATCCGTTATATGGATTTTCTCGCAAAAACTGGGTATGCAGTTTTGTTGGAACTAATATGCTTATAGTATATAGAAAGTTTAATCAAAATCGTTAGAGCCGTTTTCGAGAAAATTGAGGTTATGTGTAATTTTTATATGGCAGGTACCGTTAATAACATGGCTAAAAGCAAACAAAAAAAATGGCCTAGAATTATGACCAAAATAAGCTTGGATACGAAGTTTGAAGAAAATCGGCCAAGCCGTTTAGGCTGAGGAGACCATTACGGACAGACGGACCGACGGACCGACGGACCGACGGACGGAATTCCAAAAACCACTTTTTTAGGCTCCGCTATCATCGTAATGTTAGAATCAATCAAAATCTCGAGGTCGAAAATTTTCACGAAAACAATATCTTTCTCTTTATAAGAGAAAGTTAAAAACGGCACGTGAAATATTAAAATCTAAATTACTGGAGTGACGGGAATTGCTAGGGCAAAACGGATAGCTTCGATAAAGGGATAAGAAGTATTCAAGATTTATATTAGTTGTTGTTATTGGTTTTCCTTTATTTTTAAGTAGATTTAAGTCAACTTTGTAACTAGGATTAAGTTAGTTTGTAAGAAATCTGAATTAGAAGTTAATTAAAGAATTATTGTAAATTTTCGTAATTACTGAAATCGAAGAAAGCGAATCCCACGATTTATTCACGATTATACGTCCGTGGGTAGTTAAGCGGGAGGGCAATCGTGTGGCGCCCATTTTTTTTATTTCCACCAGAACTACACGACCATTCTCCGAAGTCGGTCAGGCATCCTTCCACTTAACGACGCAGAGAAGGGAAGAAACGACGGTAACATTTTGGCGCCCAACGTGGGGCAATATATAGCCATATTTAATATAATAATACGCCTTAAGAACCTTATCGTCGGAATAGTTATAACGATCGCGATTTTTTTTCATTATTTGGTTTATTGATTGTTGATTTTTGTGAGTTTAACTTCGTCTTGGTGATTTTCCGTTGTCGTGTTGTGACGTTGTTTTTATTGATTATTACCACTAAAATATAAGTTCAAGTACCCATATAAAAAACCTTCAACCACAGGGTAGACATCAATTTGAAATGGAAATCAATCGATTGAATTCCGAGGAACTGACGTATGAGCTAGACGTACGTGGGCTGCGGGGCAATGATGTAGATGAGATGAGGAAGATGTTGCGAACTGCACTTAAGAGGGATTCCAGTTTTTTGTTACCAGATTATCCGTTTAGTTTTGAAGAGGACAAGGCAGCGATATACGCAAAGCTAGAAGAGATTCAAAGGCTATGCAATGAATTTGTAGGTGACGAACAATCTTCTGCTTATAAAAAGGTAGTTGCGAAGTCAGAGTGGGTTTTGCGGCGGCTAGGGCGATCACCAGCCAGTTCATCTGAGGAAAAGGCTTTACTTGCCGATGCTAGGATTCAGATAGATGGCTTACTATCTAATTTAGACATAAAAGCTAGCACAGAGGATCAAAAGGTAGAAGAAGTAGGAGCAGGTGCATCAGAGTACCAAAGGCCACCACCTGTCAATATCAGGAGTAGCAATCGAGATGAGAACTACCCTCAGCCGATTGCAACTTCCTCTCCTATGGCAATGCCTTCACCCATGTACCTACCAACACAAAGAGTACCAGTTATGAAGTGGGGTATTAAATTTAATGGCGATCACACTCAGTCTATAAATAGCTTCTTAGAAAAAGTCGAAGAGTTAAGAGAAGCTAGGAACTATAGTGAGCCTGAGCTTTTTTCTGCGGCCTTCGATTTATTTGAAGGAAAAGCGGCAGTATGGTACAGGGCGTATAAACAGTCCATCGTTAGCTGGCCTGATTTAGTAGCGAGGTTGAAAACTGAGTTTTTACCGCCAGGGTATGATGACAGACTGTGGGAAGAGATCCGGGGTAGGACGCAGGGAAGAACAGAAACCATAGGGATTTATGTCACCATTATGCTAGGATTGTTTTCTCGTCTCACTGAACAGTGCTCCGAAGAAATTAAATTGCGGTGGATACGAAAGAATATCTCTCCATTTTATCAGACGCAGATGGCGTTGGTAGATATTCCCACGATAGAGAAACTGGTAGAAGTGGGACACCGATTGGAGGCAGTCCGATACCAAGTAGAGAAAGTGACAGTTGCAAATGGGGATGGGGTAGAAGTTACGGGAGGAATTCAAGCGCCAATTAAGGTAGAGAATGCCGTAAAAATTATGGAAGTCCTCGTTATTCCAAAACTGGCACATAGTCTAATATTGGGGGCCGATTTTTGGGAACTTTTTTCTATTATCCCCGATTTAGCTAAGCGTGTCTGGACTTTTGCTGACGAGGTTTGTGAAAGCGAGTGTAGGTCAAATCTTACGGGTGATCAGAAAGTTCAGTTGGACCGATTAGTGGAAGGGATTTTTATGCAATGGGCGAACAGCTTGGCTGTACAAGTCTGGTAGAGCACATTATAAAGACTAGTGCAGAACCTATTAAACAGCGCTATTATCCTGTTTCGCCTGTAGTTCAGGAGCAAATCAATATGGAGGTTGATGACATGCTCAAGACAGGAGTTATAGAACCTTCTTCTAGCCCTTGGTCCTCCCCAATCTTATTAATTAAGAAGAAAGATGGCCGCTATCGTTTTTGCGTTGATTTTCGTAAGCTGAACCAAGTGACCGAACGTGATGCTTACCCGATACCCTATGTGTCTGCCACTCTTGATAAGTTAAGGAATGCCAAATTTCTATCTTCTCTAGATATCAAGTCTGCATACTGGCAAATTCCAATGGCCGAATCATCTAAGAGATATACCGCGTTCACTATTCCCGGAAAGGGGCTGTATCAATTTCGCCGTATGCCTTTTGGGCTTCACAACGCACCTGCGACTTGGCAACGTTTTATTGATACAGTCATCGGAGCCGACCTTGAACCGAATGTGTTTGTGTATCTTGATGATGTGATTGTTGTTTCGGAAACGTTTGAGCAGCATTTAGAAATTCTCAACATTGTGTTGAGACGCATTCAGGAAGCCGGACTTGTCCTGAGTCGAGACAAATGTGAGTTTTGTAAGGACGAGTTGAAGTATTTGGGGTATGTGGTTAATGCTAATGGCCTTCTCGTAGACCCTGACAAAGTGAGGTGCATGATTGAGTATCCCAGACCAAGCACAGTTACAGGGGTACGACGATTTGTGGGTATGGTGTCTTGGTATCGACGATTTGTGCCTAATTTTTCTGATCTCATCGCGCCCATAACCGGACTTTTAAAGAAAAAACGCCGTTTTATATGGAGCGATGAATGTGAGGACGCATTTCGCGTTTTGAAAGAAAAGTTAGTTACTGCACCCATACTTACATGTCCAAACTTTCAGCTACCATTTACTGTACACACAGATGCTTCCGGCTACGGAATAGGGGCGGTTTTGACTCAGGATCAAGGAGACGGGGGTGAGAAGGTGATAAGCTACCTTAGCAGGACATTGTCAAGGACGGAACGCAACTATTCCACTACGGAGCGGGAGTGTCTTGCTGTCATTTGGGCAATCGAGAAACTGCGCCCTTACTTGGAAGGGAGTACGTTTACTGTGGTTACCGATCACCATTCTTTAATCTGGCTTAGTAACTTGAAGGACCCACAGGGTAGGTTGGCTCGATGGGCAGTCAAGTTGCAACAATACAGTTTTACTATTATACATAGGAAGGGTAAGGAGCACTTGGTTCCAGACGCCCTATCCAGAACGGCAGAAGAACTAGCGACACTTTCCGTGGTCTCTACGGATCCGTGGTATGTGCGGATGTTAGAGAAGGTTAAACAAAATAGTGCTAAGTATCCAGATTGGAAATTATCGGAGGGAGTATTGTTTAAGCTTGTGTCACTGAGATATCCAAAGTTGAGCACATCTGACGATGACCAGTGGAAACAAGTTATTCCAAAGGAAGGAAGAGTAGAAGTCCTTAAAAAATGTCATGATGATATCCTTAGTGGTCATGGAGGAATTCAGAAGACCCTAGATAGGGTAGCTACTAGATATTACTGGCCGAAGATGAAACCTAGTATTGCCCAATATGTGCGGAAATGCAGAGTCTGTCAGACAGTAAAACCGGATTTACGAAAACCTGCAGGGTTAATGGCATCTCGGACAAATATCAGTAGACCATGGGAAATGCTTTGCATGGATTTCATTGGGCCTCTACCAAGATCGACGAAATGGTATTGTTATATTTTGACAATAGTGGACTTCTTTTCAAAATTTCCTTTGTTTTTCCCAGTCAGGACGGCTACTGCACAGGCGGTGCGTGCTATTCTGGAAGATCAGGTGTTTTTAGTTTTTGGTGTCCCTAAATGGATCGTGTGTGATAATGGGGTGCAATTTAAGAGCAAAGATCTAGCAGACCTTGCAGCTTCTTACAATGTAACCCTCAGTTTTACCGCATTTTATCACCCCCAAGCTAATCCAGCTGAAAGGTACAACCAAACTCTGAAGACTAAGCTTCGGGCCTATATTTCTGAAAACCACCGAACTTGGGATAGTCTTCTCCCGAAGGTGGCTTGCGCTATTCGAACGTCAACTCATGAAGTGCTAAAAACATCGCCTTATTTTACCCTATTTGGTAGGGAGATGCAAGTCAAAGGTGATGGGTCTCCCAATCCTACGGATGGTTTTATAGCAGACAGGTCGAGTGACATCCAAGATTTTGCAAAAGCTCTAGGCGAAGTTGTGGAGGATGTAGGGCATAGAATGAAATTATCGGCGCAAAAATCCGCAGGTTATTATAATCTCCGGCATAGGGACACAAAGTTCTATCCGAAGGACAAAGTTCTTCGAAGAAATTTTGTGTTATCGGACGCAGCCAAATATTTCACGGCGAAACTAGCTCCCAGATATGTTGGCCCCTTTGAGATTATTCGAAAAGTATCACCTTGGACTTATGAGCTAGGGGATACTAATGGGAAAAAGGTCGGTATTTGGCATGCGAAAGATCTTAAGCTCTTTAATAACAAAGAAGACTTGCTATAAAATGTGCAACGAAAACCTTTCGAATGGAAGGGGGGAAATATTATAGATTACGAGATCAAAAGGTTTTCGTAGTAGACTGTTGTACTCAGCAAGCATTATAGTCTAATGTACCTTAGTGAAATATGTGTAATCTGACACCAGAAAATTATAGGAGATAGCAGCGCAGGGGATGTATGGTGAGCTCGGCGTTCGAAGAGCGTGGGTTCGAATCGCCAAAGGGTCAGATACTTTCTTTTTTTTTTTTGTTTTTTGTATCTGATATCGGCAAATCTAGCAGGACTATGGCGCGATCAGGTCGTAGCTGTAACTAAGTAGAAAATAAACCCGCAAAATGGTACGATGCGAGGTTTCATATAGAAGTAGTACTGACAATGACTGGATTAAGAAAAGTGAATTTGAAGAGTGCAGTTCGTCCGGGAAAATAATTTAAAGTGAGCTAAGGGCAAATTTGAAATCAAAAACATATGAGAGGCTACAATCCGCTGTGCGGATCGTTGGATACCCTATCCCATCACATCGTTATTATAAATATCCTCAAAATATAGGCCATATGGCGATGAAATACAGAAAATGACATTGTCACAATATATTGCTCAGACAGTTTATCAAAATCTTTTGTGGTTCGCCAAAAAAACAACGTATTTCTACTGCTAATGCCTTGGGATTGGGTATACAAATGGTTTTTGTAAGAAAACGCCCCCAAAATGTGGGCGTAGGTGAAAATGATCTATGGACCAAATATTTATATTACCATTGCGGAAGTATTTGCATCAAAAATTTTTTCGAAAGTTTTAAAACTTGGACAAAAAGCGTTTTTTACTAAAAACGCCCCCAAAAAGTGGGCGTGGCAAAAAACTTTGTATGAACGAAATATAGATATAAGGGTTGTCTAAATATCCTGCTCAGACACTTTTTTGAAATTCCTTACGGTTTGGCCAAAAAATGAGTTTTTCTAAAAAGGGGGCGTGGCAGTGGGCGGATTTCAAAAATTTTTACACTTGTTCTGGTGGCACGGACGAGGATCCTATATACCAAATTTCATTATCCTAGCTCAAAATTTAAGGCCCAAAAATCGGTGACGAACAGACAGACGGACGGACGGACGGACGGACGTACGGACGGACAGACAGACATGGCTAATTCGACTCAGCTAGCGATTCTGAGTCGATCCATATACTTTGAGGTATATGTAGCAAAATTATTTCTCTATGTTACAAACTAAGTATCAAAACTAATATACCCCCCTATGGGATAGGGTATAAAAAAAACATATGAGAGGCTACAATCCGCTGTGCGGATCGTTGGATACCCTATCCCATCACATCGTTATTATAAATATCCTCAAAATATAGGCCTTATGGCGATGAAATACAGAAAATGACATTGTCACAATATATTGCTCAGACAGTTTATCAAAATCTTTTGTGGTTCGCCAAAAAAACAACGTATTTCTACTGCTAATTCCTTGCCTTGGGATTGGGTATACAAATGGTTTTTGTAAGAAAACGCCCCCAAAATGTGGGCGTAGGTGAAAATGATCTATGGACCAAATATTTATATTACCATTGCGGAAGTATTTGCATCAAAAATTTTTTCGAAAGTTTTAAAACTTGGACAAAAAGCGTTTTTTACTAAAAACGCCCCCAAAAAGTGGGCGTGGCAAAAAACTTTGTATGAACGAAATATAGATATTAGGGTTGTCTAAATATCCTGCTCAGACACTTTTTTGAAATTCCTTACGGTTTGGCCAAAAAATGAGTTTTTCTAAAAAGGGGGCGTGGCAGTGGGCGGATTTCAAAAATTTTTACACTTGTTCTGGTGGCACGGACGAGGATCCTACATACCAAATTTCATTATCCTAGCTCAAAATTTAAGGCCCAAAAATCGGTGACGAACAGACAGACGGACGGACGGACGGACGGACGGACGGACAGACAGACATGGCTAATTCGACTCAGCTAGCGATTCTGAGTCGATCCATATACTTTGAGGTATATGTAGCAAAATTATTTCTCTATGTTACAAACTAAGTATCAAAACTAATATACCCCCCTATGGGATAGGGTATAAACATATGAGAGGCTACAATCCGCTATGCGGATCGTTGAATACCCTATCCCATCCCATCCTTTAAATTAATATCCTCAAAATATAGGCCTTATGGCGATGAAATACAGAAAATGACATTGTCATAATATATTGCTCAGACAGTTTCTCAAAATCTTTTGTGGTTCGACAAAAAACAACGTATTTCTATTGCTAATGCCTTGGGATGGGGTATACAAATGGTTTTTGTAAGAAAACGCCCCTAAAATGTGGGCGTAGGTGAAAATGATCTATGGACAAAATGTTTATATTACGCTTTCGGAAGTATTTGCATCAACATTTTTTTCGAAAGTTTTAAAATTTGGACAAAAAGCGTTTTTTACTAAAAACGCCCCCAAAAAGTGGGCGTGGCAAAAAACTTTATATGAACGAAATATAGATATTAGGATTGTCTAAATATGCTACTCAGACACTTTTTCGAAATTCCTTACGGTTTGGCCAAAAAAAAAGTTTTCCTAAAAAGGGGGCGTGGCAGTAGGCGGATTTCAAAAATTTTTACACTTGTTCTGGTGGCACGGACGAGGATCCTATATACCAAATTTCATTATCCTAGCTCAAAATTTAAGGCCCAAAAACCGCTGACGAACAGACAGACGGACGGACGGACGGACAGACAGACATGGCTAATTCGACTCAGCTAGCGATTCTGAGTCGATCCATATACTTTGAGGTATATGTAGCAAAATTATTTCTCTATGTTACAAACTAAGTATCAAAACTAATATACCCCCCTATGGGATAGGGTATAAAACGAGGATCCTATATACCAAATTTCATTATCCTAGCTCAAAATTTAAGGCCCAAAAATCGGTGACGAACAGACAGACGGACGGACGGACGGACGGACAGAGAGACATGGCTAATTCGACTCAGCTAGCTATTCTGAGTCGATCCATACACTTTGAGGTATATGTAGTTAATTATTTCTCTATGTTACAAACTAAGTATCAAAACTAATATACCCCTATGGGATAGGGTATAAACATATGAGAGGCTACAATCCGCTATGCGGATCGTTGAATACCCTATCCCATCCCATCCTTTTAATTAATATCCTCAAAATATAGGCCTTATGGCGATGAAATACAGAAAATGACATTGTCACAATTCTATTGCTAATGCCTTGGGATGGGGTATACAAATGGTTTTTGTAAGAAAACGCCCCCAAAATGTGGGCGTAGGTGAAAATGATCTATGGACAAAATGTTTATATTACTATTGCGAAAGTATTTGCATCAAAATTTTTTTCGAAAGTTTTAAAATTTGGACAAAAAGCGTTTTTTACTAAAAACGCCCCCAAAAAGTGGGCGTGGCAAAAAACTTTGTATGAACGAAATATAGATATTAGGATTGTCTAAATATGCTACTCAGACACTTTTTTGACATTCCTTACGGTTTGGCCAAAAAATAAGTTTTCCTAAAAAGGGGGCGTGGCAGTGGGCGGATTTCAAAAATGTTTACACTTGTTCTGGTGGCACGGACGAGGATCCTATATACCAAATTTCATTATCCTAGCTCAAAATTTAAGGCCCAAAAATCGGTGACGAACAGACAGACGGACGGACGGACGGACGGACGGACGGACAGACAGACATGGCTAATTCGACTCAGCTAGCGATTCTGAGTCGATCCATATACTTTGAGGTATATGTAGCAAAATTATTTCTCTATGTTACAAACTAAGTATCAAAACTAATATACCCCTATGGGATAGGGTATAAAAAGTTTAACAGTGAAGTTGAATTGGGAGTAGAAGTGGAGTTTAGACTACACGTGAAGAATTCAGTGCATATTATAAGCCAGGTAACACTTAATGTTAAAGTGATTTTAGAATTCTTCAGGAATAACATGGTTTATTGCTTAGTCTCTGTGATTTTAACAGGACAATAAAAAAAAACTGTGGTTGAAGGTATTTATCCAAGATACTGGACAGCCGGGAAACAGCGAATCCAACACCAGGAACGACACCAAAGACAGTGAAGTACCACAAATACGACACCTGAGACGAGATACCTCCTAATAGATGAGCAAGCGGCGGCTTCGAAATAGATCATCACTTGACGAATGAATACAATCGAAGATATCGTAAGTGGTACATGTATTTATATGTCAGAATAGTGCGCTCTTGCCGTAGGTGGTATATTTTATAAAGTCGCGTCGGTGGGCTCAATGCCAACTACTGTTTGGGTGGGTTGATTCGGTTTTTTTAAAAAAAAACAAGAAAAAGACGTCGGTGGGTTGAATGCCAACTATTGTTCGGTTGGGTTGATTCGGTTGTTTTAAAACAAAAAAAAACGGCACGTGAAATATTAAAATCTAAATTACTGGAGTGACGGGAATTGCTAGGGCAAAACGGATAGCTTCGATAAAGGGATAAGAAGTATTCAAGATTTATATTAGTTGTTGTTATTGGTTTTCCTTTATTTTTAAGTAGATTTAAGTCAACTTTGTAACTAGGATTAAGTTAGTTTGTAAGAAATCTGAATTAGAAGTTAATTAAAGAATTATTGTAAATTTTCGTAATTACTGAAATCGAAGAAAGCGAATCCCACGATTTATTCACGATTATACGTCCGTGGGTAGTTAAGCGGGAGGGCAATCGTGTGGCGCCCATTTTTTTTATTTCCACCAGAACTACACGACCATTCTCCGAAGTCGGTCAGGCATCCTTCCACTTAACGACGCAGAGAAGGGAAGAAACGACGGTAACAACAGTTAATTAATCAAGCAAAAAAATTATAGTTAGTAATAAAACCTGTCTGTTTATAAAAGAAATGTGAAATAGTCACTTACCCCAAATTAAGTAGTTGTCCTCTCCGATGTTGTGCACAGCATCGCAGGTATTGATCTTTTTATTTTTCAATTATGATCAATATAGCCGTAGGAATGAAATAAAACTAAAAACATATGAGAGGCTACAATCCGCTGTGCGGATCGTTGGATACCCTATCCCATCACATCGTTATTATAAATATCCTCAAAATATAGGCCATATGGCGATGAAATACAGAAAATGACATTGTCACAATATATTGCTCAGACAGTTTATCAAAATCTTTTGTGGTTCGCCAAAAAAACAACGTATTTCTACTGCTAATGCCTTGGGATTGGGTATACAAATGGTTTTTGTAAGAAAACGCCCCCAAAATGTGGGCGTAGGTGAAAATGATCTATGGACCAAATATTTATATTACCATTGCGGAAGTATTTGCATCAAAAATTTTTTCGAAAGTTTTAAAACTTGGACAAAAAGCGTTTTTTACTAAAAACGCCCCCAAAAAGTGGGCGTGGCAAAAAACTTTGTATGAACGAAATATAGATATTAGGGTTGTCTAAATATCCTGCTCAGACAGTTTTTTGAAATTCCTTACGGTTTGGCCAAAAAATGAGTTTTTCTAAAAAGGGGGCGTGGCAGTGGGCGGATTTCAAAAATTTTTACACTTGTTCTGGTGGCACGGACGAGGATCCTATATACCAAATTTCATTATCCTAGCTCAAAATTTAAGGCCCAAAAATCGGTGACGAACAGACAGACGGACGGACGGACGGACGGACAGACAGACATGGCTAATTCGACTCAGCTAGCGATTCTGAGTCGATCCATATACTTTGAGGTATATGTAGCAAAATTATTTCTCTATGTTACAAACTAAGTATCAAAACTAATATACCCCCCTATGGGATAGGGTATAAACATATGAGAGGCTACAATCCGCTGTGCGGATCGTTGGATACCCTATCCCATCACATCGTTATTATAAATATCCTCAAAATATAGGCCATATGGCGATGAAATACAGAAAATGACATTGTCACAATATATTGCTCAGACAGTTTATCAAAATCTTTTGTGGTTCGCCAAAAAAACAACGTATTTCTACTGCTAATGCCTTGGGATTGGGTATACAAATGGTTTTTGTAAGAAAACGCCCCCAAAATGTGGGCGTAGGTGAAAATGATCTATGGACCAAATATTTATATTACCATTGCGGAAGTATTTGCATCAAAAATTTTTTCGAAAGTTTTAAAACTTGGACAAAAAGCGTTTTTTACTAAAAACGCCCCCAAAAAGTGGGCGTGGCAAAAAACTTTGTATGAACGAAATATAGATATTAGGGTTGTCTAAATATCCTGCTCAGACAGTTTTTGAAATTCCTTACGGTTTGGCCAAAAAATGAGTTTTTCTAAAAAGGGGGCGTGGCAGTGGGCGGATTTCAAAAATTTTTACACTTGTTCTGGTGGCACGGACGAGGATCCTATATACCAAATTTCATTATCCTAGCTCAAAATTTAAGGCCCAAAAATCGGTGACGAACAGACAGACGGACGGACGGACGGACGGACGGACGGACGGACAGACAGACATGGCTAATTCGACTCAGCTAGCGATTCTGAGTCGATCCATATACTTTGAGGTATATGTAGCAAAATTATTTCTCTATGTTACAAACTAAGTATCAAAACTAATATACCCCCCTATGGGATAGGGTATAAACATATGAGAGGCTACAATCCGCTATGCGGATCGTTGAATACCCTATCCCATCCCATCCTTTAAATTAATATCCTCAAAATATAGGCCTTATGGCGATGAAATACAGAAAATGACATTGTCATAATATATTGCTCAGACAGTTTCTCAAAATCTTTTGTGGTTCGACAAAAAACAACGTATTTCTATTGCTAATGCCTTGGGATGGGGTATACAAATGGTTTTTGTAAGAAAACGCCCCTAAAATGTGGGCGTAGGTGAAAATGATCTATGGACAAAATGTTTATATTACCCTTTCGGAAGTATTTGCATCAACATTTTTTTCGAAAGTTTTAAAATTTGGACAAAAAGCGTTTTTTACTAAAAACGCCCCCAAAAAGTGGGCGTGGCAAAAAACTTTATATGAACGAAATATAGATATTAGGATTGTCTAAATATGCTACTCAGACACTTTTTCGAAATTCCTTACGGTTTGGCCAAAAAAAAAGTTTTCCTAAAAAGGGGGCGTGGCAGTAGGCGGATTTCAAAAATTTTTACACTTGTTCTGGTGGCACGGACGAGGATCCTATATACCAAATTTCATTATCCTAGCTCAAAATTTAAGGCCCAAAAACCGCTGACGAACAGACAGACGGACGGACGGACGGACAGACAGACATGGCTAATTCGACTCAGCTAGCGATTCTGAGTCGATCCATATACTTTGAGGTATATGTAGCAAAATTATTTCTCTATGTTACAAACTAAGTATCAAAACTAATATACCCCCCTATGGGATAGGGTATAAAACGAGGATCCTATATACCAAATTTCATTATCCTAGCTCAAAATTTAAGGCCCAAAAATCGGTGACGAACAGACAGACGGACGGACGGACGGACGGACAGACAGACATGGCTAATTCGACTCAGCTAGCGATTCTGAGTCGATCCATACACTTTGAGGTATATGTAGTTAATTATTTCTCTATGTTACAAACTAAGTATCAAAACTAATATACCCCTATGGGATAGGGTATAAAGAAACAAGAAAACCGACAAATTCCACGAACTTAATCTTTAAATTTATATTTTAGATAGTAAAGGGAATAACTTTTTATACCCTATCCCATAGGGGTATATTAGTTTTGATACTTAGTTTGTAACATAGAGAAATAATTTAGCTACATATACCTCAAAGTATATGGATCGACTCAGAATCGCTAGCTGAGTCGAATTAGCTATGTCTGTCTGTCCGTCCGTCCGTCCGGCCGTGTGTCCGTCCGTCCGTCTGTCTGTTCGTCACCGATTTTTGGGCCTTAAATTTTGAGCGAGGATAATGAAATTTGGTATATAGGATCCTTGGCCGAGTCACCAGAACAAGTGTAAACATTTTTAAAATCCGCCCACTGCCAAGCCCCCTTTTAGAAAAAACGTAGTTTTAAGCCAAACCGTAAGGAATTTCAAAAAAGTGTGTTAGCAACATATTTAGACAATCCTAATATCTATATTTCGTCCATACAAAGTTTTTTGCCACGCCCACTTTTTGGGGGCGTTTTTAGTAAATAACGTTTTTTGTCCAAATTTTAAAACTTTCGAAAAAAAATTTGATGCAAATACTTCCGCAATGGTAATATAAACATTTTGTCAATAGATTATTTTCACCTACGCCCACATTTTGGGGGCGTTTTCTTACAAAAACCATTTGTATACCCCATCCCAAGGCATTAGCAATAGAAAACCGTTGTTTTTTGTCGAACCACAAAAGATTTTGATAAACTGTCTGAGCAATATATTGTGACAATGTCATTTTCTGTATTTCATCGCCATAAGGCCTATATTTTGAGGATATTAATTTTAAGGATGGGATGGGATAGGGTATTAAACGATCCGCACAGCGGATTGTAGCCTTCTCATATGTTTATACCCTATCCCATAGGGGGGTATATTAGTTTTGATACTTAGTTTGTAACATAGAGAAATAATTTTGCTACATATACCTCAAAGTATATGGATCGACTCAGAATCGCTAGCTGTGTCGAATTAGCCATGTCTGTCTGTCCGTCCGTCCGTCCGTCCGTCCGTCTGTCTGTTCGTCACCGATTTTTGGGCCTTAAATTTTGAGCTAGGATAATGAAATTTGGTATATAGGATCCTCGTCCGTGCCACCAGAACAAGTGTAAAAATTTTTGAAATCCGCCCACTGCCACGCCCCCTTTTTAGGAAAACGCATTTTTTGGCCAAACCGTAAGGAATTTCAAAAAAGTGTCTGAGCAGCATATTTAGGCAATCCTAATATCTATATTTCGTACATACAAAGTTTTTGCCACGCTGACTTTTTGGGGGCGTTTTTCGTAAAAAACACTTATTGTCCAAATTTTAAAACTTTCGAAAAAATTTTTGATGCAAATACTTCCGCAATGGTAATAAAAACATTTTGTCCATAGATCATTTTCACCTACGCCCACATTTTGGGGGCGTTTTCTTACAAAAACCATTTGTATACCCCATCCCAAGGCATTAGCAATAGAAATACGTTGTTTTTTGTCGAACCACAAAAGATTTTGAGAAACTGTCTGAGCAATATATTATGACAATGTCATTTTCTGTATTTCATCGCCATAAGGCCTATATTTTGAGGATATTAATTTAAAGGATGGGATGGGATAGGGTATTCAACGATCCGCATAGCGGATTGTAGCCTCTCATATGTTTATACCCTATCCCATAGGGGTATATTAGTTTTGATACTTAGTTTGTAACATAGAGAAATAATTTAGCTACATATACCTCAAAGTATATGGATCGACGCAGAATCGATAGCTGAGTCGAATTAGCCATGTCTGTCTGTCCGTCCGTCCGTCCGTCTGTCTGTTCGTCACCGATTTTTGGGCCTTAAATTTTGAGCTAGGATAATGAAATTTGGTATATAGGATCCTTGGCCGAGTCACCAGAACAAGTGTAAAAAATTTTAAAATCCGCCCACTGCCACGCCCCCTTTTAAAAAAAACGTAGTTTTAAGCCAAACCGTAAGGAGTTTCAAAAAAGTGTGTTTGCAACGTATTTAGACAATCCTAATATCTATATTTCGTCCATACAAAGTTTTTCGCCACGCCCACTTTTTGGGGGCGTTTTTAGTAAAAAACGTTTTTTGTATAAATTTTAAAACTTTCGAAAAAAATGTTTATGCAAATACTTCCGCAATGGTAATATAAACATTTTGTCCATAGATCATTTTCACCTACGCCCACATTTTGGGGGCGTTTTCTTACAAAAACCATTTATATACCCCATCCCAAGGCATTAGCAATAGAAATACGTTGTTTTTTGTCCAACCACAAAAGATTTTGGGAAACTGTCTGAGCAATATATTGTGACAATGTCATTTTCTGTTTTTCATCGCCATAAGGCCTATATTTTGAGGATATTAATTAAAAGGATGGGATGGGATAGGGTATTCAACGATCCGCATAGCGGATTGTAGCCTCTCATATGTTTGACAATAGCTTTGCGTATGATTGTATCCTGAGTTTATCTTAAAAGGGGCGTGGCTGTGAGCGGATTTCAAAAATGCTTACACTTGTTCTGTAGGCACGGGCGAGGATCCCATATAATAAATTTCATTATCCAAGCACAAAAATTAAGACCTAAAAATCCGTGACGTACAGACGGACGGACGGACGGACGGACAGACAGACATGGCTTAATCGACTCAGCTAGCGATTCTGAGTCGATCCATATACTTTGAGATATATGTAGCTAAATTATTTCTCTATGTTACAAACTAAGTATCAAAACTAATATACCCCTATGGGATAGGGTATACACATATGAGAAGGCTACAATCCGCTGTGCGGATCGCTTAATACCCTATCCCATCCTTAAAATTGATATCCCCAAAATATGGTCTTTATGGTCATAAAGTAATGAAAATGACGTTGTTACAACATATTGTTCCGAAGGATTATCAAATTCTTTTATGGTTCGACAAAAAAACACGTTTTTATACCCTATCCCATAGGAGGGTATATTAGTTTTGATACTTAGTTTGTAACATAGAGAAAAAATTTTGCTACATATACCTCAAAGTATATGGATCGACTCAGAATCGCTAGCTGAGTCGAATTAGCCATGTCTGTCTGTCCGTCCGTCCGTCCGTCTGTCTGTTCGTCACCGATTTTTGGGCCTTAAATTTTGAGCTAGGATAATGAAATTTGGTATATAGGATCCTCGTCCGTGCCACCAGAACAAGTGTAAAAATCTTTGAAATCCGCCCACTGCCACGCCCCCTTTTTAGGAGAACTTATTTTTTGGCCAAACCGTAAAGAATTTCAAAAAAGTGAATGAGCAGCATATTTAGACAATCCTAATATCTATATTTCGTTCATACAAAGTTTTTTGCAACGCCCACTTTTTGGGGGGCTTTTTGTCGAAATTTTAAAACTATCGAAAAAATTTTTGATGCAACTACTTCCGCAATGGTAATATAAACATTTTGTCCATAGATCAATTTCACCTACGCCCACATTTTGGGGGCGTTTTCTTACAAAAACCATTTGTATACCCCATCCCAAGGCATTAGCAATAAAAATACGTTGTTTTTTGTCGAACCACAAAAGATTTTGAGAAACTGTCTGAGCAATATATTGTGACAATGTCATTTTCTGTATTTCATCGCTATAAGGCATATATTTTGAGGATATTAATTTAAAGGATGGGATCGGATAGGGTATTCAACGATCCGCATAGCGGATTGTAGCCTCTAATATGTTTATACCCTATCCCATAGGGGGGTATATTAGTTTTGATACTTAGTTTGTAACATAGAGAAATAATTTTGCTACATATACCTCAAAGTATATGGATCGACTCAGAATCGCTAGCTGAGTCGAATTAGCCATGTCTGTCTGTCCGTCCGTCCGTCTGTCTGTTCGTCACCGATTTTTGGGCCTTAAATTTTGAGCTAGGATAATGAAATTTGGTATATAGGATCCTTGTCCGAGTCACCAGAACAAGTGTAAAAATTTTTGAAATCCGCCCACTGCCACGCCCCCTTTTTAGAAAAACTTATTTTTTGGCCAAACCGTAAGGAATTTCAAAAAAGTGTCTGAGCAGGATATTTAGACAATCCTAATATCTATATTACGTCTATACAAAGTTTTTTGCCACGCCCACTTTTTGGGGGCGTTTTTAGCAAAAAACGCTTTTCGTCCAAATTTTAAAACTTTCGAAAAAATTTTTGATGCAAATACTTCCGCAATGGTAATATAAACATTTTGTTTATAGATCATTTTCACCTACGCCCACATTTTGGGGGCGTTTTCTTACAAAAACCATTTGTATACCCCATCCCAAGGCATTAGCAATAGAAATACGTTGTTTTTTGTCGAACCACAAAAGATTTTGAGAAACTGTCTGAGCAATATATTGTGACAATATAGGCCATAAGGCCTATATTTTGAGGATATTAATTTAAAGGATGGGATGGGATAGGGTATTCAACGATTCGCATAGCGGATTGTAGCCTCTCATATGTTTATATCCTATCCCATAGGGGTATATTAGTTTTGATACATAGTTTGTAACATAGAGAAATAATTTAGCTATATATACCTCAAAGTATATGGATCGACTCAGAATCGATAGCTGAGTCGATTTAGCCATGTCTGTCCGTCCGTCCGTCCGTCCGTCCGTACGTCACCAGTTTTTGGGCCGTAAATTTTGAGCTAGAAGGATGAAATTTGGTACACGTGCTCTTTGTTGCTCCCAGCAGAACAAGTGTAAAAATTTTTGAAATCCGCCCACTGCCACGCCCCCTTTTTAGAAAAACGTATTTTTTGGCCAAACCATAAGGAATTTTGAAAAACTTTCTGAACAAGATATTTAGACAATCTGAATATCTGTATTTCGTTCATATAAAGTTTTTTGCCACGCCCACTTTTTGGGGGCGTTTTTAATAAAAAACGTTTTTCGGTCAAATTTTAAAATTTTCTAAAAAAATTTTGATGCAGAATCATTAGTAATATAAATATGAACATTTCGTCAATAGACCATTTTAACCCACGCCCACTTTTTGGGGGCGTTTTTATATAAAAACCATTTTTATACCCTACCCCCTAACATATGCAGGAGAAAACCTTGTCTTTTGTAGAACCGTAAAAGTTTTTTATAAGCAGTCTGAAGAATTTGTTGTCACCATGTCATATTCTTAATTTTATCCACATCGTGTTTTTAGCCATGTCCACTTTTCGGGGATTTTAGTTTTACAGATAGGATGGGATAGGGTATTCAACGATCCGCTTGGCGGATTGTAGCCTCTCATATGTTTATACCCTATCCCATAGGGGGGTATATTAGTTTTGATACATAGTTTGTAACATAGAGAAATAATTTTGCTACATATACCTCAAAGTATATGGATCGACTCAGAATCGCTAGCTGAGTCGAATTAGCCATGTCTGTCTGTCCGTCCGTCCGTCCGTCCGTCTGTCTGTTCGTCACCGATTTTTGGGCCTTAAATTTTGAGCTAGGATAATGAAATTTGGTATATAGGATCCTTGTCCGAGTCACCAGAACAAGTGTAAAAATTTTTAAAATCCGCCCACTGCCACGCCCCCTTTTAAGAAAAACTCAGTTTTTGACCAAACCGTAAGGATTTTGAAAAAAGTTTCTGAACAACATATTTAGACAATATTAGTATCTATATTTCGTCCATATAAAGTTTTTTGCCACGCCCACTTTTAGGGGGCGTTTTCAATTAAAAACTGTTTTCGGTCAAATTTTAAATTTTTCGAAAAAAATGTTGATGCAGAATCATTAACATTATTAATATGAACATTTCGTCTATATACCATTTTAACCCACGCCCACTTTTTGGGGGCGTTTTTATATAAAAACCATTTTTATACACTACCCCATAACATATGCAGGAGAAAACCTTGTCTGTTGTAGAACCGTAAAATTGTTTTGTAAGCAGTCTGAAGAATTTGTTGTCACTATATCATTTTTTCTATTTTATCCAAATCGTGTTTTTAGCCATGCCCCCTTTTTGGGGATTTTAGTTTTATGGATAGGATGGGATAGGGTATTCAACGATCCGCACAGCGGATTGTAGCCTTCTCATATGTTTTTTCTTAGAGAAGTTACTTGGTAGCCAGATAATGGCAACGATTTTATCAAGGTATGCAACTTGTTAAAGTCGTCAATACCGATCACATTAATTGGCGGTGGGGGACGTTGTTTTAGGTCTTTCGCTTTATTAATAATCTCTTTGTCGCGGTTTATTATTTTAGGAGAGGATACAGCTTTCCTCTTTTTTACTGGTCTTTTCTTTAAGATCCAGTCAGTTTCGCGACTGAGTTCTTCTTCATCCGTGTGGTATTCCGAGTTCACGGGGCCGTTTGAACTTGGTTTTGGCTCATTTGGTATTTTAAATGAACTCTTCAGAGTCATATTTTCTTCCTTAAGATGGAGAATTTCTTTACGAAGCTCTTCGCAGAGCAGTTCGACATTGTTAAGCCTTGTTCGAAGAACGTCGTTTTCTTTCTTTAGGCTCTTATTATACCCTATCCCATAGGGGTATATTAGTTTTGATACTTAGTTTGTAACATAGAGAAATAATTTTGCTACATATACCTCAAAGTATATGGATCGACTCAGAATCGCTAGCTGAGTCGATTAAGCCATGTTTGTCTGTCCGTCCGTCCGTCCGTCTGTACGTCACCGATTTTTAGGCCTTACATTTTGAGCTAGGATAATGAAATTTGGTATATAGTATCCTCGTCTCTGCGTACAGAACAAGTGTAAAAATTTTTGAAATCCGCCCACTGCCACGCCCCCTTTTAAGAAAACCTCAGTTTTTGACCAAACCGTAAGGAACTTTAAAAAAGTTTCTGAACAACATATTTAGACAATAATAATATCTATATTTCGTCCATATAAAGTATTTTGCCAGGCCCACTTTTTGGGGGCGTTTTCAATTAAAAACTGTTTTCGGTCAAATTTTAAATTTTTCGAACAAAATTTTGATGCAGAATCATTAACATTATTAATATGAACATTTCGTCTATATACCATTTTAACCCACGCCCACTTTTTGGGGGCGTTTTTATATAAAAAACATATGAGAGGCTACAATCCGCTGTGCGGATCGTTGGATACCCTATCCCATCACATCGTTATTATAAATATCCTCAAAATATAGGCCATATGGCGATGAAATACAGAAAATGACATTGTCACAATATATTGCTCAGACAGTTTATCAAAATCTTTTGTGGTTCGCCAAAAAAACAACGTATTTCTACTGCTAATGCCTTGGGATTGGGTATACAAATGGTTTTTGTAAGAAAACGCCCCCAAAATGTGGGCGTAGGTGAAAATGATCTATGGACCAAATATTTATATTACCATTGCGGAAGTATTTGCATCAAAAATTTTTTCGAAAGTTTTAAAACTTGGACAAAAAGCGTTTTTTACTAAAAACGCCCCCAAAAAGTGGGCGTGGCAAAAAACTTTGTATGAACGAAATATAGATATTAGGGTTGTCTAAATATCCTGCTCAGACAGTTTTTGAAATTCCTTACGGTTTGGCCAAAAAATGAGTTTTTCTAAAAAGGGGGCGTGGCAGTGGGCGGATTTCAAAAATTTTTACACTTGTTCTGGTGGCACGGACGAGGATCCTATATACCAAATTTCATTATCCTAGCTCAAAATTTAAGGCCCAAAAATCGGTGACGAACAGACAGACGGACGGACGGACGGACGGACGGACGGACAGACAGACATGGCTAATTCGACTCAGCTAGCGATTCTGAGTCGATCCATATACTTTGAGGTATATGTAGCAAAATTATTTCTCTATGTTACAAACTAAGTATCAAAACTAATATACCCCCCTATGGGATAGGGTATAACCATTTTTATACACTACCCCATAACATATGCAGGAGAAAACCTTGTCTTTTGTAGAACCGTAAAATTGTTTTGTAAGCAGTCTGAAGAATTTGTTGTCACTATATCATTTTTTCTATTTTATCCACATCGTGTTTTTAGCCATGCCCCCTTTTTTGGGGATTTTAGTTTTATGGATAGGATGGGATAGGGTATTCAACGATCCGCACAGCGGATAGTAGCCGTCTCATATGTTTTTTCTTCTTTTAGGTTTTATCATTTAATAAAAATTTAATTTATCTACATTACAATGATAGGCTGGTGGATGAACAAGTCAGTAATAAAACATATGAGAAGGCTACAATCCGCTGTGCGGATCGTTGAATACCCTATCCCATCCTATCCATAAAACTAAAATCCCCAAAAAGGGGGCATGGCTAAAAACACGATTTGGATAAAATAGAAAAAATGATATAGTGACAACAAATTCTTCAGACTGCTTACAAAACAATTTTACGGTTCTACAACAGACAAGGTTTTCTCCTGCATATGTTATGGGGTAGTGTATAAAAATGGTTTTTATATAAAAACGCCCCCAAAAAGTGGGCGTGGGTTAAAATGGTATATAGACGAAATGTTCATATTAATAATGTTAATGATTCCGCATCAACATTTTTTTCGAAAAATTTAAAATTTGACCGAAAACAGTTTTTAATTGAAAACGCCCCCTAAAAGTGGGCGTGGCAAAAAACTTTATATGGACGAAATATAGATATTAATATTGTCTAAATATGTTGTTCAGAAACTTTTTTCAAAATCCTTACGGTTTGGTCAAAAACTGAGTTTTTCTTAAAAGGGGGCGTGGCAGTGGGCGGATTTTAAAAATTTTTACACTTGTTCTGGTGACTCGGACAAGGTTCCTATATACCAAATTTCATTATCCTAGCTCAAAATTTAAGGCCCAAAAATCGGTGACGAACAGACAGACGGACGGACGGACGGACGGACAGACAGACATGGCTAATTCGACTCAGCTAGCGATTCTGAGTCGATCCATATACTTTGAGGTATATGTAGCAAAATTATTTCTCTATGTTACAAACTATGTATCAAAACTAATATACCCCCCTATGGGATAGGGTATAAAAATAAAATTATGTAGGATGGGTGATAATGCTGTGTGTGATCCTGAAGGGGTGGTAGATCACCTTTAATCCAACATCTATTAAAGGTGATCTGATGATTGGGCTCCGATTTTTGCGAGCGTTATTTTGATGGGGATGCGCTTTTTGTTATTAGGCACTTCTAGTCGTCGTAGGGTAATCAAACAGGGGTCGTTTTAGGGCGGTAGCTACGTGCAACTTTTCACGTGCACGGTCTTACTGCAAAGTGAAACCTAAATGAAACCTAAATGAATTACCCCCGACTGGTCAACAGCAGGCGACCTACTTACATGGGGCGGTTCTTCTGACCTGCTGTCCCAGGAGGTCGCATAGAGTTTTCCGACCCCGATGGTTGCTGCACGACTATCGGTGCTGAAACCTGCTGCGCACCTCCTACTACAGAAGGCTGTGACTGCAAGGTCCTCGAAACCACAGTCTGTTGCGTTCCACTTGGGCCAGGACGTTGAGAATTGTTACCGGAAGATCGTTGGTTATTCCCAGTCCCAGAATACCGTTGAGTATTACTAGCACTGGGGTACCGTTGATTGTTCCGATTACCTGAAGGTTGAGGGTTGCAGCGCCGGCAGTCTCTACGTGTGGTCCCTATAGTACCACAACCGTAACAACGCCAAGGAGCGGAACATGTGTTAGAAAAATGGCCTTCCCCATTGCAATTAAAGCATTTCATAGGCCGAAGCTGATGGTTGCTTTGACTGACAACCAATACGCATGGAATGTCGTTGGATATATATGCCAAATCTGGCTCCAACATCGTCCTACTCTGAGGTGGTGGGGCAACGAAGGTTTCCACGTTAACCCTCACCGCCTCCAACTTCCTTCCTAGCGCCACCAAATCATTGATGCACCAGCCCAAGTTGCATCTGATAAAATGGTGCTAGGATCCACTATAAAATAGCTAGTTTTCTCCATTCAGATAACGGATCAACTAACCTGCCAAACATGTTTTCCATAATGGCAACATAAATACCAATGGATTCTTCTTCCCCCTGGGTACGACGCCTGATTTCCTCTAATAAGAGGTCATCGTAATTTGGTGGAAGGAACTCATCATTCTAGCTCAAAATTTAAGGCCTAAAAATCGGTAACGTACAGACGGACGGACAGACAGACAGGACAGGCTTAATCGACTCAGCTGGCGATTCTGAGTCGATCCATATACTTTGAGGTATATGTAGCAAAATTATTTCTCTATGTTACAAACTAAGTATCAAAACTAATATACCCCTATGGGATAGGGTATAAAAAAAATAGAAAACACCTACTTGTTATTCCTCCTATCACTTGCCTCCACACACCTGTCACTTGTTGTCAATGTCCTTAAGCACTTTTTATGATCTCACAATTCCACCACCACTTTTTACACTTTGTCGAAGGTACTTTTCCTTCACCAAAATATTCACTATTAAACCTGAAAAAAAGCCAGAGAGTAAATGATTCTTGATAATAAAATAAATAAAAAAACCTCCCTGAGTGGTTGTCCACAAACGCCGGCAACAAAGAAAAAAAAATGTAAGCACAAAAAAAAAATGCGCGAAATCAAAGAAAAGAAAATTACCGAATGTAATATGAAAAAAAACATATGAGAGGCTACAATCCGCTGTGCGGATCGTTGGATACCCTATCCCATCACATCGTTATTATAAATATCCTCAAAATATAGGCCATATGGCGATGAAATACAGAAAATGACATTGTCACAATATATTGCTCAGACAGTTTATCAAAATCTTTTGTGGTTCGCCAAAAAAACAACGTATTTCTACTGCTAATGCCTTGGGATTGGGTATACAAATGGTTTTTGTAAGAAAACGCCCCCAAAATGTGGGCGTAGGTGAAAATGATCTATGGACCAAATATTTATATTACCATTGCGGAAGTATTTGCATCAAAAATTTTTTCGAAAGTTTTAAAACTTGGACAAAAAGCGTTTTTTACTAAAAACGCCCCCAAAAAGTGGGCGTGGCAAAAAACTTTGTATGAACGAAATATAGATATTAGGGTTGTCTAAATATCCTGCTCAGACAGTTTTTTGAAATTCCTTACGGTTTGGCCAAAAAATGAGTTTTTCTAAAAAGGGGGCGTGGCAGTGGGCGGATTTCAAAAATTTTTACACTTGTTCTGGTGGCACGGACGAGGATCCTATATACCAAATTTCATTATCCTAGCTCAAAATTTAAGGCCCAAAAATCGGTGACGAACAGACAGACGGACGGACGGACGGACGGACGGACGGACAGACAGACATGGCTAATTCGACTCAGCTAGCGATTCTGAGTCGATCCATATACTTTGAGGTATATGTAGCAAAATTATTTCTCTATGTTACAAACTAAGTATCAAAACTAATATACCCCCCTATGGGATAGGGTATAAAAACGAAAACACGATAAAAACTAAATAAATTTTTAAAACCGACTGAATATTGAATTTAAATCGCGAAATAAATGAATAATATGAAAAACGAAAAAAAACATATGAGAGGCTACAATCCGCTATGCGAATCGTTGAATACCCTATCCCATCCCATCCTTTAAATTAATATCTTCAAAATATAGGCCTTATGGCGATGAAATACAGAAAATGACATTGTCACAATATATTGCTCAGACAGTTTCTCAAAATCTTTTGTGGTTCGACAAAAAACAACGTATTTCTATTGCTAATGCCTTGGGATGGGGTATACAAATGGTTTTTGTAAGAAAACGCCCCCAAAATGTGGGCGTAGGTGAAAATGATCTATAGACAAAATGTTTATATTACCATTGCGGAAGTATTTGCATCAAAAATTTTTTCGAAAGTTTTAAAATTTGGACGAAAAGCGTTTTTTGCTAAAAACGCCCCCAAAAAGTGGGCGTGGCAAAATACTTTATATGGACGAAATATAGATATTATTATTGTCTAAATATGTTGTTCAGAAACTTTTTTAAAGTTCCTTACGGTTTGGTCAAAAACTGAGGTTTTCTTAAAAGGGGGCGTGGCAGTGGGCGGATTTCAAAAATTTTTACACTTGTTCTGTAGGCAGAGACGAGGATACTATATACCAAATTTCATTATCCTAGCTCAAAATTTAAGGCCTAAAAATCGGTGACGTACAGACGGACGGACGGACAGACAAACATGGCTAATTCGACTCAGCTAGCGATTCTGAGTCGATCCATATACTTTGAGGTATATGTAGCAAAATTATTTCTCTATGTTACAAACTAAGTATCAAAACCAATATACCCCTATGGGATAGGGTATAATAAGAGCCTAAAGAAAGAAAACGACGTTCTTCGAACAAGGCTTAACAATGTCGAACTGCTCTGCGAAGAGCTTCGTAAAGAAATTCTCCATCTTAAGGAAGAAAATATGACTCTGAAGAGTTCATTTAAAATACCAAATGAGCCAAAACCAAGTTCAAACGGCCCCGTGAATTCGGAATACCACACGGATGAAGAAGAACTCAGTCGCGAAACTGACTGGATCTTAAAGAAAAGACCAGTAAAAAAGAGGAAAGCTGTATCCTCTCCTAAAATAATAAACCGCGACAAAGAGATTATTAATAAAGCGAAAGACCTAAAACAACGTCCCCCACCGCCAATTAATGTGATCGGTATTGACGACTTTAACAAGTTGCATACCTTGATAAAATCGTTGCCATTATCTGGCTACCAAGTAACTTCTCTAAGAAAAAACATATGAGAGGCTACAATCCGCTGTGCGGATCGTTGGATACCCTATCCCATCACATCGTTATTATAAATATCCTCAAAATATAGGCCATATGGCGATGAAATACAGAAAATGACATTGTCACAATATATTGCTCAGACAGTTTATCAAAATCTTTTGTGGTTCGCCAAAAAAACAACGTATTTCTACTGCTAATGCCTTGGGATTGGGTATACAAATGGTTTTTGTAAGAAAACGCCCCCAAAATGTGGGCGTAGGTGAAAATGATCTATGGACCAAATATTTATATTACCATTGCGGAAGTATTTGCATCAAAAATTTTTTCGAAAGTTTTAAAACTTGGACAAAAAGCGTTTTTTACTAAAAACGCCCCCAAAAAGTGGGCGTGGCAAAAAACTTTGTATGAACGAAATATAGATATTAGGGTTGTCTAAATATCCTGCCCAGACAGTTTTTTGAAATTCCTTACGGTTTGGCCAAAAAATGAGTTTTTCTAAAAAGGGGGCGTGGCAGTGGGCGGATTTCAAAAATTTTTACACTTGTTCTGGTGGCACGGACGAGGATCCTATATACCAAATTTCATTATCCTAGCTCAAAATTTAAGGCCCAAAAATCGGTGACGAACAGACAGACGGACGGACGGACGGACGGACGGACGGACGGACGGACGGACGGACGGACAGACAGACATGGCTAATTCGACTCAGCTAGCGATTCTGAGTCGATCCATATACTTTGAGGTATATGTAGCAAAATTATTTCTCTATGTTACAAACTAAGTATCAAAACTAATATACCCCCCTATGGGATAGGGTATAAACATATGAGAGGCTACAATCCGCTATGCGAATCGTTGAATACCCTATCCCATCCCATCCTTTAAATTAATATCCTCAAAATATAGGCCTTATGGCCTATATTGTCACAATATATTGCTCAGACAGTTTCTCAAAATCTTTTGTGGTTCGACAAAAAACAACGTATCTCTATTGCTAATGCCTTGGGATGGGGTATACAAATGGTTTTTGTAAGAAAACGCCCCCAAAATGTGGGCGTAGGTGAAAATGATCTATAGACAAAATGTTTATATTACCATTGCGGAAGTATTTGCATCAAAAATTTTTTCGAAAGTTTTAAAATTTGGACGAAAAGCGTTTTTTGCTAAAAACGCCCCCAAAAGTGGGCGTGGCAAAAAACTTTGTATAGACGTAATATAGATATTAGGATTGTCTAAATATCCTGCTCAGACACTTTTTTGAAATTCCTTACGGTTTGGCCAAAAAATAAGTTTTTCTAAAAAGGGGGCGTGGCAGTGGGCGGATTTCAAAAATTTTTACAATTGTTCTGGTGATTCGGACAAGGATCCTATATACCAAATTTCATTATCCTAGCTCAAAATTTAAGGCCCAAAAATCGGTGACGAACAGACGGACGGACGGACGGACGGACGGACAGACAGACATGGCTAATTCGACTCAGCTAGCGATTCTGAGTCGATCCATATACTTTGAGGTTTTTGTAAGAAAACGCCCCCAAAATGTGGGCGTAGGTGAAAATGATCTATAGACAAAATGTTTATATTACCATTGCGGAAGTATTTGCATCAAAAATTTTTTCGAAAGTTTTAAAATTTGGACGAAAAGCGTTTTTTGCTAAAAACGACCCCAAAAGTGGGCGTGGCAAAAAACTTTGTATAGACGTAATATAGATATTAGGATTGTCTAAATATCCTGCTCAGACACTTTTTTGAAATTCCTTACGGTTTGGCCAAAAAATAAGTTTTTCTAAAAAGGGGGCGTGGCAGTGGGCGGATTTCAAAAATTTTTACAATTGTTCTGGTGATTCGGACAAGGATCCTATATACCAAATTTCATTATCCTAGCTCAAAATTTAAGGCCCAAAAATCGGTGACGAACAGACGGACGGACGGACGGACGGACGGACGGACGGACGGACGGACAGACAGACATGGCTAATTCGACTCAGCTAGCGATTCTGAGTCGATCCATATACTTTGAGGTATATGTAGCAAAATTATTTCTCTATGTTACAAACTATGTATCAAAACTAATATACCCCCCTATGGGATAGGGTATAAAGATGCCCCACGTTGGGCGCCAATTTGCTGCGAAAATTCCAATGCGAGCGATCTGTCAAACAAAGATCACTCACCCGAAGATTTGCAACTTCTCGTAGGTGAACTACGAGAGGCTGAGCTAGCTCACCATGCGGGGTGGGTTCAAACTTGGAGCGCTTTGGCTTCCAAGTGAACAATGGATTTTGGACGCCACGTAATTTTCGGAAAAATTACGAAACCTGAAAAAAAAAACATATGAGAAGGCTACAATCCACTGTGCGGATCGTTGAATACCCTAGCCCATCCCATCTGTAAAACTAATATCCCCAAAAAGTGGACATGGCTTAGAACACGATGGGGATTTAAATATAGTTTGTCCAAAAAAATACGTTTTCCTAAAAAGGGGACGTGGCAGTGGGCGGATTTCAAAAATGTTTACACTTGTTCTGGTGGCGCGGACGAGGAACCTATATACCAAATTTTATTACCCTAGCTCAAAATTTAAGGCCCAAAAATCGGTGACGAACAGACCGACGGACGGACGGACGGACGGACAGACAGACATGGCTAATTCGACTCAGCTAGCGATTCTGAGTCGATCCATTTACTTTGAGGTATATGTAGCTAAATTATTTCTCTATGTTACAAACTAAGTATCAAAACTAATATACCCCCCTATGGGATAGGGTATAAATATAAAAAAACTGAAACCGACGAATCTGAAAGAAAATAAAATGAAAAGCAAAACCGATGGAGTGAAATAAAACCAGAATGTTTTACCCACGTTGCAAAATGGGGGTGGTGCGCCCAATTAAATTTTATTGTGACGATTTTTTTTTTTCTTGAAACCAAAGTATCAAAATGGCGGACCACGAAGATGGCCCCCGAACGAATTTGATCCCGAAATTTTATAAAATGTTCAAAAAAAAAAAAGGTCGCGTGTCCCGTCTTTTCTCGGGAATTTTCCGGCCGCGGAACAACCAACGAATTGCACTATTTTGCACTACTCGATTTTACAAGAAAACGCTACTTATCATTTCTGTTCCTATTTTCCCTCCTTTCTCCGCTCTTCTGTTCTTTCTGCTCTTTTTTTGTCCTTCTTCGTTACTCCCTTCCTGGTATTTTTCTCCTCTGGAGGTGTTTTCACATAGCCATCCGCCTAATCACCTCTGTTGCTCCTCCGTTGCTCCAGCGTTGGGGGAAAGAGATCGTCTTCTCATAGCCATCGGACCCAACTTTTCGTGTTGCGACTTTGTTGGAGGGGTGTCTTTTGGGCCGTCCGCCCCACCGCCTCTGCTGCTCCTCCGTTGCTCCCTCGTTGGGTGAAATAGGAGAACGTCTACTCCATGCCATCGTACTCGTAATCAGTGACTCGCTCGTTGTTAAAATGACTGGAGAATGATCAGAGGAAAGATCAAAGCATTCTTCAACTTCGATTCGATTAGACGGCAGACCTTTTACAATGAAAAAATCAATCAAATCCGGTATTTTTCTAACATCAGTTGGCCAGTAAGTTGGTTTTCCCGTAGAATGAAATCCTTTTTATACCCTATCCCATAGGGGGGTATATTAGTTTTGATACTTAGTTTGTAACATAGAGAAATAATTTTGCTACATATACCTCAAAGTATATGGATCGACTCAGAATCGCTAGCTGAGTCGAATTAGCCATGTCTGTCTGTCCCTCCGTCCGTCCGTCCGTCCGTCCGTCTGTCTGTTCGTCACCGATTTTTGGGCCTTAAATTTTGAGCTAGGATAATGAAATTTGGTATATAGGATCCTCGTCCGTGCCACCAGAACAAGTGTAAACATTTTTGAAATCCGCCCACTGCCACGCCCCTTTTTAGAAAAACTTATTTTTTGGCCAAACCGTAAGGAATTTCAAAAAAGTGTCTGAGCAGCATATGTAGACAATCCTTATATCTATATTTCGTTCATACAAAGTTTTTTGCCACGCCTACTTTTTGGGGGCGTTTTTAGTAAAAAACGCTTTTTGTCCAAAAATTAAAACTTTCGAAAAAAATTTTGATGCAAATACTTCCGCAATGGTAATATAAACATTTTGTCCATAGATCATTTTCACCTACGCCCACATTTTGGGGGCGTTTTCTTACAAAAACCATTTGTATACCCCATCCCAAGGCATTAGCAATAGAAATACGTTGTTTTTTGTCGAACCACAAAAGATTTTGAGAAACTGTCTGAGCAATATATTGTGACAATGTCACTTTCTGTATTTCATCGCCATCAGGCCTATATTTTGAGGATATTAATTTAAAGGTTGGGATGGGATAGGGTATTCAACGATCCGCATAGCGGATTGTAGCCTCTCATATGTTTTATACCCTATCCCATAGGGGTATATTAGTTTTGATACTTAGTTTGTAACATAGAGAAATAATTTAGCTACATATACCTCAAAGTATATGGATCGACTCAGAATCGCTAGCTGAGTCGATTAAGCCATGTCTGTCTGTCCGTCCGTCCGTCTGTACGTCACCGATTTTTAGGCCTTAAATTTTGAGCTAGGATAATGAAATTTGGTATATAGGATCCTCGTCTCTGCCTACGGAACAAGTGTAAAAATTTTTGAAATCCGCCCACTGCCACGCCCCCTTTTAAGAAAAACTCAGTTTTTGACCAAACCGTAAGGAATTTTAAAAAAGTTTCTGAACAACATATTTAGACAATATTAATATCTATATTTCGTCTATATAAAGTTTTTTGCCACGCCCACTTTTTGGGGGCGTTTTCAATTAAAAACTGTTTTCGGTCAAATTTTAAATTTTTCGAAAAAAATTTTGATGCAGAATCATTAACATTATTAATATGAACATTTCGTCTTTATACCATTTTAACCCACGCCCACTTTTTGGGGGCGTTTTTATATTAAAACCATTTTTATACACTACCCCATAACATATGCAGGAGAAAACCTAGTCTTTTGTAGAACCGCAAAATTGTTTTGTAAGCAGTCTGAAGAACTTGTTGTCACTATATCATTTTTTCTATTTTATCCACATCGTGTTTTTAGCCATGCCCCCTTTTTTGGGGATTTTAGTTTTATGGATAGGATGGGATAGGGTATTCAACGATCCGCACAGCGGATTGTAGCCTTCTCATATGTTTTTATACCCTATCCCATAGGGGTATATTAGTTTTGATACTTAGTTTGTAACATAGAGAAATAATTTTGCTACATATACCTCAAAGTATATGGATCGACTCAGAATCGCTAGCTGAGTCGATTAAGCCATGTCTGTCTGTCCGTCCGTCCGTCCGTCCGTCCGTCTGTACGTCACCGATTTTTAGGCCTTAAATTTTGAGCTAGGATAATGAAATTTGGTATATAGGATCCTCGTCTCTGCCTACAGAACAAGTGTAAAAATTTTTGAAATCAGCCCACTGCCACGCCCCCTTTTCAGAAAAACTCAGTTTTTGACCAAACCGTAAGGAATTTTAAAAAAGTTTCTGAACAACATATTTAGACAATATTAATATCTATATTTCGTCCATATAAAGTTTTTTGCCACGCCCACTTTTTGGGGGCGTTTTCAATTAAAAACTGTTTTCGGTCAAATTTTAAATTTTTCGAAAAAAATTTTGATGCAGAATCATTAACATTATTAATATGAACATTTCGTCTATATACCATTTTAACCCACGCCCACTTTTTGGGGGCGTTTTTATATAAAAACCATTTTTATACACTACCCCATAACATATGCAGGAGAAAACCTTGTCTTTTGTAGAAACGTAAAATTGTTTTGCAAGCAGTCTGAAGAATTTGTTGTCACTATATCATTTTTTCTATTTTATCCACATCGTGTTTTTAGCCATGCCCCCTTTTTTGGGGATTTTAGTTTTATGGATAGGATGGGATAGGGTAATCAACGATCCGCACAGCGGATTGTAGCCTTCTCATATGTTTTTTATACCCTATCCCATAGGGGGGTATATTAGTTTTGATACTTAGTTTGTAACATAGAGAAATAATTTTGCTACATATACCTCAAAGTATATGGATCGACTCAGAATCGCTAGCTGAGTCGAATTAGCCATGTCTGTCTGTCTGTCCGTCCGTCCGTCCGTCCGTCCGTCCGTCCGTCTGTCTGTTCGTCAGCGGTTTTTGGGCCTTAAATTTTGAGCTAGGATAATGAAATTTGGTATATAGGATCCTCGTCCGTGCCACCAGAACAAGTGTAAAAATTTTTGATATCCGCCCACTGCCACGCCCCCTTTTTAGGAAAACTTATTTTTTTGGCTAAACCGTAAGGAATTTTAAAAAAGTGTCTGAGTAGCATATTTAGACAATCCTAATATCTATATTTCGGTTATACAAAGTTTTTTGCCACGCCCACTTTTTGGGGGCGTTTTTAGTAAAAAACGTTTTTTGTCCAAATTTTAAAACTTTCGAAAAAAATTTTGATGCAAATACTTCCGAAATGGTAATATAAACATTTTGTTTTTAGATCATTTTCACCTACGCCCACATTTTGGGGGCGTTTTCTTACAAAAACCATTTGTATACCCCATCCCAAAGCATTAGCAATAGAAATACGTTGTTTTTTGTCGAACCACACAAGATTTTGAGAAACTGTCTGAGCAATATATTGTGACAATGTCATTTTCTGTATTTCATCGCCATAAGGCCTATATTTTGAGGATATTAATTTAAAGGATGGGATGGGATAGGGTATTCAACGATCCGCATAGCGGATTGTAGCCTCTCATATGTTTTTTATACCCTATCCCATAGGGGGGTATATTAGTTTTGATACTTAGTTTGTAACATAGAGAAATAATTTTGCTACATATACCTCAAAGTATATGGATCGACTCAGAATCGCTAGCTGAGTCGAATTAGCCATGTCTGTCTGTCCGTCCGTCCGTCCGTCCGTCTGTCTGTTCGTCACCGATTTTTGGGCCTTAAATTTTGAGCTAGGATAATGAAATTTGGTATATAGGATCCTCGTCCGTGCCACCAGAACAAGTGTAAAAATTTTTGAAATCCGCCCACTGCCACGCCCCCTTTTTAGAAAAACTCATTTTTTGGCCAAACCGTAAGGAATTTCAAAAAAGTGTCTGAGCAGGATATTTAGACAACCCTAATATCTATATTTCGTTCATACAAAGTTTTTTGCCACGCCCACTTTTTGGGGGCGTTTTTAGTAAAAAACGCTTTTTGTCCAAGTTTTAAAACTTTCGAAAAAATTTTTGATGCAAATACTTCCGCAATGGTAATATAAATATTTGGTCCATAGATCATTTTCACCTACGCCCACATTTTGGGGGCGTTTTCTTACAAAAACCATTTGTATACCCAATCCCAAGGCATTAGCAGTAGAAATACGTTGTTTTTTTTGGCGAACCACAAAAGATTTTGATAAACTGTCTGAGCAATATATTGTGACAATGTCATTTTCTGTATTTCATCGCCATAAGGCCTATATTTTGAGGATATTTATAATAACGATGTGATGGGATAGGGTATCCAACGATCCGCACAGCGGATTGTAGCCTCTCATATGTTTATACCCTATCCCATAGGGGGGTATATTAGTTTTGATACTTAGTTTGTAACATAGAGAAATAATTTTGCTACATATACCTCAAAGTATATGGATCGACTCAGAATCGCTAGCTGAGTCGAATTAGCCATGTCTGTCTGTCCGTCCGTCCGTCCGTCCGTCCGTCCGTCCGTCCGTCCGTCTGTCTGTTCGTCACCGATTTTTGGGCCTTAAATTTTGAGCTAGGATAATGAAATTTGGTATATAGGATCCTCGTCCGTGCCACCAGAACAAGTGTAAAAATTTTTGAAATCCGCCCACTGCCACGCCCCCTTTTCAGAAAAACTCATTTTTTGGCCAAACCGTAAGGAATTTCAAAAAAGTGTCTGAGCAGGATATTTAGACAACCCTAATATCTATATTTCGTTCATACAAAGTTTTTTGCCACGCCCACTTTTTGGGGGCGTTTTTAGTAAAAAACGCTTTTTGTCCAAGTTTTAAAACTTTCGAAAAAATTTTTGATGCAAATACTTCCGCAATGGTAATATAAATATTTGGTCCATAGATCATTTTCACCTACGCCCACATTTTGGGGGCGTTTTCTTACAAAAACCATTTGTATACCCAATCCCAAGGCATTAGCAGTAGAAATACGTTGTTTTTTTGGCGAACCACAAAAGATTTTGATAAACTTTCTGAGCAATATATTGTGAACATATGAGAAGGCTACAATCCGCTGTGCGGATCGTTGAATACCCTATCCCATCCTATCCATAAAACCAAAAACCCCCAAAAAGGGGGCATGGCTAAAAACACGATGTAGATAAAATAGAAAAAAATTATATAGTGACAACAAATTCTTCAGACTGCTTACAAAACAATTTTACGGTTCTACAAAAGACAAGGTTTTCTCCTGCATATGTTATGGGGTAGTGTATAAAAATGGTTTTTATATAAAAACGCCCCCAAAAAGTGGGCGTGGGTTAAAATGGTATATAGACGAAATGTTCATATTAATAATGTTAATGATTCTGCATCAAAATTTTTTTCGAAAAATTTAAAATTTGACCGAAAACTGTTTTTAATTGAAAACGCCCCCAAAAAGTGGGCGTGGCAAAAAACCTTATATGGACGAAATATAGATATTAATATTGTCTAAATATGTTGTTCAGAAACTTTTTTAAAATTCCTTACGGTTTGGTCAAAAACTGAGTTTTTCTTAAAAGGGGGCGTGGCAGTGGGCGGATTTCAAAAATTTTTACACTTGTTCTGTAGGCAGAGACGAGGATCCTATATACCAAATTTCATTATCCTAGCTCAAAACTTAAGGCCTAAAAATCGGTGACGTACAGACGGACGGACGGACGGACGGACGGACGGACAGACAGACATGGCTTAATCGACTCAGCTAGCGATTCTGAGTCGATCCATATACTTTGAGGTATATGTAGCAAAATTATTTCTCTATGTTACAAACTAAGTATCAAAACTAATATACCCCTATGGGATAGGGTATAACAATGTCATTTTCTGTATTTCATCGCCATATGGCCTATATTTTGAGGATATTTATAATAACGATGTGATGGGATAGGGTATCCAACGATCCGCACAGCGGATTGTAGCCTCTCATATGTTTATACCCTATCCCATAGGGGGGTATATTAGTTTTGATACTTAGTTTGTAACATAGAGAAATAATTTTGCTACATATACCTCAAAGTATATGGATCGACTCAGAATCGCTAGCTGAGTCGAATTAGCCATGTCTGTCTGTCCGTCCGTCCGTCCGTCCGTCCGTCCGTCCGTCCGTCCGTCCGTCTGTCTGTTCGTCACCGATTTTTGGGCCTTAAATTTTGAGCTAGGATAATGAAATTTGGTATATAGGATCCTCGTCCGTGCCACCAGAACAAGTGTAAAAATTTTTGAAATCCGCCCACTGCCACGCCCCCTTTTTAGAAAAACTCATTTTTTGGCCAAACCGTAAGGAATTTCAAAAAACTGTCTGAGCAGGATATTTAGACAACCCTTATATCTATATTTCGTTCATACAAAGTTTTTTGCCACGCCCACTTTTTGGGGGCGTTTTTAGTAAAAAACGCTTTTTGTCCAAGTTTTAAAACTTTCGAAAAAATTTTTGATGCAAATACTTCCGCAATGGTAATATAAATATTTGGTCCATAGATCATTTTCACCTACGCCCACATTTTGGGGGCGTTTTCTTACAAAAACCATTTGTATACCCAATCCCAAGGCATTAGCAGTAGAAATACGTTGTTTTTTTGGCGAACCACAAAAGATTTTGATAAACTGTCTGAGCAATATATTGTGACAATGTCATTTTCTGTATTTCATCGCCATATGGCCTATATTTTGAGGATATTTATAATAACGATGTGATGGGATAGGGTATCCAACGATCCGCACAGCGGATTGTAGCCTCTCATATGTTTATACCCTATCCCATAGGGGGGTATATTAGTTTTGATACTTAGTTTGTAACATAGAGAAATAATTTTGCTACATATACCTCAAAGTATATGGATCGACTCAGAATCGCTAGCTGAGTCGAATTAGCCATGTCTGTCTGTCCGTCCGTCCGTCCGTCCGTCCGTCCGTCCGTCTGTCTGTTCGTCACCGATTTTTGGGCCTTAAATTTTGAGCTAGGATAATGAAATTTGGTATATAGGATCCTCGTCCGTGCCACCAGAACAAGTGTAAAAATTTTTGAAATCCGCCCACTGCCACGCCCCCTTTTTAGAAAAACTCATTTTTTGGCCAAACCGTAAGGAATTTCAAAAAACTGTCTGAGCAGGATATTTAGACAACCCTAATATCTATATTTCGTTCATACAAAGTTTTTTGCCACGCCCACTTTTTGGGGGCGTTTTTAGTAAAAAACGCTTTTTGTCCAAGTTTTAAAACTTTCGAAAAAATTTTTGATGCAAATACTTCCGCAATGGTAATATAAATATTTGGTCCATAGATCATTTTCACCTACGCCCACATTTTGGGGGCGTTTTCTTACAAAAACCATTTGTATACCCAATCCCAAGGCATTAGCAGTAGAAATACGTTGTTTTTTTGGCGAACCACAAAAGATTTTGATAAACTGTCTGAGCAATATATTGTGACAATGTCATTTTCTGTATTTCATCGCCATATGGCCTATATTTTGAGGATATTTATAATAACGATGTGATGGGATAGGGTATCCAACGATCCGCACAGCGGATTGTAGCCTCTCATATGTTTATACCCTATCCCATAGGGGGGTATATTAGTTTTGATACTTAGTTTGTAACATAGAGAAATAATTTTGCTACATATACCTCAAAGTATATGGATCGACTCAGAATCGCTAGCTGAGTCGAATTAGCCATGTCTGTCTGTCCGTCCGTCCGTCCGTCCGTCCGTCTGTCTGTTCGTCACCGATTTTTGGGCCTTAAATTTTGAGCTAGGATAATGAAATTTGGTATATAGGATCCTCGTCCGTGCCACCAGAACAAGTGTAAAAATTTTTGAAATCCGCCCACTGCCACGCCCCCTTTTTAGAAAAACTCATTTTTTGGCCAAACCGTAAGGAATTTCAAAAAACTGTCTGAGCAGGATATTTAGACAACCCTAATATCTATATTTCGTTCATACAAAGTTTTTTGCCACGCCCACTTTTTGGGGGCGTTTTTAGTAAAAAACGCTTTTTGTCCAAGTTTTAAAACTTTCGAAAAAATTTTTGATGCAAATACTTCCGCAATGGTAATATAAATATTTGGTCCATAGATCATTTTCACCTACGCCCACATTTTGGGGGCGTTTTCTTACAAAAACCATTTGTATACCCAATCCCAAGGCATTAGCAGTAGAAATACGTTGTTTTTTTGGCGAACCACAAAAGATTTTGATAAACTGTCTGAGCAATATATTGTGACAATGTCATTTTCTGTATTTCATCGCCATATGGCCTATATTTTGAGGATATTTATAATAACGATGTGATGGGATAGGGTATCCAACGATCCGCACAGCGGATTGTAGCCTCTCATATGTTTTTATATTCAATTCGAGGTAATTTTCCTCACACCATTTTAATATATTGTTAAAATCGATTTGAACATTAAGACAATCATTTTTATTGGTTATACGAGTATACATTTTGAAGTCATCAGCAAACATAAGACATTTAGTATAACGAAGTAAAGATGGAATTTCATTAATAAACAAGATAAAAAACATATGAGAGGCTACAATCCGCTATGCGGATCGTTGAATACCCTATCCCATCCCATCCTTTAAATTAATATCCTCAAAATATAGGCCTTATGACGATGAAATACAGAAAATGACATTCTCACAATATATTGCTCAGACAGTTTCTCAAAATCTTTTGTGGTTCGACAAAAAACAACGTATTTCTATTGCTAATGCCTTGGGATGGGGTATACAAATGGTTTTCGTAAGAAAACGCCCCCAAAATGTGGGCGTAGGTGAAAATGATCTATTGACAAAATGTTTATATTACCATTGCGGAAGTATTTGCATCAAAAATTTTTTTCGAAAGTTTGAAAATTTGGACAAAAAGCGTTTTTTACTAAAAACGCTCCCAAAAAGTGGGCGTGGCAAAAACTTTGTATGAACGAAATATAGATATTAGGATTGTCTAAATATGCTGCTCAGACACTTTTTTGAAATTCCTTACGGTTTGGCCAAAAAATAAGTTTTTCTAAAAAGGGGGCGTGGCAGTGGGCGGATTTCAAAAATTTTTACACTTGTTCTGGTGGCACGGACGAGGATCCTATATACCAAATTTCATTATCCTAGCTCAAAATTTAAGGCCCATAAATCGGTGACGAACAGACAGACGGACGGACGGACAGACAGACATGGCTAATTCGACTCAGCTAGCGATTCTGAGTCGATCCATATACTTTGAGGTATATGTAGCAAAATTATTTCTCTATGTTACAAACTAAGTATCAAAACTAATATACCCCCCTATGGGATAGGGTATAAACATATGAGAGGCTACAATCCGCTATGCGGATCGTTGAATACCCTATCCCATCCCATCCTTTAAATTAATATCCTTAAAATATAGGCCTTATGGCGATGAAAAACAGAAAATGACATTGTCACAATATATTGCTCAGACAGTTTCTCAAAATCTTTTGTGGTTCGACAAAAAACAACGTATTTCTATTGCTAATGCCTTGGGATGGGGTATACAAATGGTTTTTGTAAGAAAACGCCCCCAAAATGTGGGCGTAGGTGAAAATGATCTATGGACAAAATGTTTATATTACCATTGCGGAATAATTTGCATCAAAATTTTTTTCGAAAGTTTTAAAATTTGGACAAAAAACGTTTTTTACTAAAATGTGGGCGTAGGTGAAAATGATCTATGGACAAAATGTTTATATTACCATTGCGGAAGTATTTGCATCAAAATTTTTTTCGAAAGTTTTAAAATTTGGACAAAAAACGTTTTTTACTAAAAACGCCCAAAAGTGGGCGTGGCGAAAAACTTTGTATGGACGAAATATAGATATTAGGATTGTCTAAATATGTTGCAAACACACTTTTTTGAAATTCCATACGGTTTGGCTTAAAACTACGTTTTTTCTAAAAGGGGGCGTGGCAGTGGGCGGATTTTAAAAATTTTTACACTTGTTCTGGTGAATCGGCCAAGGATCCTATATACCAAATTTCATTATCCTAGCTCAAAATTTAAGGCCCAAAAATCGGTGACGAACAGACAGACGGACGGACGGACACACGGACGGACGGACGGACAGACAGACATGGCTAATTCGACTCAGCTAGCGATTCTGAGTCGATCCATATACTTTGAGGTATATGTAGCTAAATTATTTCTCTATGTTACAAACTAAGTATCAAAATTAATATACCCCTATGGGATAGGGTATAAACAGTGGGCCTAAATGGCTACCTTGAGGAACTCCTGAAGTCGCAGAGATGGTTCTGGCCATGACATTTGATATTTAAACAATCTGCTTTCTATTCCTCAAATAACTTGAGATCCATTTTAAAAGTTGGGAATGAATTCCAAAAGAATTTATTTTTAGAATTAACATTTGTTGGCAAACAGTATCAAATGCTTTAGTAAAATCAGTATAGATTGTATCTACTTGTAAACCAGCTTCGAAAGAATCAAAAATATATTTGGTAAACAAAACAGTTGTTAGTTGTTGTAGATTTACCACGCATGAACCCATGTTGAAATGGGGAGATATGTTCATTTAAATAAAAATATAATTTTTCTTTAACTAAGAATTCAAACAGTTTTGGTATAGCAGATATTTTGGATATAGCACGATAATTTTCTACCTTATGTTTATGTCCGGATTTATGAATGGGAGTTATGAATGATAATTTCCATTCATCCAAGAAGACACCTGTTGATAGGGAAGAGTTAAATAAAAGCTGAAGTGGTAAGGCCAATGATTGTTTACAATTTTTCAAAACATATGAGGGGATTTCATCAGGACCTGAATTCATACTCAGTTTTAAGGATGTAAGACCCTCTAGAACATCATTTAAAGAAAGATACAAAGAGCCGATATTTTGAGTAGTAGTTACAGAATCACTTTGAGAAGTAATAACAACACTTGAATGATTTCTGTACACAGATTCAAAAAATGATGCAAACAATTCGCATGTCCCTGTTAATCAGTAGAGGTTTGACTATTATATTGCATGCTGTTAAATATACTTAATGACTTTTTCTTTCCATTTATGAATGACCAAAAAGCTTTAGGATTAGTTGATATTTGCGACTCGATATTCATTATATACTGTTTGTATAGGAATTTGGAATTTGTTTAAGAATTCAAATTCTCTTCTTAGTTGGATGTAACGATTTTTATCCATATCATTATTAGATTTTTTAAACTTTTTAAAAACCTTGCGTTTTGTGTTCTTTAAATTTATAAGTCGCTTGTTATACCACGGTAGTTTAACAGAAGACAATATACATTTAAATGGAACAAATTGTGAAAATCCATTTTGAAAATGTTGTAAAAGTGTTATATACTCTTCGTAAACATTAGCACCAGAAAGTATATTTTCCCAATCAAAAGACAGAAAATAATTATTAAGTGCTGCGTAGTTTGCTTTAGCAAAGTTATAAGTTTTCTTAAAATTTGGTTTTACTACATTATTTACAGAACTCATATAAAATTTAAGTTTAATACATACTGCATTGTGATGTATCGATTTTTATTTATTTATTAGGATTGTCTAAATATGCTACTCAGACACTTTTTTGAAATTCCTTACGGTTTGGCCAAAACATAAGTTTTCCTAAAAAGGGGACGTGGCAGTGGGCGGATTTCAAAAATTTTTACACTTGTTCTGTTGGCACGGGCGAGGATCCTATATACCAAATTTCATTATCCTAGCTCAAAATTTAAGGCCCAAAAATCGCTGACGAACAGACGGACGGACGGACAGACAGACATGGCTACTTCGACTCAGCTAGCGATTCTGAGTCGATCCATATACTTTGAGGTATATGTAGCAAAATTATTTCTCTATGTTACAAACTAAGTATCAAAACTAATATACCCCCCTATGGGATAGGGTATAAACATATGAGAAGGCTACAATCCGCTGTGCGAATCGTTTAATACCCTATCCCATCCCATCCTTAAAATTGATATCCCCAAAATATGGTCTTTATGGTCATAAGGTATTGAAAATGACGTTGTTACAACATATTGTTCCAAAGGATTATCAAATTCTTTTATGGTTCGACAAAAAACCACGTTTTTGTATTGCATATGCCTTGGGGTAGGGCATACAAATGGTTTTTGTAGGAAAAGGCCCCCAAAAAGTGGGCGTGGGTTAAAATGGTCTACTGACGAAATGTTAATATTAATACTACCAATGGTTTTGCATCAAAATTTTTTTCGAAAATTTTCAAATTTGGGCAGAAATGTTTTTTTTTATGGAAAACGCCTCCAAAAAGTGGGCGTGGCAAAAAACTTTGTATTGACGAAATATAGATATTACGATTCTCTAAATATGCTTCTCAGACACTTTTTTAAAATTCCTTACGGTTTGGCCAAAAACTGAGTTTATCTTAAAAGGGGGCGTGGCAGTGGGCGGATTTAAAAAATGTTTACACTTGTTCTGTAGGCACAGGCGAGGATCCCATATACCAAATTTCATTATCCTAGCATAAAATTTAAGGCCTAAAAATCGGTGACGTACAGACTGACGAACGGACGGACGGACGGACAGACAGACATGGCTTAATCGACTCAGCTAGCGATTCTAGCGATTATTATACCCTATCCCATAGGGGTATATTAGTTTTGATACATAGTTTGTAACATAGAGAAATAATTTAGCTACATATACCTCAAAGTATATGGATCGACTCAGAATCGATAGCTGAGTCGATTTAGCCATGTCTGTCCGTCCGTCCGTCCGTCCGTACGTCACCAGTTTTTGGGCCTTAAATTTTGAGCTAGAAGGATGAAATTTGGTACACGTGCTCTTTGTTGCTCCCAGCAGAACAAGTGTAAAAATTTTTAAAATCCGCCCACTGCCACGCCCCCTTTTAGAAAAACGTGTTTTTTGGTTAAACCATAAGGAATTTTAAAAATGTGTCTGAAAAACGTAGTTAGAGAATCGTAATATCTATATTTCGTTCATATAAAGTTTTATGCCACGCCCACTTTTTGGGGGCGTTTTTAATAAAAAACGTTTTACGGGGAAATTTTAAAATTTTCGAAAATAATTTTGATGCAGAATAGTTAGTAATATTAATATAAACATTTTGTCTATAGACCATTTTAGCCCGCGTCCACTTTTTGAGGGCGTTTTCTTACAAAAACCGTTTGTATACCCTACCCCATAGCATATGCAGGTGGAAAACGATGTGTTTTGTCAAACAACAAAAGATTCTGATAAACTGTTTGAACAATGTGTTGTGACAATGTCATTTTCTATATTATAGGCTTATAAAGCCCACTTTTTGGAGATATTAATTTTAAGGATGGGATGGGATAGGGTATTAAACGATCCGCACAGGGGATTGTACTCTTCTCATATGTTTATTAGGTGTCTTTAATTCTGCGGACGTACCTGAAATTAATTTTCTTTTTGGATCCGCCAATTCACCACCGTCATCCTAGATCACAACCCACAAATTCATCCACCACTGTTATACTGACCCTAATTCAATTTTCGGACCTTTGTTATTTAAGACACTAACCCTACTGGAATCCTCAACGTATACGGTCATACCAACTTGTACGCAGATTATCAAACTGCAGTCTATCAACAAAAATTATTACAAAAAACACTAAGCACAGGTTTCCCACAAGCATTTCCAGACGATAATATTCCGTATCGTATACGCGATTCAACTAGTGATCAAATAAAGTGATCATCAATTATTACACCCAGATATTTTATGGTTTTAACAACATCGATTACTTTATTTTGAGCTGTTGTTGGGCAGCCATCGTTTCTGTGGTAGATATTTATAATAGCTTCGTGTTGATATGGTGTCCGTATATGCATAAGTTTAGTTTTTTCGGCGTTTATTACTAATCCATTATCATGGCACCATCTGGAAGCTCTGTCGAATTCATCCTGCATTATTGCTGTTGCAGTGTTCAAGCATCTATGTTTTACAACAATTGCAATGTCATCAGCGTATGCAAATGTAGTACTTCTTTGAAATACTCTAAAAAGTTCATTGGTGAAGAGAATGAATAAGATAGTTCATAGTTCTTTCTGTTAGGTAATTCGTTATCCATTTAGCTAAAGCCCCTCTAACTCCAATTCTATATATGCTTTCTATTAGCTTTTTGTGGCTAAGTGTGTCAAAGGCTTTACTGAAGTCTATAAACATAACTAACACATGATGGTTATACCCTATCCCATAGGGGGGTATATTAGTTTTGATACATAGTTTGTAACATAGAGAAATAATTTTGCTACATATACCTCAAAGTATATGGATCGACTCAGAATCGCTAGCTGAGTCGAATTAGCCATGTCTGTCTGTCCGTCCGTCCGTCCGTCCGTCCGTCCGTCCGTCCGTCTGTCTGTTCGTCACCGATTTTTGGGCCTTAAATTTTGAGCTAGGATAATGAAATTTGGTATATAGGATCCTTGTCCGAGTCACCAGAACAAGTGTAAAAATTTTTAAAATCCGCCCACTGCCACGCCCCCTTTTAAGAAAAACTCAGTTTTTGACCAAACCGTAAGGATTTTGAAAAAAGTTTCTGAACAACATATTTAGACAATATTAATATCTATATTTCGTCCATATAAAGTTTTTTGCCACGCCCACTTTTAGGGGGCGTTTTCAATTAAAAACTGTTTTCGGTCAAATTTTAAATTTTTCGAAAAAAATGTTGATGCAGAATCATTAACATTATTAATATGAACATTTCGTCTATATACCATTTTAACCCACGCCAACTTTTTGGGGGCGTTTTTATATAAAAACCATTTTTATACACTACCCCATAACATATGCAGGAGAAAACCTTGTCTGTTGTAGAACCGTAAAATTGTTTTGTAAGCAGTCTGAAGAATTTGTTGTCACTATATCATTTTTTCTATCTTATCCAAATCGTGTTTTTAGCCATGCCCCCTTTTTGGGGATTTTAGTTTTATGGATAGGATGGGATAGGGTATTCAACGATCCGCACAGCGGATTGTAGCCTTCTCATATGTTTTTTATTTAGGCTAGTAGTCACTGCATTCAAAAGCTAACCCAGCAAACTTCCAGTACTCTTACCTTTTTGCAAACCGTACTGATTTTTATACCCTATCCCATAGGGGTATATTAGTTTTGATACATAGTTTGTAACAAAGAGAAATAATTTAGCTACATATACCTCAAAGTATATGGATCGACTCAGAATCGATAGCTGAGTCGATTTAGCCATGTCTGTCCGTCCGTCCGTCCGTCCGTCCGTCCGTCCGTACGTCACCAGTTTTTGGGCCTTAAATTTTGAGCTAGAAGGATGAAATTTGGTACACGTGCTCTTTGTTGCTCCCAGCGTTTTTAATAAAAAACATTTTTCGGTCAAATTTTAAAATTTTCGAAAAAAACTTTTGATGCAGAATCATTAGTAGTATAAATATGAACATTTCGTCCATAGACTATTTCAACCCACGCCCACTTTTTGGGGGCGTTTTTATATAAATACCATTTTTACACACTACCCCATAACATATGCAGGAGAAAACCTTGTCTTTTGTAGAACCGTCAAAGTTTTTTGTAAACAGTCTGAACAATTTGTTGTCACCATGTCATTTTCTTTATTTTATCCACATCGTGTTTTTAGCCATGTCCACTTTTTGGGGATTTTAGTTTTACAGATAGGATGGGATAGGGTATTCAACGATCCGCACAGTGGATTGTAGCCTTCTCATATGTTTTTGGATTATTTTGTGTTTTTTAATGAATTTGGTCAATCGCGTTACTACAATTTCCTCGAAACATTTTTCTACAACTGGCAAAATTGCAATCGGTCTATAATTTCCAGTATCTTTTTTATATCCGCCTTTGTATACAGGTCGAATTATGGAAGTTTTATGTACCTTTGAGATTGAGTCTTCAATGATGCTTCGATTAATGATCATTGTGATTGCAGGTGCTAGATATGCAGCATTCATTTTAAGTCTAATGTTGTCTGCTCCTGGTCCCTTTTTTGGTATTTAAACTACTCAGCATCCAAAAAACTTCAAAAACGCTTGCTTCTTCCATTATATAGAGGATGCAACGTACATATTCACGTGATTGGATGTTATATGGTTACATTGGTGTATTATTTTCTGTAGCTGGTTCGAAAATTGATCAGAAAATTGATTAACAGTGGTCGATAGGTTGTTGGCTGAGAAATTGTTTATAATAATTTCATCATTCTTCTTCTTCTTCTTCTTCTGCTTCTTTCGTCCCATAAGTTCATTTAACACATTCCATGTTTTTCGTGGGTCATTTTTGGCATTTGTGAATTGTTGTTTGTAGAAATTTGATTTCATATTCAAAATAGATTTATTTACTAAGTTTCGATACGACTTGTACTCTTGTTGGTATCTTTTATTAAGTGGATTATTTTTCCACCTTCTATAAAGCTCGTCTCGCTTTTTACACATTTTTAAAATATCATCTGTTATCCACGGTTTTTTCGTTCTAGCTTTTATTTGTTATATTAGTTCCATTTGACTGCGTGTATATATTATTCATTTTACTCACAAAGTTGTTGTAAATTCCCTCGACTCCAGGTACTTCACAACAGCTCTGCCAGTCGGTTTGCGCAATCAATTGATTAACCATTTTTTGATTAATTTTACTATATACTGACATTTCTTTTTCGATGCTGTCATCTACTTCATTCCTTGTAGCATACATGGTCATATAGTGATCGGATATATCGGTTTCAACCGTAGCTGATACGATATCCAATTTGGTGATACTTACAAATATATGGTCTATTAGTGTTGATGTGTTTGAAGCTATATCGACTCTTGTAGATCCTTTTATCACACTAGTTAATCCTTTGGATACCATCGTTTCCAAATATCGAATGACATGAGACTCACCAATGTGTTTAATATTTATATTTATATCACCTAGTACAATTAATTCACGTTTACTTTGCAGGTTATTGTCCAATTCATAAATAAACTCAGTAATACTGGACTTTGGTGGTCTATAAATAGCGTAAATATATACTTTTCTACTTCCAGATTCAACCTCTACTTGAATATTTTCATATGAATAAGAATTTACAAATATTCTTTCATATCTAATGTTGTTTTTAATAAAAATTGCAATTCCTCCACCTTTACTTTATTTTCCTTGTATAAATCATTATACCCTATCCCATAGGGGGGTATATTAGATTTGATACTTAGTTTGTAACATAGAGAAATAATTTTGCTACATATACCTCAAAGTATATGGATCGACTCAGAATCGGTAGCTGAGTCGAATTAGCCATATCTGTCTGTCCGTCCCTCCGTCTGTCTGTTCGTCAGCGGTTTTTGGGCCTTAAATTTTGAGCTAGGATAGTGAAATTCGGTATATAGGATCCTCGTCCGTGCCACCAGAACAAGTGTAAACATTTTTGAAATCCGCATACTGCCACGCCCCCTTTTTAGGAAAACTTATTTTTTGGCCAAACCGTAAGGAATTTCAAAAAAGTGTCTGAGTAGCATATTTAGACAATCCTAATATCTATATTTCGTTCATACAAAGTTTTTTGCCACGCCCACTTTTTGGGGGCGTTTTTAGTAAAAAACGCTTTTTGTCCAAATTTTAAAACTTTCGAAAAAAAATTTTGATGCAAATACTTCTGCAATGGTAATATAAACATTTTGTCCATAGATCATTTTCACCTACGCCCACATTTTGGGGGCGTTTTCTTACAAAAACCATTTGTATACCCCATCCCAAGGCATTAGCAATAGAAATACGTTGTTTTTTGTCGAACCACACAAGATTTTGAGAAACTGTCTGAGCAATATATTGTGACAATCTCATTTTCTGTATTTCATCGCCATAAGGCCTATATTTTGAGGATATTAATTTAAAGGATGGGATGGGATAGGGTATTCAACGATCCGCATAGCGGATTGTAGCCTCTCATATGTTTTTCTTCTTTATACCCTATCCCATAGGGGGGTATATTAGTTTTGATACTTAGTTTGTAACATAGAGAAATAATTTTGCTACATATACCTCAAAGTATATGGATCGACTCAGAATCGCTAGCTGAGTCGAATTAGCCATGTCTGTCTGTCCGTCCGTCCGTCCGTCCGTCCGTCTGTCTGTTCGTCACCGATTTTTGGGCCTTAAATTTTGAGCTAGGATAATGAAATTTGGTATATAGGATCCTCGTCCGTGCCACCAGAACAAGTGTAAAAATTTTTGAAATCCGCCCACTGCCACGCCCCCTTTCTAGAAAAACTTATTTTTTGGCCAAACCGTAAGGAATTTCAAAAAAGTGTCTGAGCAGCATATGTAGACAATCCTTATATCTATATTTCGTTCATACACAGTTTTTTGCCACGCCCACTTTTTGGGGGCGTTTTTAGTAAAAAACGCTTTTTGTCCAAATTTTAAAACTTTCGAAAAAATTTTTGATGCAAATACTTCCGCAATGGTAATATAAACATTTTGTCCATAGATCATTTTCACCTACGCCCACATTTTGGGGGCGTTTTCTTACGAAAACCATTTGTATACCCCATCCCAAGGCATTAGCAATAGAAATACGTTGCTTTTTGTCGAACCACACAAGATTTTGAGAAACTGTCTGAGCAATATATTGTGACAATGTCATTTTCTGTATTTCATCGCCATAAAGCCTATATTTTGAGGATATTAATTTAAAGGATGGGATCGGATAGGGTATTCAACGATCCGCATAGCGGATTGTAGCCTCTCATATGTTTTTATACCCTATCCCATAGGGGGGTATATTAGTTTTGATACTTAGTTTGTAACATAGAGAAATAATTTTGCTACATATACCTCAAAGTATATGGATCGACTCAGAATCGCTAGCTGAGTTGAATTAGCCATGTCTGTCTGTCCGTCCGTCAGTCTGTCTGTTCGTCAGCGGTTTTTGGGCCTTAAATTTTGAGCTAGGATAATGAAATTTGGTATATAGGATCCTCGTCCGTGCCACCAGAACAAGTGTAAACATTTTTGAAATCCGCCCACTGCCACGCCCCGTTTTAAGGAAAACTTATTTTTTGGCCAAACCGAAAGGAATTTCAAAAAAGTGTCTGAGTAACATATTTAGACAATCCTAATATCTATATTTCGTTCATACAAAGTTTTTTGCCACGCCCACTTTTTGGGGGCGTTTTTAGTAAAAAACGCTTTTTGTCCAAATTTTAAAACTTTCGAAAAAAATTTTGATGCAAATACTTCCGAAATGGTAATATAAACATTTTGTCTATAGATCATTTTCACCTACGCCCACATTTTGGGGGCGTTTTCTTACAAAAACCATTTGTATACCCCATCCCAAGGCATTAGCAATAGAAACACGTTGTTTTTTGTCGAACCACACAAGATTTTGAGAAACTGTCTGAGCAATATATTGTGACAATGTCATTTTCTGTATTTCATCGCCATAAGGCCTATATTTTGAGGACATTAATTTAAAGGATAGGATGGGATAGGGTATTCAACGATCCGCATAGCGGATTGTAGCCTCTCATATGTTTTCTTATTGATCTGATGTTAAAACAAACACAACAAAAATTCAAATTTTTAAAGAAGTCTGCATCGATGCCGATAATGCCATGCATTACCCTAAAGTTAATATCAGCTTCACCGTACTCGTTTTCTATCATTGTTTATACCCTATCCCATAGGGGTGTATTTGTTTTGATACTTAGTTTGTTACATAGAGAAATAATTTAGCTACATATACCTCAAAGTACATGGATCGACTCAGAATCGCTAGCTGAGTCGATTAGCCATGTCTGTCTGTCCGTCTGTCTGTTCGTCACCGATTTTTGGGCCTTAAATTTTGAGCTAGGATAATGAAATTTGGTATATAGGATCCTTGGCCGAGTCGCCAGAAAAAGTGTAAAATATTTTAAAATCCGCCCACTGCCACGCCCCCTTTTAGAAAAAACGTAGTTTTAAGCCAAACCGTAAGGAATTTCAAAAAAGTGTGTAAGCAACATATTTAGACAATCCTAATATCTATATTTCGTCCATACAAAGTTTTTTGCCACGCCCACTTTTTGGGGGCGTTTTTAGTAAAAAAACTTTTTTTGTTCAAATTTTAAAACTTTCAAAAAACATATGAGAGGCTACAATCCGCTATGCGAATCGTTGAATACCCTATCCCATCCCATCCTTTAAATTAATATCCTCAAAATATAGGCCTTATGGCGATGAAATACAGAAAATGACATTGTCACAATATATTGCTCAGACAGTTTCTCAAAATCTTTTGTGGTTCGACAAAAAACAACGTATTTCTATTGCTAATGCCTTGGGATGGGGTATACAAATGGTTTTTGTAAGAAAACGCCCCCAAAATGTGGGCGTAGGTGAAAATGATCTACAGACAAAATGTTTATATTACCATTGCGGAAGTATTTGCATCAAAAATTTAAAATTTGGACGAAAAGCGTTTTTTGCTAAAAACTCCCCCAAAAAGTGGGCGTGGCAAAAAAGTTTGTATAGACGAAATATAGATATTAGGATTGTCTAAATATCCTGCTCAGACACTTTTTTGAAATTCCTTACGGTTTGGCCAGAAAATAAGTTTTTCTAAAAAGGGGGCGTGGCAGTGGGCGGATTTTAAAAATTTTTACACTTGTTCTGGTGACTCGGCCAAGGATCCTATATACCAAATTTCATTATCCTAGCTCAAAATTTAAGGCCCAAAAATCGGTGACGAACAGACAGACGGACGGACGGACGGCCAGACAGACATGGCTAATTCGACTCAGCTAGCGATTCTGAGTCGATCCATATACTTTGAGGTATATGTAGCTAAATTATTTTAGTTATTTACTAAAAACGCCCCCACTTTTTGGGGGCGTTTTTAGTAAATAACGTTTTTTGTCCAAATTTTAATACTTTCGAAAAAAATGTTGATGCAAATACTTCCGCAATGGTAATATAAACATTTTGTCCATAGATCATTTTCACCTACGCCCACATTTTGGGGGCGTTTTCTTACAAAAACCATTTGTATACCCCATCCCAAGGCATTAGCAATAGAAATACGTTGTTTTTTGTCGAACCACAAAAATGTTGAGAAACTTTCTGAGCAATATATTGTGACAATGTCATTTTCTGTTTTTCATCGCCATAAGGCCTATATTTTGAGGATATTAATTTAAAGGATGGGATGGGATAGGGTATTCAACGATCCGCATAGCGGATTGTAGCCTCTCATATGTTTTTTTTTCGGCTTTCCTTTTCGATTGTTTTGTTCTGCATTATTAGGGTTACAAAGACATTTTGTTAACATCATTGACCGAGCCTATGTGTATGGATTCACCGTTTTCCTGATGTCTCCCACACAAATCTCCAGTTGCACTCTCTGGCTTTGTTCTTAGCGAGCCAAAGTAAATGTTTATTTGTTGGAGTTAGTTGATTATTTACAAATACATGCGCATCACTCTTTTGATCTTTGTTTTGGTTGTTGTTTGTGTTCTGCCTAATTTTGGTTAATGCAATTGTGCGAATGAATTTAGCTTTTTTCATCATTTCGGTTTCGCGAGCATAGTTTGCAAATGATGCGATAATATTTGTGTTTTTTGGGTTTCGTTTGTTTGTTCTGTATATGTCAGTAATATCAGTGTCTTTTATTTCGCAGTTTATAGTTTTACCCACTGCTTTTATTATGTCGATTAAGTTTTCACCGGTTGTGATTGGAATGTTTTTTATTTCTATGTTGTTTTTAAGTAGGTAGTTGTTGCTCCAGTGTATTAATTTTTGTTTCCATAAAATAAATGTTGTTTTCTTTCCACTATTTTATTTCTGTTGATAGTTTTTGAAGAATGTCGTTGTTAAGTGTCATTTGCTGATTTATTTGTTCATATTTGTTTGCAACAAATTATCAGCTGGTCTTAATTTCTAACATTTCATTCCGCATTCTTTTCATCTCCTCAAGAATGGAAAAGCTATTGTCAGACTTGTAGTTTGTATGCCGTTGATATCGGGGGAACTTCTAGTTCTCTTCGGTGGGGGGTGAGTTGGTGTCGTTTCCACAGGTGTTAGTTGTGAGTTTTCTGCGACAGCATTTACAGCCTCCCTTCTACATGTTGTACATCTCCATTTTTCCTTTTTTGTCATTTCATTTTCCTGTAGGTTTTTTCAGATATAGAGTTGTTCAGGACAACGTCAGTGTCATTGACAAACTGACAGCATCTGTAGGAAAACAAACACATTTGAAATTTCTTTGACGGCAAATTCATTGGCAAGGGACAGGGGTTCTTTATTGAACATTTTTAAAATTGCTTGAAAATTGTGTAAAAGTGCTTAATGAAGCAGAACAATTTATAAACAAAATAAAAATATTCAGAGTTATTGTTATTTGTGAAAACAAGAACATAATAATCTTTACTACACGAAAACTAATCAACTTCTTTTGCACTCGGATTTTTGTTCACGCTTTGCAATGGCACTGGTTATCAATTTCACTCATTATACCCTATCCCATAGGGGGGTATATTAGTTTTGATACATAGTTTGTAACATAGAGAAATAATTTTGCTACATATACCTCAAAGTATATGGATCGACTCAGAATCGCTAGCTGAGTCGAATTAGCCATGTCTGTCTGTCCGTCCGTCCGTCTGTCTGTTCGTCACCGATTTTTGGGCCTTAAATTTTGAGCTAGGATAATGAAATTTGGTATATAGGATCCTTGTCCGAGTCACCAGAACAAGTGTAAAAATTTTTAAAATCCGCCCACTGCCACGCCCCCTTTTAAGAAAAACTCAGTTTTTGACCAAACCGTAAGGATTTTGAAAAAAGTTTCTGAACAACATATTTAGACAATATTAATATCTATATTTCGTCCATATAAAGTTTTTTGCCACGCCCACTTTTAGGGGGCGTTTTCAATTAAAAACTGTTTTCGGTCAAATTTTAAATTTTTCGAAAAAAATGTTGATGCAGAATCATTAACATTATTAATATGAACATTTCGTCTATATACCATTTTAACCCACGCCCACTTTTTGGGGGCGTTTTTATATAAAAACCATTTTTATACACTACCCCATAACATATGCAGGAGAAAACCTTGTCTGTTGTAGAACCGTAAAATTGTTTTGTAAGCAGTCTGAAGAATTTGTTGTCACTATATCATTTTTTCTATTTTATCCAAATCGTGTTTTTAGCCATGCCCCCTTTTTGGGGATTTTAGTTTTATGGATAGGATGGGATAGGGTATTCAACGATCCGCACAGCGGATTGTAGCCTTCTCATATGTTTTTATTTCTATTTTATAATTATACACACTCTCTTAGTTTCGTTACGTATTTATAATTTGAGTTGCACTTTGAACAACTTATATTTTCATATTTCAAAGCAAATTATCCAAAAATTAGTACTCCCGCCATATAAAATATCACATTGTTTTCCTCCAAGCGTTTTTGACGTTTTAAAAAAAGAGACAACGCACTTGGGTGGGAGATAGTCTCATGAACAACTCTATCGAGGTACAATGAAAATGCATTTTCCGATTGCACCCATGGCATGTAACAAAGTCTCCTTCATCGGGGAGCATATCTAAACACTCACTACATGTATTCATTGTGATTATATGTGTATGAGTACTTTTTATTACTTGATATTAATTTTTAAAATAAAAACTTATTTTTTAACTATTTTTACAAGTGCAATATTCACAAATTATGTTTTGGGTTGAAGTCTGTCTTTTATTTCAGCACTTTTACAATTTTTATTATTTATATGTGTAGGATATATGATATATTTTATTTCAATTACTTAAATTTACGTTAATTATAATAATGAATTAGATTAAGGAGAAAAACTTTAAACAACACCTTGAGATTAAATATGCGTGTGCGTTAGTTGGTGGGTAATCAAGCAGTGTCTCTCTCGCTGACCGACCGTCAGCTTGATACGTCTCAAAACTGCATCGATGTTATCGATGCCACCGGTGCTGCCAAATTGGATCCTACAACTCGGCCATCCTACACTTCAACGTTCAACTTAGTTTCAAAAAGTATCTTCAAGGGTTTTAGACATCTCTGGTAGTTATCTTCTAGGGTTTTAGACATCTTAGGTAATCGTATCTTTGTGTTCATCCCTGGTGTCTTCTAGGGTTTGGGCATCTCAGGTAAGTGCATCTTTGTGTTCATCTCTGGTAGGTAACTTCTAGGGTTTGGACATCTCAGGTAAGTGTATCTTGTAATGCCAGACATGCAATTATGCAAATACCTGTCTGCATACCTGTCTGCACGAGTAAGGTAATTTAAGTATATTATAGGAATCTAAGTATCGAATATAAATATGATAAGATAGCTGACTAAGAATTATTTTGTAACGTATGAATAAATTTATTTAATAAAATTCAGTCTGATTTAGACCACACTACAAGACGCATCGTTTCTATTATTACATGGCGACCGTGACAGCCGCGACTCGGAAAAAGTGAATTGAATATCAAATTAACAAATTTTAAAAATGGGTGGAACCCAGACCAAGGAAAAAAACACCGGGTTAATAAACAACAACATAAAATTCGAAGACTCCGTTCATATTCACAATGACGAACTAACGTGGCTAGTTCGACTCATTCTTGTCGCGATCGTGTTGAATCTGTTATTCAAAGTGTACAAAAGATATCGCTATTCTTTGAAAAAAAAATTCACTCAAAGAATAGCTTTCCAGAATCGACTTTCGTCAAACATAATACGTTTAAAGACTATAAAAACAAAAATTTAACAAGAAAAAAAAAAAAAAAAACGTACATACTTAAAGAACACAAAACTTAAACAAAGTTCAAAGACTATAATATACAATAAAAACAAAAAAAAAACAAATCCATTCCCCCAACAAATAATAACTTGCAGCTCCCCTGACATCCCTCACCACAAGCAGCCACAAGAAGTACGGCAACATATGCAGCAACGTTGACGGCGACACAACAATAAAGTAAGCCATATTATGTAACATATGTATTTAGAATTGACTCAAAAAAAAATGTTTGTAAATGCTCATCTTAATATCATATTTTCTTTTTGTCTCGTGGATTTTTTTTATATCCAATATCATAATTTCTTTTCCGTTTTGTGCATTTTTTTAACCCGTAGTAATAAGATCACTTTGAGTATATTTTTTTTCCCTATGTCAAATTATGAAACCTTTAACAAATTCCTAAAGGCACATATGAATGCCGTAAAGCTAATTCCCTTCCATCGCGAAGTATCAAAAAACTTCGAGAATACGAAAATAAGCTTATGGGCACATATAATGCATTAGTTGATCATTGTTTATCTAATATTAAACACTGGTCTGACGATGAAATTGCGTTCGTCCGCACTAAACTAGTTGAAGTCAGAGAAAAACTAGCTCGCTGCTTTGGCAGAATCGGATGCAATGTTCGCATTCCCAAAAATAATGGCAATATACTAGTTCCCATAAGTGCCGACATATTATCAGACAACGAATACGAGGGCGAAAGCTCAGAAGAAGATACAAAAGAACTCCCGATAGAACAGCCACAAACTTCAAAGGTAGACTTGGCGCCATCAAAATATACGAAAATGGCAAATGAAATATCAAATATGGAATTGCTCCGTTTGGCAGCACAAACAATAAACAAAAATTATGCTGGCGATCCATTATCACTCACTCCATTTATAAACGCTGTCGATCTATTGGAGAGTGTAGCTAATTCAAACCAAATGAACCTCTTATTAAAGTTCATTTTGACAAAAGTCGAAGGAAAGGCACTAGAGTGCATTCCCTTAAATCCTACGACATTAGAAGAGATTAAAACCTCTTTGAAAAACTGTATTAAACCGGATTCATCTAAAGTCGTTGTAGGCAGGATGTTGGCTTTGAAAGCTAACAAAAACAATATGCAAGATTTTTCGCACCAAGCAGAAGACTTAGCCGACGCCTTTCAAAGGGCTTTGGTTTTCGAAGGGTTGCCTTTAAAAAAAGCTCAGGAAATGGCTATAGAGAGAACCATTGATATGTGTAGGGTGAATACTACTTCAAATCTAGTCAAATCGATTCTAGCATCTTCATCATTTTCGTCCCCGAAAGAAGCTATTGCAAAGCTTGTCGTCGAAACAGCGACAGAAATTCAAGATCATCAAGTTCTATCCTTTCAATCAAACAACCATAATAATTTTAGGAACTATAGAAGCCAAAATAATTACGTACATAATTCAAACAGTTCCAATCGATTTAATCAACAGAGCAACAATACGTATCGAAATAATAACTATCGAAACAATAGTTTTCGAGGCAACAATAGGAACAACAATTTTAGAGGTAGGGACAATAGCGGTAGAGAAAATTATAGAAACACTAACAATTTAAGTCAACGCAACGTGCGTTATACGGAAAACGAGAACGCACCTCAGGAGCGTCAACTGGGGGATGCAGACAATTAAACAACACTTACATCTACACCTTAAATCCCAATTACTCCGACTTCATTGAGTTAAGATGTAGTGACGCAAAAGGACATTCCACATTTCTGATAGACACCCAAGCTGACATTTCATTGATAAAATTTGAATCTTTACAAAATAATTGCAAAATTAACGTAGACAAGAAGATTAATATAAAAGGTATAACAGAAGGGTCTATTTCTATCTATCTCATAGGATATAATTTCGAAATACCGCAGCACTTCCATGTCGTTAACAATAATTTCAATGTGCCATCCGACGGCATTTTAGGTAAAGACTTTTTAAGAAAGCATAAATGCAACATTAATTACAACCATATGAATATTACATTCTTGTTGGGCAATACACTCTTTAAACTTCCTCTTCATTCCGGTCCGTCAAAGAACGGTTTTGTTATACCAGCTAGATGTGAAACCTATCGTTGTTTTCAAATTAAAAATTACTCGAAACCCTTGATTGTCGAATCACAAGAGTTAGCTGATGGTGTCATCGTTGCTAGAGGCATCGTTGACGCAGCCAAACCTATTTTGCGTGTTATAAATGTAAACGACAAACCAATAACAGTTTGAAATGATACCTTAATAACAGACGATTTGGATAATTACTTTACATACAGTATAAATAAAACAAATAATACCGACCAAAGAACACAAAACGTTCTCGATACGTTAAAAAATAAAATGCCAGTCCATATACAACCCAAATTATTAGATTTGTGTAGTCAATATTCATCAATTTTTGCCCTTGAAACTGACAAAATGACAGTGAACAACTTTTATGAACAGAAACTGCGCATAAATGATCAAAACCCAGTGTATGTAAAAAATTACCGTTTACCTCACTCTCAGAAATCTGAAATCAACTCACAAGTAGATAAATTATTAAAAAATGATCTTATTGAGGGAAGCCGATCGAACTATAATTCGCCTATAATTTTAGTTCCAAAAAAGGTGATACTAAGCGAATGAGATTGTGCATTGATTACAGACTAGTAAACAAAAAGTTAATCGCAGATAAATTTCCACTACCACGCATAGACACAATCTTGGACGCTCTTGGCCGAGCTAAGTACTTTTCAACACTTGACTTATTTTCCGGGTTCTGGCAAATACCTTTGCATAAAGACAGCAGAGACATCACTTCATTTAGTACTGAACAAGGTGCTTTTCGCTGGAAAGTATTACCGTTTGGTTTAAATATTGCTCCTAATTCCTTTTCACGCATGATGTCTATAGCTTGCGCTGGTATTTCTCCAGACCAAGCGTTCCTTTACGTAGACGATATAATAGTCATTGGTTGCAGCGAAAAACACCATCTCAACAACCTCAAAAGCGTATTCGATGTTTGCCTCCAATTCAATTTAAAGCTTAACCCACAAAAATGTAATTTTTTTCAAAACAGAGGTAACATTTCTTGGTCACAAATGCACAGCAGATGGTCTTTTACCAGATGAATGTAAAGCGGAAGTGATAAAAAAATACCCCAGACCAACTGATAAAGATTCAGCAAGACGCTTCGTGGCTTTTATGAATTACTATAGACGATTCATACAGAATTTTGCCATCTTGGCGGCACCAATTAATAAATTAGGTAGAAAACAGGTAGAATTCATTTGGGATGAATCTTGTGAATTATCTTTCCAACGGCTCAAATTAGAATTATTAAAACCTAAAATCCTACAATATCCAGATTTTAAAAAAGAATTCGTTGTGACGGCGGATGCATCAAAACTAGGATGCGGCGCAGTCCTTAGTCAGGTACACAAAGGAAACGACCTTCCAATCCACTTTTTCTCCCGAGCCTTTACAAAAGCTGAACAGAACAAGCCCATTATTGAATTGGAACTACTAGGAATTTATTATGCAATTAAACACTTTCGTCCGTATATCTACGGCACCCACTTCAATGTTTTTTCAGACCATAGACCCCTTGTGCATCTATTTAGTATGAAAGATCCATCATCCAAACTAACTAGAATACGTTTGGAGTTGGAAGAATATAATTTTACAATAGAGTAAATCAAATGTTTCTGCCGATGCATTATCACGTATTACAATAGACGAATTAAAAGAAATAACATTACAAGCACCAAAAGTGTTAATAACAACTAGATCAAAGACTAGACGCCAACAACATGAAAACAAAGCATGTAAAGCTTCTGATGAAATGAAAAATAAAGATGTATTTATTTACGAAGATTTTGAAATTGGATTTACAAAAAAAAATTCCAAGAATTAGGACGAAAAGTAGCGCGCAGAAAAACGAGATTGAAATTATAAGTAATTTCAAAAAAATATTTAGTTTCAGGATTCCGAATATGGTGGTTAACGAAAAGTACATTGAGGGTATTCTTTCGAGGCTACAAAAAGAAGCCAACGACCGATCGATTCTTAAACTACAATGGCCATTGAATGACACGTTTTTCAAATATTTTACGGTTAACCAATTGAAAGAAGTAGGCGCTAGAGTTCTTAAGAATTTACATGTGACTCTCATTAATCAACCAAAGAAAATTGTAAATGATGAGGAAAAGCTAACATTGCTACAACAATTTCATGATAATCCACTGATAGGAGGACATTGCGGCCAAAAGAAGCTATACGCTAAGCTGCGTAAAGCATTCTATTGGAAAAATATGACGCGAGACGTCGCGGCGTATGTAAAAAAATGTAAAGTCTGTCATCTATCAAAGGTAAAACCAAGTACAGTCGAAGAAATGTTTCTCACTCCTACACCACAAAAATCAATGGATATTGTTATCATAGATACAATTGGTCCACTTCAAACTTCTGCCCAAGGTAATAAGTATGCTGTTACTTTAATGTGCGATCTAACCAAATACCTTACCACTATACCAATTCCTGACAAATCAGCCCGTACAGTAGCAACAGCTATATTTGATAAATTCATTTTGATATATGGCCCAATGCGAGAACTTCGTGCTGATATGGGTACTGAATACAAAAATGAAATTCTTACAAAAATGTGTAAGTTACTAAAAATAAACCTGAAATTCTCGACAAGCTACCACCACCAATCTCTAGGAACAATAGAACGTAACCATCGCGTATTTAACGAATATTTACGAGCTTACGTCAATGACATTACAGAATGGGAAACTCATTTAAAATATTTCACTTTCTGTTATAACATAAGCCCTAACTCTGGCTTTAATGAAAAATATACTCCATTTGAACTTATTTTTGGAAAAAATACATCCATAGATAACTTTATGAAAACCGATATAGAACCCTTATATAACATTGATAATTATTCAGATGAAATTAAATATAGATTAAAAACTACTCACTTAATTGCACAAAATCTATTAGAAAAGGTTAAGAAACAAAATAAAAAAACATATGATAAAAACATAAGACCAATAGAAATTAAAATAGGAGATAACGTTTTACTAAAAAACGAACCTTATGATAAGCATAAATTATTTACAGTGGTCCATTTAAAATTGTAAATATTACTGGAGTAAATGTTGAAATAAAACTTCAAAATAAAAATGTAATAGTTCATAAAAATAGAATTGTTAAATGCTAGGTACTTATATTCTTACATATATTATTAAGTATGCCATAATCTAATTATCACTGTAAATGAAATGAAACTAAATAAAATTACTTACACGATTGTACATGTACATACCAATTACTCACATACTTAAAATTTTTTTTTAATTTTTATTTTGTATTATTATATAAATTATCTATAAGAGACTGTAAAACTCTGTTTAATAAAATAAACCAAACTAAATAAATGAAAAAAAAAGGTATCTATGTATATGTAGAAAAAAAAATTATGTGTGAAAAAAAACAAAGTCTTACACGAATTTTTTTTTCATGTGGGAATGATCACCCTTCTATCTTATATCAAAAATTCGTTTAAGACTTCACTTTTAAAAAGGGTAAAGGTGTAATGCCAGACATGCAATTATGCAAATACCTGTCTGCATACCTGTCTGCACGAGTAAGGTAATTTAAGTATATTATAGGAATCTAAGTATCGAATATAAATATGATAAGATAGCTGACTAAGAATTATTTTGTAACGTATGAATAAATTTATTTAATAAAATTCAGTCTGATTTAGACCACACTACAAGACGCATCGTTTCTATTATTACAATCTTTTTGTGTTCATCTCTGGTAGGTATCTTCTAGGGTTTGGACATCTCAGGTAAGTGTATCTTTTGTGTTTATCTCTGTTAGGTATTTTCTAGGTTTTTGTGCATCTCAGGTTAGTCTAACTCTGTAGGTATCTCGGCTTGTATCGTAGGTTATTGGTTATTGTGGGACATCTCGGATTTGTGTCGTCTATTTTGTTGTGGTACATTTCGTGATTTTGTATTTCTATGACATCGGTGATAAGTAACATCTAGAATAGATAAGTATGAATAACTAATATTTTTGTACAAATTGTTGAGGTTTAGATCTTCATCGTCTGAACTACTATCAAATCCTGACCAAGGTTTAATATTATCAGCACTCGTTGTAGTTTTTCGTGGGCCCTGTGTTTCTCCTACTTTTTCGACTTCGTAGCGATTATTTAATCCCACATTGGTTATTTTAAATGGACCGAAAAACTTACTCAAAATCTTTGTCAAGTTACCAAACTGAGTGCGCTTAATTGCCACCAGGTCTCCTACTTGATACTGCATGGCTGGCTTCCTCTTCTTGTTGAACGTCCTTTGATTCTCGTTCTGCACGGCGTTAATCTGCTTCCTCGCTTCTTCTCTTAGTTGGTCTCTTTCTTCGTCGAATATTTCAATGAATTCTGCTGCTACTACTTCGGCGATTCTTATGTCTTCTTTAGTGCGCATTTTTATTCCGAACATCACTTCGAAAGGACTTCTTCCAATGCTGCGACTGAGTGTGCTGTTAAGAAATGTCTGAACCTTATTAGTAAAAGTAAACCAACCATCAGGTTTATTTAAGGATAATTTAGTTAATATAGCGATAATGCTTCTCTGAATTCGTTCAACTTGACCGTTACCACGAGGGATACCGGTAGTAATCAAGGTATGACTAATTCCATGTTCCTTGCAGTAGTCGGAAAAGCTATTAGAGGTAAATGCCGTGCCCCGGTCCGTAATGAACCTTTGTGGGCTACCAAAAATAGCATTCTGCGACTCTAATTTATTAAGGACATCTGTTGTTGTTAATGTTTTAAGCCGATATATCCAAACAAACTTACTGAATCCATCAATTACAGTCAAAATATACTTATACTGTTTTGGCGTTGCGGTAAGTGGACCAACATGATCAAGGTGATATGTGTGTAGTGGACGATCTTCTTTGGGGATTTGGTTGAGATATCCTTCTTGTTTTCCAATTTTTCTTTCGGATAAGATGCACTGTATACAATTGCGTCGACAGTTTTCAGCTTTTTCTCGTAGATTAGGGATCGAATACTCTCTTCTTATTATTTCTTCCATCTTTCTAGCGGCGAAATGTCCATTCTCGTGTACGTTTTTAACAAATTCTTTTTGCATGCCTTTAGGTATACAAAGTAGATGATCCCTTGGTTGTTCACTTCGTAAAGAATACCATTTTCTGAAATGAAATTTTTGAATGGTCCGTTTTCCAAAAGTTTAAGAATAGTTTCGATTCGTTCATCCCTTTTTTGGGCCTCAATCACCCTATCAACAAGATCACTTTGCACTAACATTACTACTGGATTTCGACTTAATGCATCTACATGCTTCATTCGTGTTCCTGGTCTATGCTCCAATTCGTAATCATAATCTTGTAGTAGCAGTGCCCACCCAGCTATTCGTGGTGCAAGATCTTTCTTTTCCATGGTCATTTTGAACGCTGCACAGTCAGTAACGATTTTAAATCTAAGTCCAAGAAGATAAACTCTTAGCTTTTTTAACGAAGCTATAATGGCTAACACTTCTAGTTCGTAACTACAGTATTTTTGCTGCGTTGGGGTAGTCTTCTTGCTATAGAAGAACACAGGATGAAATAAAGAATCATCGCATGACTTTTGCATTAAAATTCCTCCAAATCCAAACTTTGATGCATCAGTGTGCAGCTCAGTTTCTGCTTTCGGATTGTATATCATCAGAGTTGGCTTCTTTGACATAGCTTCTTTAATATTTTCGAACGCTTTCTTTTGCAAGCTTCCAAATTCAAATCTACGGTCCTTTCTCAAAAGGTCACTTAATGGTTTCGCTAGAGTCCCAAAGTTGGGAATGAACTTCCTGAAATAACCTGCCAATCCCAGAAAGCTTTGAACATCTTTTGTGGATTGAGGCTCTGGGAAATGTTTTACAGCCTTAATTTTAAGGTCTGATGGTCGTAGTTGATTTTTTTCTATTATATACCCCAAATATTCGATTTTGGTACACAGAAATTGACACTTGCTCCACTTGAAGCGAAGACCATGTTGAGCCGCTAAGTCGAAAACTCTTTGCAAATTTGTTAAACCTTCGTCATAAGTTTTAGATAAGACTATGATGTCATCCATGTAGACGAGAATAACTTTTTCAGATATTAAGGGATGAAGAACTTTGTTAATATACTTTTGGAAAACGATCGGAGATGTGCATAACCCGAATGGCATTTTCATGAACTCGAACTGACCACTTGGTGTTACGAAAGAGGTGTATTTTCTACTAGCTTCCGCAACAGACACATGGAAAAATCCATTCTCAAGATCGAGGGTGCTGAATATGTGCATTCCACGAAGCTGATCTAACTGGTCTTCAATGAGTGGAAGAGGGAAACGATCCCTGTTCGGGATTAAACAGACAAAATACTGTTCACAACTGCAAAATGTTAATTTCCGTAATAACGTGAAATATTTAATAAACATATGAGAGGCTACAATCCGCTATGCGGATCGTTGAATACCCTATCCCATCCTTTAAATTAATATCCTCAAAATATAGGCTTTATGGCGATGAAATACAGAAAATGACATTGTCACAATATATTGCTCAGACAGTTTCTCAAAATCTTTTGTGGTTCGACAAAAAACAACGTATTTCTATTGCTAATGCCTTGGGATATGCTATACAAATAGTTTTTGTAAGAAAACGCCCCCAAAATGTGGGCGTAGGTGAAAATGATCTATGGACAAAATGTTTATATTACCATTGCGGAAGTATTTGCATCAAAAATTTTTTCGAAAGTTTTAAAATTTGGACAAAAAGCGTTTTTTACTAAAAACGCCCCCAAAAAGTGGGCGTGGCAAAAAACTTTGTATGAACGAAATATAGATATTAGGATTGTCTAAATATTCTGCTCAGACACTTTTTTGAAATTCCTTACGGTTTGGCCAAAAAATAAGTTTTTCTAAAAAAGGGGCGTGGCAGTGGGCGGATTTCAAAAATGTTTACACTTGTTCTGGTGACTCGCACAAGGATCCTATATACCAAATTTCATTATCCTAGCTCAAAATTTAAGGCCCAAAAATCGGTGACGAACAGACAGACGGACGGACGGACGGACGGACGGACGGACGGACGGACGGACGGACGGACGGACGGACGGACAGACAGACATGGCTAATTCGACTCAGCTAGCGATTCTGAGTCGATCCATATACTTTGAGGTATATGTAGCAAAATTATTTCTCTATGTTACAAACTAAGTATCAAAACTAATATACCCCCCTATGGGATAGGGTATAAAAAGCGACCGTTTCGTGTACGTTATAAAAGATTGTGTTTATACCCTATCCCATAGGGGGGTATATTAGTTTTGATACTTAGTTTGTAACATAGAGAAATAATTTTGCTACATATACCTCAAAGTATATGGATCGACTCAGAATCGCTAGCTGAGTCGAATTAGCCATGTCTGTCTGTCCGTCCGTCCGTCCGTCCGTCCGTCCGTCCGTCTGTCTGTTCGTCACCGATTTTTGGGCCTTAAATTTTGAGCTAGGATAATGAAATTTGGTATATAGGATCCTCGTCCGTGCCACCAGAACAAGTGTAAAAATTTTTGAAATCCGCCCACTGCCACGCCCCCTTTTTAGAAAAACTCATTTTTTGGCCAAACCGTAAGGAATTTCAAAAAACTGTCTGAGCAGGATATTTAGACAACCCTAATATCTATATTTCGTTCATACAAAGTTTTTTGCCACGCCCACTTTTTGGGGGCGTTTTTAGTAAAAAACGCTTTTTGTCCAAGTTTTAAAACTTTCGAAAAAATTTTTGATGCAAATACTTCCGCAATGGTAATATAAATATTTGGTCCATAGATCATTTTCACCTACGCCCACATTTTGGGGGCGTTTTCTTACAAAAACCATTTGTATACCCAATCCCAAGGCATTAGCAGTAGAAATACGTTGTTTTTTTGGCGAACCACAAAAGATTTTGATAAACTGTCTGAGCAATATATTGTGACAATGTCATTTTCTGTATTTCATCGCCATATGGCCTATATTTTGAGGATATTTATAATAACGATGTGATGGGATAGGGTATCCAACGATCCGCACAGCGGATTGTAGCCTCTCATATGTTTTTTATTCGGTATTCATGTATACATATCATATTGATATTTCATATGACAACAATAATTCCAAAATAGGGAAATTTCATTTGGGTGGATGTATTCGGTAGTGGATGTGTTCGATAGTGGGTGTATTCGCTATAGTACAACTTGTTGTGACGTCAGAGGAATCAACATTCTCCCCCATCGATGAGCGAAGTTCATCATCACGTTCATGCTTTTGACTTGTTTTTGTTGGTGTCTGATTTGCTCATGTGTTTTCCATGCAAAGAGAAGAAACATTAATGTATTGTACAAACGACAGTTTAATGCAATCATAAACACAAATAAAAAACATATGAGAGGCTACAATCCGCTATGCGGATCGTTGAATACCCTATCCCATCCCATCCTTTTAATTAATATCCTCAAAATATAGGCCTTATGGCGATGAAAAACAGAAAATGACATTGTCACAATATATTGCTCAGACAGTTTCCCAAAATCTTTTGTGGTTGGACAAAAAACAACGTATTTCTATTGCTAATGCCTTGGGATGGGGTATATAAATGGTTTTTGTAAGAAAACGCCCCCAAAATGTGGGCGTAGGTGAAAATGATCTATGGACAAAATGTTTATATTACCATTGCGGAAGTATTTGCATAAACATTTTTTTCGAAAGTTTTAAAATTTATACAAAAAACGTTTTTTACTAAAAACGCCCCCAAAAAGTGGGCGTGGCGAAAAACTTTGTATGGACGAAATATAGATATTAGGATTGTCTAAATACGTTGCAAACACACTTTTTTGAAACTCCTTACGGTTTGGCTTAAAACTACGTTTTTTTTAAAAGGGGGCGTGGCAGTGGGCGGATTTTAAAATTTTTTACACTTGTTCTGGTGACTCGGCCAAGGATCCTATATACCAAATTTCATTATCCTAGCTCAAAATTTAAGGCCCAAAAATCGGTGACGAACAGACAGACGGACGGACAGACGGACAAACAGACATGGCTAATTCGACTCAGCTATCGATTCTGCGTCGATCCATATACTTTGAGGTATATGTAGCTAAATTATTTCTCTATGTTACAAACTAAGTATCAAAACTAATATACCCCTATGGGATAGGGTATAAACATATGAGAGGCTACAATCCGCTATGCGGATCGTTGAATACCCTATCCCATCCCATCCTTTAAATTAATATCCTCAAAATATAGGCCTTATGGCGATGAAATACAGAAAATGACATTGTCATAATATATTGCTCAGACAGTTTCTCAAAATCTTTTGTGGTTCGACAAAAAACAACGTATTTCTATTGCTAATGCCTTGGGATGGGGTATACAAATGGTTTTTGTAAGAAAACGCCCCCAAAATGTGGGCGTAGGTGAAAATGATCTATGGACAAAATGTTTTTATTACCATTGCGGAAGTATTTGCATCAAAAATTTTTTCGAAAGTTTTAAAATTTGGACAATAAGTGTTTTTTACTAAAAACGCCCCCAAAAAGTCAGCGTGGCAAAAACTTTGTATGTACGAAATATAGATATTAGGATTGCCTAAATATGCTGCTCAGACACTTTTTTGAAATTCCTTACGGTTTGGCCAAAAAATGCGTTTTCCTAAAAAGGGGGCGTGGCAGTGGGCGGATTTCAAAAATTTTTACACTTGTTCTGGTGGCACGGACGAGGATCCTATATACCAAATTTCATTATCCTAGCTCAAAATTTAAGGCCCAAAAATCGGTGACGAACAGACAGACGGACGGACGGACGGACGGACGGACAGACAGACATGGCTAATTCGACACAGCTAGCGATTCTGAGTCGATCCATATACTTTGAGGTATATGTAGCAAAATTATTTCTCTATGTTACAAACTAAGTATCAAAACTAATATACCCCCCTATGGGATAGGGTATAAAAACTACTGCTGTACTGCGCTCAGCACTGCAACCTCTTTTACACACGCAATGTCCCGTTCCCACCAATGTTTTGATTTTGATGGGCAATGATTTCGCACACCTTTCCCATTCAATAACAATGAGATCGGGAAGCAATTTCATGCGACGCGACGGCCAGCGGCTGTGTAGCTGTTATGTACTTGTAGAGCATGGGTGTGGGTGGTGATGGTGAAGACGATGGGTAAACAGGTTTGGTGCGTAGTGAAGAAGCAGAATGTCGCGTTGTGTAGTAGCCATCAGTGATCGTTTTCACTGTCGGTACTCGGTAGTGAGTCATTTTAATCGTGTAATTATTAAGTTTGTGTGTGATTATTGTGTGCCGAATTGCCGATCGATTCAGGTGAGTTTAATTAAATTTGAATAATTTAAATTAAATAATATTTAATATAAAATAATTTTGATTTTGTTTTCGTTCTCGTTCATATTTGTGTGTATGTGTGTGTGTGTGTATGCGTGTATGTTTGTGTGGTACATTGTGGGTATCAATGGATCGAACCAACTATTTGTGTGTGTGTTTTTTTATACCCTATCCCATAGGGGGGTATATTAGTTTTGATACTTAGTTTGTAACATAGAGAAATAATTTTGCTACATATACCTCAAAGTATATGGATCGACTCAGAATCGCTAGCTGAGTCGAATTAGCCATGTCTGTCTGTCCGTCCGTCCGTCCGCCTGTCTGTTCGTCACCGATTTTTGGGCCTTAAATTTTGAGCTACGATAATGAAATTTGGTATATAGGATCCTTGTCCGAGTCACCAGAACAAGTGTAAAAATTTTTGAAATCCGCCCACTGCCACGCCCCCTTTTTAGAAAAACTTATTTTTTGGCCAAACCGTAAGAAATTTCAAAAAAGTGTCTGAGCAGGATATTTAGACAATCCTAATATCTATATTTCGTCTATACAAAGTTTTTTGCCACGCCCACTTTTTGGGGGCGTTTTTAGCAAAAAACGCTTTTTGTCCAAATTTTAAAACTTTCGAAAAAAATGTTGATGCAAATACTTCCGAAATGGTAATATAAACATTTTGTCCATAGATCATTTTCACCTACGCCCACATTTTGGGGGCGTTTTCTTACAAAAACCATTTGTATACCCCATCCCAAGGCATTAGCAATAGAAATACGTTGCTTTTTGTCGAACCACACAAGATTTTGAGAAACTGTCTGAGCAATATATTGTGACAATGTCATTTTCTGTATTTCATCGCCATAAGGCCTATATTTTGAGGATATTAATTTAAAGGATGGGATGGGATAGGGTATTCAACGATCCGCATAGCGGATTGTAGCCTCTCATATGTTTATACCCTATCCCATAGGGGGGTATATTAGTTTTGATACTTAGTTTGTAACATAGAGAAATAATTTTGCTACATATACCTCAAAGTATATGGATCGACTCAGAATCGCTAGCTGAGTCGAATAAGCCATGTCTGTCTGTCCGTCCGTCCGTCCGTCCGTCCGTCTGTCTGTTCGTCAGCGGTTTTTGGGCCTTAAATTTTGAGCTAGGATAATGAAATTTGGTATAGAGGATCCTCGTCCGTGCCACCAGAACAAGTGTAAAATTTTTTGAAATCCGCCCACTGCCACGCCCCCTTTTTAGGAAAACTTATTTTTTGGCCAAACCGTAAGGAATTTCAAAAAAGTGTCTGAGTAGCATATTTAGACAATCCTAATATCTATATTTCGTTCATACAAAGTTTTTGCCACGCCCACTTTTTGGGGGCGTTTTTAGTAAAAAAAACGCTTTTTGTCCAAATTTTAAAACTTTCGAAAAGAATTTTGATGCAAATACTTCCGAAATGGTAATATAAACATTTTGTCCATAGATCATTTTCACCTACGCCCACATTTTGGGGGCGTTTTCTTACAAAAACCATTTGTATACCCCATCCCAATGTGACAATGTCATTTTCTGTATTTCATCGCCATAAGGCCTATATTTTGAGGATATTAATTTAAAGGATGGGATGGGATAGGGTATTCAACGATCCGCATAGCGGATTGTAGCCTCTCATATGTTTTTGTTTTGTTTTTTTTTTGTGTTTTGTGTAACCCAGAGTTTGGGTAAAGTGAATGGACTGTATAATTGTGATGCGTATGGGTGAACGCTTGAGTGTATAAAAGTGTGAGTGGATGTTTGGGTTGTGGTAGCAAAAGGGTTATTCTCGAATGACTGTTGAGTTTCTTTTGCATGTTGGTTAGAGTATGTTTGAGTAGCATTTTGTATGATAAAAGTAGTGTTGAAAAGTTTTCTTTCGGGGTTTGTTAGTTGTTTATGTTGAATATTGTTGATTTTTGGTGTTTAACCAGTTGATGTTTATGTTATTGTGGGTTTTCGTTGGTTGGTAGTGGACATAATTTGGTAATTGGTCGTCGGAATTCACCTTGTTGGGTTTTAACCTTTACTACCCGTACGATTTTGTATGCTCCAGGGTATGTTTCTAGGATACGTCCAAGGCTCCATTTAGATGGAGGCAGTCGTTCATCCTTAACTAAAACCAGATCTCCTACCTTGAGTTGGGGCTGAATATTCAACCATTTCGGTCGTTGCTGTAAACGGCTCAAGTACTCTGTCTGCCTTTGCTTCCAAAACATCTGCAAATGCGCTTGAATCGTCTTCCATAGGTCGGTATAACTTTGTTTGGCTATTGTTAAATCGGGTTCAGGAATCGTGAAAAGAGTTTCTCCAATTAGAAAGTGTGCAGGTGTCAATGCGTTAAAGTCATCAGGGTTCTCTGTTAAGGGACATAAGGGTCTCGAATTAAGGCATGCTTCTATTTGATATAAAAGCGTTGCGAGTTCCTCAAATGTTAAAGTCCCATTTCCGACAATTCTCTTAAGGTGGAACTTGACACTCTTCACTCCTGCTTCCCACAAACCTCCAAAGTGAGGAGAAGCGGGGGGAATGAAATTCCACTTTGTTCCCTGAGTTGCCAAGATGTTAGCTATCTCTTCCCAATCCTTAATTCCGTTCTTCATCATTTTTCGCAATTCTGCATCTGCCCCGACAAAGTTGGTTCCGCAGTCGCTGTATATTTGCGCGCAAACTCCACGCCGTGCCGCAAATCTTCGAAACGCTGCCAGAAACGCCTGAGTGGTCAAGTCGCTAACTGCTTCGAGGTGTATTGCTTTCGTTGCCAAGCAGATAAATATGGCCAGGTACCCTTTGTGGCTTTTAGCTCCTCGACCTTTCCAAGCACGTATGTTTATGGGGCCAGCATAGTCGACGCCTGTGTTTGTGAAAGGTCTTGACGCTGTGACTCGGGCAGCTGGCAATTCTCCCATTAATTGCTGAGCATTTTTGCTTCGATATCTGTAGCAGATCGTGCAGCTGTTGATATGTTTTTTGACAGCTCTTGAAATATCCAGTACTTTTGTCGTAATTGTGCCATCATCAGTTGAATACCTCCGTGTAGAGTTTTTCTATGTGACTCTCGTATGATAAGCATTGTGATTTTGTGCCGTGGGTCTAATATGATAGGATGTTGCTGTTCGTAGGGTATGTTGGCATGCCTCAGTCTTCCGCCCAGACTCGGCACCTCGAAATCCCAGTACGAGTGCAGAAAGAATGGTCCATTCCACCATAAATCTTGGGGTATAAGCAATGAGGGCAGTACTCCTCGGGACGCTAGATCTGCAGGGTTCTGCTCGGTTGGGACGTGTTTCCACATGGAGGGCTTTGTCAGCCGTTGAATTTCTCCTATTCGGTTTCCGACGAATGTTTCCCATCGTGATGTTGTTGACTTGATCCAACAGAGGGTAATTGTGGAATCTGTCCATGCGTGCACTTTGTTTTCCTCCAGATTTAGGACCCTTGCAACGTGGTTAAGTAATTTCGCTAAAATTACTGCTCCGTATAACTCCAAACGTGGAATGCTTACCGGTTTGACGGGAGCCACTCTTGTCTTTGAAAGCATCAAACTCATGTGAATTTTTCCTTTTTCATCAAGTACGCGAATGTAGACCGCAGCTCCATAAGCCTTTTCCGACGCGTCGCAAAATCCGTGCAGTTCCACATTATTGTATCGGCCTCCAGCATGCACCCATCGAGGTAATCGAATGTGGTTTACTGCTTCAAGGTCTTCAAAAAAGGCGTTCCAATCACGGAGGATGTCTTTATCTATTGGTTCGTCCCATGCCATCTTCTTAACCCATAGCGATTGTAAAAGGCATTTTGCCTTTATAATACAGGGCGAGATCCATCCCATCGGATCAAAAAGCCTGGCTATCGTGGACAAAATTGACCTCTTCGTTGGTTCTCGTTGATTCGGTGGGATGAAACTGTAAAGGAATTGGTCCGTTTCAGGTAGCCAATGAATTCCTAAGGTCTTTAGCTGACAGGAACCTTCCGATGGCAGAGAGTACTTAACCTCCCGGTCCTGAGGGGGTACAGCTTGAATCAGGTCCTCCGAATTTGACGCCCACTTACGTAAATTAAGTCCCGCAGCTTCAAGCATGGTGTTGATTTCCTCGATCTTCCTCTCTGCCTCTTGTTTGGTATCAGCTCCAGATATAAGGTCATCCACGTACATCTCCTCGCGTACCATCCTTGCAGCTCTCGGGTATTGTGAACTGGCCTCTTCTGCTAACCAATTCAATGTGCGAATTGCCAAATATGGAGCACATGCTGTCCCAAAAGTGACTGTGTTGAGCCGATATGTTTTTAGAACCTCGGATGGATCCTTTCGCCACAATATAAGTTGGTATATGGAATCTCTCTCGTTCATCGAGATTTGGGGGTACATTTTCTCTATATCAGCTGTAAATGTAAATCTGTACAGCCTCCACCTCAAGATGACATCGAGAATGTTTATTTGTAGAGTAGGACCCACCAACAGCGTGTCATTGAGCGACTTTCCATTTGACTTCTTAAAGGAAGCATCGAAGACCACTCTCAACTTTGTTGAAGAACTGCTCTCTTTTATGACCGCGTGATGTGGCAAGTAATAGTGGGGTTGACCTTTTACCATTTCTTCCTCCATTTCGTGCATATGACCCAAAAGTATGTAGTATTCAATGACCGTTGAGTAATCGATTTGTAGTTTTTTGTTTTTTACCAGACGTAAATCACCTAAACATACTTCATACACACTTTCGGCTGACTCCATCGTTTTTTCCAGCATTGACAAACGGCCTGACAAATAATTTGCAGTTCTAGTACCCGATCCTCGTTTGCCGAAATTCGAAATATCCTTTTCTAATTGCGTACGTAGTCTATTAAGCTTACTTTGTTTCATGTTTAATCTAACAAACTCTTATTGCTTATAGATAAAAGAATAGTACAAAGTATGTATTGTTTTTTACCAGACGTCCTTCTAATTGTTTAAATCTCCGCAGAGCACCTTCTCTCGAACGCCCAAGCACCGGACGAACATTTCCTTTGAAGGGAAGGGCGACTTCACATCGTCCATTGGATAAGCGCTTGACGTTTTTTAAGAAGTGTTCCTCACAAGCTATATTTTCAGGTATTTCTGGATTTTTAAAGGGAGATTCCTCTAACTCCCAGAACTTTTGCACCATCACATCAAGGGTGCACGTTTGGTGGAAGTTCTTTACCTTTTGAGACGAAAAGGGTGCACGTCCAAAAAGAATCCACCCCAGTTTGGTCTTTTGTGCCAAAGGCAAGTTGGCATCATTTGGTCTAACCAATTCTGGCAAGAGTATGTCAGCTAACACGTCGCTGCCTAACAACAAATCTATTTTGGCTGGCTTAAAAAAGAATGGATCGGCTAAGCTCAAGCCATCGAGGTGCCTCCAATCAGCCACTGGAAGGCTCCGGGCCGGGATATGCCCAGATAGCGACTTGTACACAAGAGCCTGGGTGCAGATTTTAAAGGCTGAGTGCTTTGAACCGATCGTAATATCAACGACCTTCTTACATGTGCCGCTACTGACCAAACCTAACCCAGAAACCTCGACATAAGTCGTTTGATGACTCAATTGTAAAAGTTGAAAAGCAGAATCTGTTATAAAAGAAGCCTCAGAACCCCAATCAAGCAATGCTCGAAGTGTAATCTCCTTCCCGGACGATCCGCTTACCTTCACAATAGCTGTGGCCAACATAACTTGGGTAGACGCATGTGGCACAGAGTGATAAGTATTGATGGACGTGCTACAACATGGTGTTTCTTTGTCCGACGGTTGGCTATTCGGAGCATGACGCTGCATTGATGTAGAATGTTCCATATTCGGAGGGTTGAAACTGGGAGCATTTGTATTAACAGCTGAGGTAAGAACATTCATATTGTTTGGGTTTGAGGACCTTTTAACATGGGTTACCATTTTGCAGGAGGAAGTATGCAACGGATGATCAACATGTGGAACGTTTTGTGGAAAATAATGCAAGAGTTCACTCTTGTGTGTGTGGTGTGGCTGCTGACAGTACTGACATCTATGGTTACTCGGACACTTTTCGGAGCTGTGACTGTATGCAAGACAGTTTCTACACAAACCTAGTCTACCTATGCTTTGACAGCGGTCGTGGACGCTCATTTTTCTAAACCGACTGCAATTTCTAATAGAATGTGCGTCCTTATTGCACAACTTGCACGAATATTTAGATGAACTAGCCTGTGAGTGAAAGGAATTTCGCTGGTTGACCTTTTTGGATAATTCTACAGATGGATTACCATGCTGGTAACTCACTGCTTCCAAAGTGCGGAATCTTGACTCCAAAAACAGTTTAAATTCCACAAACGATGCCAATTCCTTGGGTTTTTCCTTGGATCCCAGCTTTTCTTCCCAAAGCTGTTGTGTTTTTGACGGCAGTTTTTGAAGAAGAACGTACACTAGCACCGCATCCCAATGTTGAACCGGTACCTTCAAACTCTCTAAGCTATGAACTATTTCGGTTGATGTATCCAACAACTCTTTAATTGGTTCAGACCGTTCTTGTGTTATGGACGGTTGATTAAAGAAACACTTCAATTGGGTATTGACCAGAAATCGCTGATGATCATATCTATCATTTAAAATATCCCAAGCCTTTGTGTAATTGCCGTTAGCAATTGGCAAGTGCGCTAAAATTCTTTCGGCTTCGCCCGACACACTAGTTTTAAGATAATGTAATCTTTGTATCTCAGTAAGAGACGCATTATGGTGAACTAAAGAAGTGAACAAATCTCGAAAACCTCGCCAAGACTCATAATTACCCACGAAAACCGGCACCGGAATATCTTTCAAACGAATATCTGGATTGTGATGAGATACTGTTGTATTCAAACCGGTTTCGGTAACATCGCCCCTGGTTTCCTTTGTCTTAACTTTGTCCATCGCATCAAGTAAATTTGCTCTGTACTCAAAATACAATTCCCGAATTTGTTCAAAAACCTCTTCTATTTCAGCACATTTATCTTCCTCCCCATCTGACAAATCACCTAAACATACTTCATACACACTTTCGGCTGACTCCATCGTTTTTTCCAGCATTGACAAACGGCCTGACAAATAATTTGTAGTTCTAGTACCCGATCCTCGTTTGCCGAAATTCGAAATATCCTTTTCTAATTGCGTACGTAGTCTATTAAGCTTACTTTGTTTCATGTTTAATCTAACAAACTCTTATTGCTTATAGATAAAAGAATAGTACAAAGTATGTACTCACGTGAAAATCCGTATAAATGATGATGAAAAGGCAGCACACAAAATATACAGCAGCTCCGGTTGAAACACACACACAGCACACAATCTCCAGCAGCTTAACATCCAGTTCAAGATCCAGAAAATAAAATCGTCTTCAGCTACGCTCCAAAATGATGATTTATTTTTGTTGTTGTAATTCAACAAACTAATTTCAATTTAATTGTAAAACTTATTTTGCGTTAATTTCAACAAATTATTGATAATGTATCAATTATGATTAATTCGCGAAATTTATGTTTCTGATTTATTGTAATGGTGGTGGCAATCTCGACGCACGCGACGAACGCGACGCAGACGGTTTCGCATTGAAGTGTCAAAAATGGTGAGGATTTGAGTGGTGGTGGCAATCTCGACGCTCACGACGCGACGCGATGCGATGTCACTTGATTGACAGTTCACCATTAGCCGTCGAAGATTTTGTTTGTTTTTCAATTCTCACAGAAGAAAATTTAATTAGTTGTTAGTCACACAACACAATTATTAATTCAGTACTTTTAATTTATTTTGTTTATTTATAATCTATGAAAGTAATCTGAAGATTCTCACAAACATACCATCTGACAGCTTTCAAACTGACATTCCAATGCGTCGATGCGCAAGAAAGTTGAAGTTGAATCAACTTTTCTGTGTAGCTAACGTCCATTGCGTCGCGTCGGCGTTCAGATTGCCCACTTATACATGTTCCCATAAGCTCGATGAGTTTTTGACATTTCAACGCGAAACCGTCTGCGTCGATACCGTCCGTTGCGTCGAGATTGCCTTGGGGGTAAGAGAACAACAAAAAAAAAAAAAACGATTGCAGTTAGTGAATTGAAAGAATATGTTGCGAATATAAAATCCGGTTCGAAGTGACCAAAATGTTCGGGATTAAACAGACAAAATACTGTTCAAAACTGCAAAATGTTAATTTCCGTAATAACGTGAAATATTTAATAAAAAGCGACCGTTTCGTGTACGTTATAAAAGATTGTGTTTTTTATTCGGTATGTATACATATCATATTGACATTTCATATGACAACAATAATTCCAAAATAGGGAAATTTCATTTGGGTGGATGTATTCGGTAGTGGATGTGTTCGATAGTGGGTGTATTCGCTATAGTACAACTTGTTGTGACGTCAGAGGAATCAACAATCCCTAACTACTTCCTTGTTTAGCTTTCTAAAATCGATGCATAACCTCTTGCTGCCATCTTTTTTATTAACTAAAACAATGGGGCTAGCAAATTCCGAAGTGCTTGGTCGGACTATCCCCTTTTCCAGCCACTCAATGATCTGAGATTCCACTATACTCTTTTCTAACGGTGCGTGCCAGTCGTCTAGGTTTTTGAAAAATTGGATCATCGTTTTTTAAAACTATTTTCATTTCGTAATTAGCGGATACATTTTCGGTTGGTTGGTATGTCTTCACCATCTCTTCCAATTCAACTGCATATTTCTGATTTGCTACGGTAAGGTCTACATCTGAACTACACTGAACTTGAAAACAATCTAGAAACGGTCTACTTCTTTTTATTTGAAGGTTCGTTGCCGTAATAACCAGCTCCGTATCTTTAAGCACATTTCGACCTATTATCATTGGCATGTTCAAAAAACTATCTGATATTACATGAACTTTTGCTTCAAAATAGTATCCATCGATCATCAACATGGTTTCAAAAGACCCGAGTGTTTCAACCGCATTCGCAGACAATCCTCGTAGGCTTGTTGGACCTCCTGTAAGAGTTGGCGTACCGATCTTATGGTATTGAACTTCTTTCAAAAGGGAGACGTCACTGCCAGTGTCTATTAGTCCATTAACCTTAACAGATGAACTACCTATGAAAACGTCTTTATAAAAACCTTCTGACGAAACCTCGGAGACATTTCCAACGTTGTGTTCTACTTTGGTACACTGCGTAGCCTTATGCCCGAAATCTTTGCATTTAAAACATCTTGGTCCCTCTGTTTTTCTTCTACAATCATTTGCCCTGTGTCCTTTTGACCCACAATTGTAGCACCTTAAAATTGAAGCTGGAGCCCGCGAACTACTAGAATTTTTATTTTCCGATGTCCTATCAGACTTCAAAAGAAACGGTTGAGTGCTGTAATAGGTAGAACAGAGGGATATAGAGGGCGTTGGGAGCAGAAAGTGGAAAGGAGATGATGATGTGGATGGGACTTAAGGATGGGACAGAATGGGATTGGGATGACAGCTGTCAAGTGCGAAGACACGGCACGCTTGCGATGCTCGACTCAGCTCGCCGGATGGGAGGGCTCTTGTCATCGCACACAACAATACCTACTACACCACATAAAACGTGCCAAAACCAAGACAAAAACACAAACCACCTTGGCTTACCTCCATAAACGCGGACGGACGGTCACCACACCTCGGGCGCTGATGGTGAAATTCAGCGGGCCAATTTTTCCCACCCAACCTGGAAGTTCGGCGGCCATTTTAGAACTTCCCAAATTTAGCAGGTATCGTCGTCAGCTCAGTCCATCTCCACCGGATTCAGCAACCTAAAACACCCCTAAAAGTGTCTTTACCACGCCATTATGGGCTTAAACAAACATGAATCAACAAACTAAATAAAAACACAATCGCTTCAACATAGTGCAATGCGTTCTTTATTATGCATAAAAACATAAATAATTCTTAAATAAATGATTAAATTAACAAAAATAAATATTATTAAACAAAAAAAACTATAAAAAAATAAATTAATCTAACAATAAATTAAATTAATAACAAATGATAAAAAAAAGGACTATAAAAAAATTAAATTGAATAAATAATAAATTAAATAAATAACAAGGAAAAATTAAGTATAAATTATTAAGAAAATAAATTTCAGACAAAAGTAATAAATAAAAACAAAAAAAAATATATTCTATTAAATTAATTACAAAAAAAATAAGTATTAAAATAGAAGAAATAAATTAAGTACAAAAAGAATAAATAACAAGAATATAAAAAAAACTTAACACTAGATAAATAAATAAATAACAAAATTTAACAAAAAGAATATGCACACAAAAGAAAAATATAAAAAAAAGGCAAACTAAATTTTGCGCCACCCTGTTGAACGTAATTGAGGTCTTACTCCTTCTTGCCTCCGCGAGTTAAACCTTATATTTTTATCCTACCTATATGGAGCTCTATATAGGCGTTGAGCGATTATCTCGCATACACCAATTAAAAAACAAAAAAATATATAACGCAAAACTTATACCCGGACAACTAATGAATTATGACTAAATATAAACAACAACAAAAAAAATATATATATAAGAAACGCTTGCAAACTATAATAATTTAACAAAAAAAAATATTTGACCAACAAAAAAAATTAGCTTAACAAAAAAAAAATTCTTAATAACTAAATGGAGTTCTCCTACGACATCTTGTTCTTTGTGTGTTCTCGTGTATTAATATTTGTGTGCTTAATATTTTTTTTTTGTGTGTAATTGTGGGTGCAAATTGTATACGTGGATTTTGGTTTTGTAATATCTTTGTGTTTAAATTTTTTGTAGGGTTCACTTTGGTAGAACCCTTTTTATTTTATGAAGCGTACAATTATTTGTACTAATGTTAATTGATTTATTTGGTGTCTTATTTAAAAGAACAAACAATTTTATATTTTTCGACGACACACACGTTACTTTGCACAACCAACAAAATTACACTCACGGCACATACAGATTGCTGACGGTTACACCGGTAACACTTTTTCGGATGGCGATCACAATTTCTTTGTGATCGCCGATGATTTATTTCCTACACAAAACTCCAATTTAGTTAACACGTTTATTTATCTTTTGTTACAAAACTTACCCCTTCAAAACACTGATTTTACTACAGTAAATTAATTTAATTTGCACACGTTCTTTGGTTTTTTTTTTTCCTTATTTAAATTTATCTGGTTTCGACTTGTGGTAACTTTAGCACTTCGAACACAATTAAAACCTTCATCAGTGACCCTAATATGCAGAACCCTCTTTTCGAATTTCTCTCCTTCTTCAGCAAACCTTCTAAGGTCCCTTCCTCTCATCGTTATCATATCGCTGATTATCTCCTCTCTCATGCGCCACCTAGGAATTACTCTCTAGCTATTAATTATTTCCCTTTCTGGCAACGCCTGTCATTGAAATTTCCTCTGGGGAAATTTCGCAATGGGGTTAGCTGTCATAGTCATACTGACATCAACAAAAGGAACAGATACCGGAGTGGGAGGTAAACAACAGACACAAGTAGGTTTTATTTAAAAGAGATATTATTTCTACATTAATTTTTCTTACAGGTGAACGTAACAAAATCTGTACATGACGGAGTTATACGGACGATGTGGACAGAAAACCGGACACCTGTGATAAACGTGGTGAAGTACCCACGCTATGAGCCGGGCAATCTTCATGTTACTCACATACATAGTGCATGGAATTAATTATCTGTGTGTGTTTTGTATTGCACTCCTTATGGTGGGGTTTTCTAGAATCAGAAAGTGTTTCGTTTCGGTGGTAATTGATAATCAATAACACTGACGCATAAAAACTCAATATTAAAACTATCACTGTGAACAAAATTACATAGGTACAATAATAAATAAATAAATAATAAGTAAATGTGAAAGTGAATAAATTAATGAAAAATTTGACAATAAGTATATAGAATAAATAACATGCATATCACAGTGTTTTATAAATAAATAAATAATACTTAGATCTAATATCAATAAACCTAACATGAAGTTGGACATACTTTACAATAAACCTACTTTTCTAAATGAATAAATATGTATTACTTAACTATTGAAAATAAATAAATACGTAACATAACTACATGAATGAAACGGAACAGATCTGACTAAGACGTATAAGGAGTGTGTATGAGAACAAAATAGGTTATTGCTTAATGTCCTTTGCATGGAAAATGCCTATTTTCTTTCCCGTGAGATTTTCCAACTCGTACATATTTTTCCCGATTGCTTTTGTTATTCGACACTTAATATATTTTGGGCAAAGTTTTGAGGCGAGATACTTTGAAGTGTTACTAAGCACAAAGTTCCGTCGGAAAACCTCTTGTCCGGGTATAAATCGTACCTTTCGTGTTCTCACATTATAGATTTTTGCACTTTTTTCATTTGCCCTTTTAATGTTTGCTTTTATTTTCTCCCGCAGGCACTGCAATCGAGTTTGTCTGGAGAGCGTCAACAGTTCACCATCTTCAACAGCATTAAGTCGTCTCGCTAGTTCATAGCAACTTCCATGTGTCATCATATTAATTCCATATAGGGCAAAATATGGTGACACACCGATTGAACTATGGACTGAGCTTCTCAACGCACAAGCTATATCACTTAGATGAAGATCCCAGTTACGTTGGTCTTCTTTAAGGTATGCTCGAATCGCTGCTAGAAGTGTTCTGTTAACTCTCTCTGACGCATTCGATTGCGGGGAGTAATACGCTGTTTTCAAATGTTCAATACCGTACTTTGTGAGAAGGTTCTGGAAGTCTTTGGCCAGAAACTGCTTCCCATTATCGGAATGTACGATTTGAGGTACACCGAACATATTAAACATATCATACAGGTAATGAACAACACTTGAAGAATTGGCCTGTTTCAACGGCTTTAGAAAGACAAACTTGGACATATGGTCAAGGACTACAAATATATATGAATTTCCAGACTTCGATCTTGGGTACGGTCCCAGAAAATCAATATATAATTTTTGGAATGGACGGTCAGTACAAAAATTAGAGGACATTGGAGGACACTGGACTTTGTTCGACGGTTTACACTGTTTACATGTAACACAGTTTGACACGTATCGACGAATTTGGATGGTCATACCTGGCCAGTAGAAAAATTGGCGAAACCTGTGCAAAGTCTTGGCAATACCGCCATGCGACGCCTTCGGAGGATCATGGGCGCGAGAGATCAACTCCTCTGTGAGACCCGACGGGATCCATAACCTCCAGGTATGTTCAACCGTGGACTCGTCTTCGCTTGGTGGCAGCGACCGCTTATACACAAGGTTTTCCTCTATTTTCAGATCTGGTAGTTCATCTGGATGGTCTTGAATGGTGTTAATCAGATCCAGGTACTCAGCTGACTTAAATTCACTAGAATTTAAGTCGATTATCGGAGCAATATCTCCGACATCCAAACTGTCAACAAAAACACGGGGCAATGTGTCAGGCACAACATTCAGAGACCCTTTTCGATGTTCAATATCGAAGGTGTAGGCTTGCAGTTTAAGGCTCCATCTTGCCAGCCGACCGTTTAAGTCTTTAAGTCCCATTAACCATCGTAAGCTGGAATGGTCGGTGATGATGGTGAATACCATGCCTTCCACATACGGGCGGAACTTTTGTACGGCCATCACTGCAGCCAAACACTCTTTTTCTGTTACGCTATAGTTGCGTTGACAGGAATTTAATTTCTGAGAGAAGTACGCAATCGGTGTTTCTTCTTTTGCTTCAGTTATTTGAAACAAGACTGCCCCTATACCTAAGTCGGACGCATCACATTGGATGTAAAATCTGCGGCTAAAATCGGGATGGGTGAGTACTGGTGCTGTAGTTAGTGATGTTTTTAAGTCGTTAAGTGCTTTTACTGCCTCTTCAGTCATGTTAAATTTCACCGTCTTCTTTTTCAGAGTATCGGTTAGAGGTGCAGTGAGACTCGAAAAGTCCCTAATGAACCTTCTGTACCACCCAGCAAGACCTAACAACCTACGCACCTGCTTTGGGGTTTTTGGTATCGGGAAGTCGACAATCGCTTCTACTTTCGCCGGATCCGTCTTGAGCATCCCACCGCCAACAATGAAACCAAGATACTTCAACTCTTTGAAGCAGAACTTCGACTTGTTCAAGTTGATGGTGAGGTTGGCATTCCGCAAGCAGAGAGCGACTTCTTCAAGCAGTGCTACGTGGGTCTCGAAATCTGGAGATATTATGAGCAAGTCATCGAGATCGACAAAAACTCTATCTTTCAACCGGGAAGGAATTACCTTGTCCATCAATCTACACATCCTTTGGGCTGCATTACACAACCCAAAGGGCATAACCTTGAATTGGTACAAGGGTCTTCCCGGAACCGTAAAAGCAGTTTTCTCTCTACTCCGCTTCTCCAGCGGTATTTGCCAGAAAGCATCCTTCAGGTCGACGCTACTTATGAAGTAAGTATCCTGTAACCGACTGAGAAGCCCGTCGATATGGGGGAGAGGATAAGCGTCCTTTTTAGTTAGCTCGTTCACCTTACGAGAATCCAGGCAAAGTCGAATTTTGCCTGGCTTCCGTATAAGGACAACGGGCGAACACCAAGGACTCTCACTCTCCTCGATAACGTCGAGGCTTATCATTCGGTCTATCTCCTCATACAGCAGGGACTGGATGGCTGGAGAAACAGGGTAGTGACGCTGCTTTACAGGTTCCGATTCCCCGGTGTCGATGACATGCTCCTCCAGAGATGTTTTTCCGAGACCATGCTGGGTGTAACAAAGGAATTTCGATTTTACCGCTTCTAACCTCAACTCTTGTTCCGAGCTCAGTTGGTGAGTATCTGAATCATTTATATTTTCTGAAAACGTAACAGAACTTATTACCTTAGGTGCTATTTGGAAAGCCTTCCAGAAGTCTACACCTAGATACACTTCCTGATCCAGACTCGGAACTAAGTAGAAGACGATGACCTTAGATATATCTTTATAAACTACAGGAACCAGTACTCTGCCTACGATTTTCTGATGGTTACCATCCGCAGTTTTGACGTCCGCTTTGATGTTAGCCATGGGTAAATTAAGTGACTCTACAAATTTTAAACAATCTTTTCCTAAGATACTAATGCTGGCACCACTATCTAGTAGGCCAAGAATTTGTTTGCCACCAATTTGAATTTTGGCGTATGGCCTTGGGTCAGCATTAGTATCTAAAACCGTAGCAGATATACTCTTTCTTATTTCTTTTCTTAATCTATATCTCTCTCTGGTTTTACTTATTCTATTAGATACTACACTCCTACTATTATTAAATATTCTATCTCTTACTCTGTTATATTCCTTAATTCTAACATGCAATGGCTTAATTCTAAAGAGACTTTTATTTGTTTTAGAATCTGTAGGACACCTTTTTAAAATTGAAATTGGCTTATATACGTTTTCGTTCTCCATTCCAAAATCGGTTTGTATTGCTACGTCAATGCCTACCTTTAATCGGGGAATTGAGTCGAACGTGACGCCCCCGTGGTCGTCGCGTTCCTCACTCTGTTTTCCGGGTTACATTTACGACATTTAGTCGAAATGACCCCCTCGTTACCACATCGATAGCAAAACAGTTTTCTTTCGGCCTCACATTCCATGAACGTGTGACCTTCTAACCTGCAGTTCCAACACTTAACAACCCTGGGTTCTGCAGGTTTTCTCCCCAGGTGTGGACGGACATTGTTAAAGTGCATCGCAGCAATTTGTTCCTGTGGACACATACTGTCTTCGAGATACTGCACCTCATGAGCGTATCTCGGAACAGGTTTTTGTTGCCTTGTGGATTCCTTGCTTGGAAATGCATTTTCAGCATCCTTGCAAGCGAATCTCAGTTGGTCCAGCGTAAATATTGGCATGGGATATACCAACGTGCCTATACCTGGATGGAGATTTCTTTTTACCATTTTCACCAACTCAAACTCCGGGGTCTGTACGGTCATTTGTGATCTGAGCCTGTCGATCACCGCAAAGTACTGATCACATGACTCCCAGGTACCTTGTCTCCGATCCATTATATCCCGCATTAGCTCAAAGTCGGACTTTGAATTGCGAAACTGTCGCATAAGCGCGTCTCGAAGCATTGGCCAATCCGGGCGATAATTGGATCGTTGGAACTGCCAATACCATTCGTAGGCGGTACCTGAGAGCAGGATATGGAAATCGCGCAAGACCTCAGACCACGGACACTCGTATTGGCGTTGGAGCGTCTCCAACCGAAAGATAAAATCCTCCACTGTAAGCGAATCCGGCTTTCCTTCAAATTGAATACCCCACTTGTCAATTTTTATAGGACCTCGAACCCTTGGCTGTGAATTCGGGTGATGGGCATACAGTGGAGGACTTTGGTACATACCCGGAGTGTGGCTGATATTTCGTTGAGGCATGTACGAATGTTGGTATACCCCGTTGCTTTCTCTTGGATCCCGTGTATCCACTGGAGCAAACGGCCTAGACGTTGGAATCCATGGATCCGCTTTGATTTTGTTCTAAAGAAGGTGGGGGGAATTGGTACTGACTGGCTGCTCTTGATGGTTTGAGATTGTGGTTCCCTTGTGGACTGTGCTGTACCTTAGGTATAGTACCAGTAGTAGTGACAGACCGCGTCTGAATTCTATTTTCGTCGAATATGTTAGTTCGTAGCTGTTTCTGATTAATTTTGTTTTTTTTCAGGTACGTTCGACATTTTGGACGCAAGTGAGACACAATAAGGACGTACGATGAAAAATAAAGGTAAGTAGACAAAAATTTGAATATAACAAAAAAAAATGTACATGATATAAGGTTATATTTTAAGTAATTATATAATATAGTAGATAAAGTATTTGTTTACGATTTTGTATATAGTTATATCGTGTGTGAGGGTGTGTGTTTTGTAACAACTTATTTGTATAATGATATTGAATTTTGATCAGATGAATACTTTTTTAATAAAATAAAGAATAAATAAAGAAAAATAAATAATATATACAACTATTGTGTTATTTTTGTTTGTTTGTATGTTTTTAATCTTCATGTAAGGGGTGTCTTCGGCAGCTTTTCTCGGCGGTTGCGATGGTTTTTGCTCCGACGACGATACTTCAGACGAATGAAAGCGGACGGACAATTTTGTAGATCCGTTGGTGTGGCGAATACTTAACATATACAGACTAAGACACACAAGGTTTGCTTCATTTCACGTTCCCGCAATTCCAGTCTAGCCTAGGGGGCTTTTGCTGTAAGACTTGGAACAATCTAATCAGCACATTAACTAAAGAAGGAAAATAAAGACGGAACAGAGCAACATGCTATGACTCTAGACATCAAACATGGACACTGTAACCGTGAATACGAAAGACAATTGAAAATGAAGATTGAAATTTGAGGACAGGAAAGTAAAATGTCACACTAAAAGAGATAGAAAGATAGGAATTACAAGGACTAAGAAAGGTTTCAATTGTTGTCGTTGTCATCATCAATGTCACTCGTCGCAATTCATATGGAGTGTCAATAGACTTTCCAATTGAAGACTTACGAGTTCATTGATGGTGACAACAAGAACAATTTGGACAATTACTAGTACGAACATTTGAGAAAACAACGTTGGGCGCCATTTGTAATAGGTAGAACAGAGGGATATAGAGGGCGTTGGGAGCCGAAAGTGGAAAGGAGATGATGATGTGGATGGGACTTAAGGATGGGACAGAATGGGATTGGGATGACAGCTGTCAAGTGCGAAGACACGGCACGCTTGCGATGCTCGACTCAGCTCGCCGGATGGGAGGGCTCTTGTCATCGCACACAACAATACCTACTACACCACATAAAACGTGCCAAAACCAAGACAAAAACACAAACCACCTTGGCTTACCTCCATAAACGCGGACGTACGGTCACCACACCTCGGGCGCTGATGGTGAAATTCAGCGGGCCAATTTTTCCCACCCAACCTGGAAGTTCGGCGGCCATTTTAGAACTTCCCCAAATTTAGCAGGTATCGTCGTCAGCTCAGTCCATCTCCACCGGATTCAGCAACCTAAAACACCCCTAAAAGTGTCTTTACCACGCCATTATGGGCTTAAACAAACATGAATCAACAAACTAAATAAAAACACAATCGCTTCAACATAGTGCAATGCGTTCTTTATTATGCATAAAAACATAAATAATTCTTAAATAAATGATTAAATTAACAAAAATAAATATTATTAAACAAAAAAAACTATAAAAAAATAAATTAATCTAACAATAAATTAAATTAATAACAAATGATAAAAAAAAGGACTATAAAAAAATTAAATTGAATAAATAATAAATTAAATAAATAACAAGGAAAAATTAAGTATAAATTATTAAGAAAATAAATTTCAGACAAAAGTAATAAATAAAAACAAAAAAAAATATATTCTATTAAATTAATTACAAAAAAAATAAGTATTAAAATAGAAGAAATAAATTAAGTACAAAAAGAATAAATAACAAGAATATAAAAAAAACTTAACACTAGATAAATAAATAAAAAACAAAATTTAACAAAAAGAATATGCACACAAAAGAAAAATATAAAAAAAAGGCAAACTAAATTTTGCGCCACCCTGTTGAACGTAATTGAGGTCTTACTCCTTCTTGCCTCCGCGAGTTAAACCTTATATTTTTATCCTACCTATATGGAGCTCTATATAGGCGTTGAGCGATTATCTCGCATACACCAATTAAAAAACAAAAAAATATATAACGCAAAACTTATACCCGGACAACTAATGAATTATGACTAAATATAAACAACAACAAAAAAAATATATATATAAGAAACGCTTGCACACTATAATAATTTAACAAAAAAAAATATTTGACCAACAAAAAAAATTAGCTTAACAAAAAAAAAATTCTTAATAACTAAATGGAGTTCTCCTACGACATCTTGTTCTTTGTGTGTTCTCGTGTATTAATATTTGTGTGCTTAATATTTTTTTTTTGTGTGTAATTGTGGGTGCAAATTGTATACGTGGATTTTGGTTTTGTAATATCTTTGTGTTTAAATTTTTTGTAGGGTTCACTTTGGTAGAACCCTTTTTATTTTATGAAGCGTACAATTATTTGTACTAATGTTAATTGTTTTATTTGGTGTCTTATTTAAAAGAACAAACAATTTTATATTTTTCGACGACACACACGTTACTTTGCACAACCAACAAAATTACACTCACGGCACACATACAGATTGCTGACGGTTACACCGGTAACACTTTTTCGGATGGCGATCACAATTTCTTTGTGATCGCCGATGATTTATTTCCTACACAAAACTCCAATTTAGTTAACACGTTTATTTATCTTTTGTTACAAAACTTACCCCTTCAAAACACTGATTTTACTACAGTAAATTAATTTAATTTGTACACGTTCTTTGGTTTTTTTTTTTCCTTATTTAAATTTATCTGGTTTCGACTTGTGGTAACTTTAGCACTTCGAACACAATTAAAACCTTCATCAGTGACCCTAATATGCAGAACCCTCTTTTCGAATTTCTCTCCTTCTTCAGCAAACCTTCTAAGGTCCCTTCCTCTCATCGTTATCATATCGCTGATTATCTCCTCTCTCATGCGCCACCTAGGAATTACTCTCTAGCTATTAATTATTTCCCTTTCTGGCAACGCCTGTCATTGAAATTTCCTCTGGGGAAATTTCGCAATGGGGTTAGCTGTCATAGTCATACTGACATCAACAAAAGGAACAGATACCGGAGTGGGAGGTAAACAACAGACACAAGTAGGTTTTATTTAAAAGAGATATTATTTCTACATTAATTTTTCTTACAGGTGAACGTAACAGTGCGTTCAAGTATTCTTTGTGTCGAACACGATGGCTGATTACGCTCGGCAAATGTTCTGTAAATGTCAAGTTTATCTTTAAATTCTCTTAGGTTAGTTGCCCCATATAGCATTACTTTGTTAGCGTTGGAGTCTCGAATTCCGTCGATGACATATTGAATTACAGAAATTTCGTCAATTTGTCCACGCGCCCCTAGCTCTTTCATTTTTAAAAAGTACTGAAAAACATTTTCATTTTTTTCTTGGTTCCGACTCGAAAGCTTTTGGTGTATTTCCGCACTGGAAAATCTTTTCGAAAATTCTCCTAACAAAAACTCTCGCAGCTTTGCCCATGTCGTTAAATCGTGTTCTGAGCGAACTGCTAGCATTCTTTTGGCAAAAAGAATGTATTCTAATGGCGTCCACCTCATTAGCTCTGCAGCACTCTCAATATCGTCAACCCAGCATCTGATATTATAGTCGTCATCACCGCTGAATTCTTGCAACGCATTCGAAACATCTTGAAAGGAAGCAACACCGCGATTTCTATTCTTCAAAATCTCTATTTCCGATTGTAATAAAGAAATCTCTAATTCTTTTGACACCTCTTTTTCTTTAGCTGCAATCGTTTGCTCCCTAATTTCTAATTCCTTCGTTCGGGTTTCTAAATCTCTCATAGCCTCTGAAATATCCATTGAACTATTGAGATTCATTGCTGTACTATTTCTGTTTCTCCTACCCATTGCGATATGATTTAATATTCGAACGGGAAAATCGAAAAAGTAAGTGAAATTAGCTTGAGTACTGTACAACTAAAAAAACCCGTAAATTTTGTAGAATGTAACGCTCTCCGTTATTTTTTGTACACTGAATCTCAGACGTAACTTCCTAGCGGTTGTTTATTTGCATGCGGTATATTTTAGAAAAGAATAAAAACGATACCTTTTTATGCCGATTACCTACGGCGCGCGCGGCGACTATATTAACAGCTTCAATTGTATAGCAGAGTACAGCTAGCTTCCAGCAACACGTATAAATAGTTTTTTTTTTGTTCACCCACAGCAACAGCATCAATCTTCTTTCCAGCACCTTTTCCACCAACAACTGCAACAGCACACAACTTCTTTCAATACTTCACTGCTTAGATTTTTTTTTCGTAGGTGAATTACGGCAGTAATTACAGCAACACTCTGATTAAGTTTTAATTATTAGCACTCCGCGAGAAATATATCCCGGTTGAGCCCCCAGTTTTGTAGGATATATGATATATTTTATTTCAATTACTTAAATTTACGTTAATTATAATAATGAATTAGATTAAGGAGAAAAACTTTAAACAACACCTTGAGATTAAATATGCGTGTGCGTTAGTTGGTGGGTAATCAAGCAGTGTCTCTCTCGCTGACCGACCGTCAGCTTGATACGTCTCAAAACTGCATCGATGTTATCGATGCCACCGGTGCTGCCAAATTGGATCCTACATATGTATGTTAAAAAAAACTTTAAACTTTCATCTCAAGGGGTATAATTAAAACACAACTGATCACTTCTAAACATTGGCGACTAATTCCTACCTTTCTGAGATATGCATCTAGATCCCCAGAATGTATGTTTTGCATTTAAGTCCCCTCCAATGACAAAACGTTGTCCAAGGGATTTAAGCAAGTTTTCAAAGTCAATTTTCTCAACCTTGCATCGTGGTGGGCAGTAAATAGACGATATCTTCAGAAAGGATTGTCTGCTTTTGACTTTTATAGAGCTAACTTGCATTGTTTCGATTTCTAGTTTAAGATCAATCGAATGTTCGATACACTCTTTTATATATAGTGAGGCTCCACCTCTAGCCTAATTCGATGGATGTAGTGCATGATAGTCGAGGTAACCTTTAATTTTTAAGTTCGAATTACTCCTTGCGTGAGTTTCGGATATTATTTTAGAAGAATTTTAAGCAATCTATTCATGTTAAAGGTGGGGTACTTCTATTGCGAATACTATTTTCGAGCTTAACGAGCCTGTCAAAAATAAGTTTATTCGTTTTGCTTTGTTCCTCAAGTTTTGAAAGAATAATCGAAAATACATTTGAAACTGGGTCAGGTGAGATATTTTTTTGGGCATTATTGGATATTGTAGCTTTACATTCGTTTGTACATTTGGTTTTGGATGTACAAGATCAGAACGGATATCTGATGGCCGCGTAGTTTGAGAAAATTTAGGTTTTTCGATTATGGCCTGCTTTGTCTTCGACATATTTTTAATCGGAATTTTAGGCTTTTGCTTGTTTAAATTTAATTTCTGTGAATTAATACTATTAAATTTCGTCCGTCTTTTTTGCAACTCTTTAGCTACTTCGCAGCCGCGATAATTTGCAGGATGATTGCATTTGCAATTAATGCAGATAGCGAGAGTTTTCTTATCTGACATACATCTTACGCACCGCGGATCTTTTTGACAATCCTTGGTAGCGCTTGCACTGGGGAACTAGTTTGGAATCCTTACACATAGGCTCTATTTTTCAACAATATTAAGTATTGTTTTTATTTCATAAATTTTGTTCAAACTTTCTGTTCTATCGAAAGTGAGTATAAATAAAGGAAGACCGCGTTTTATTACATTTCCTTCTCCATCTTTTTGCTTTTGGTCTCGCTTGACAATGTTAACGGCATCTATGACTTTTTATTGCCTGTTTTTCAGATCGTTTACAATGTCATCCTTTAAGCACGACGCATGTAACCCTTTAGCTACAACGCGTAAAGGCCTTTCAGATTTATTTTCAAAAGAATACCATTCTATTTTATCGGTATTAAGCTTGCGAGATAATAGACGGTAACTTTCAGGGTCTTTAACGCAGACTTTCCATGTATTTTTTCTTAGCGAAGTTACTTGGTAGCCCGATAATGGCAACGATTTTTCAAATTTTCATATTGTACATTTAGGCGTACGTTGCCTGTGCCCGTAGATATGTTTCAAATTGTTAATATATATATACATATGTATGCATAAATATATATGTATTCGATTAAAAAGAAAAAAAAATGATGTCTAGACAAAAAAATTGTCAATAAAACATGACCGTCAAACACAGTTAATTAATCAAGCAAAAAAAATTATAGTTCGTAATAAAATCTGTCTGTTTATAAAAGAAATGTGAAATAGTCTGTGAGATCTGTGAAAAGTCCGACTTACTCTGTCCAATGCTCGCTCTAGAATGACTCTTTATTCTTTTACTCAATGACAACTGACAGATAAACAAACTAACACAGTGTTGCCAGATACTACATTACTTCTTTCTTTTTAGAATAAAATAAGATTTCAAAAGAATAATTTTAATTATATCTAATCTAATCGCTGTAACGCAACGGCTTCACGGAGCTTCGTTTTGGACGCGGCTCCTTATTAATGGTAAGCTCTGCTGTGGTGCGCTTAGCTGCTTCCCAGTCATCCAGTTGTCCGGGTGCCAATAATGCATTGAGACATTTCGACGATAAAGCTTCTTTGTTTCCATATTTTCAACGATCAACTCGGCACCTTTTCGCTCGATGACCTTGTGTGCAATCGGAATGAAAGTGGGTGCCAACTTATTTGTTTCCATAACTCTTTCCAGCCATACCTTATCACCTTATTTTATCTCGTTTTGTCTTGCATGACGCTTTTTATCCGCATACTGCTTACCCTTCTCCTTCATTTTTTTGTCTCTATCACGAAGCTCTTCATCTTGCTCCAATGGTTGGTAAATGTTTGGTAATTTATCTCGGATTGTTCGCCCAAATATTAATCCGGACGGTGTTTTCAATGTCATCGCATGTGGAGTGGACCGATACATATGTAAATATGTTTGAAGATCCATTTTCCAATCGGTCTTTTGATTGTGACTAATAACCAATCCTTTCAGCATAGACTCATTTTGCCGTTCAACCTCTCCGTTCTGTTGTGGCCAGTATGGTGTCGTCGAATTCAAATGGATGTTGGCTTCATTGCAAAAATCTTTAAACTCCTGGCTAACTAACTGCGAACCATTGTCGGCAGTGATTGAAATCGGATACCCAAATCGTGCAAATATGGTGCGCAGCCGTCTAATGGTTTCGTATGAATCAATTTACCGCATGATCTCAACTTCCATGTACCGACTAAAATAATCAACTGTTACCAGCAAATAGACACCCGATGGTAGTGGACCCAAATAATCCATTGCTATGTGCTGCCATGGCTCGCTCGGTAATGTTTTCCTGATCAATGGCTCAGGAGCTGGCGCTGCTGATACCATCGTACACCCGTGACACTTTTTGACGTATGCTTCGACCTCTGTGTCCACTTTCGGCCACCAAACTTTACTTCGCAAACGCCTTTTCATTTTTGTCATGCCCGGGTGTCCTTCGTGTGCCAATTCTAACGTGCGTGCACGCAATTTCTCCGGCATTACTATGTGATTCCCTCTCAACAGAATGGGGCCCGCAAAACACAGTTCCGTTTCAAATAGTTTCAATGGAATGGCTTTTCCTTCCCATTTATTGTTGGCAAGTCCAATTTTCACAGCAGCAATTGTTTCATCAGTGAGCGAGATTTGTTCAATTTCCAACAGTTTAATAGCAATTGGTGCTGCTGTCGCTGCTATGTGGTTGACGTACCGTTCTGTACCGATATCAAAACATGGTTGAGGTTTCTTTGTTGATATCAAACGTGACAGCGGATCTGCAATGTTATTTTTTCCGGGTCTGTAAATAACCATGAATTTATATGACTGCAAACGTAATACCCAGCGTTCGATTCTAGCGCACGGTTTACTCTTCGGTGAGAATATCACTTCTAATGGCTTATAGTCTGTGATTAGGTCAAACCAACGGCCGAATAAATAAAAATGGAAACGCTCCACTGAGCAGACTAATGCCAATGCTTCTTTTTCCGTTTGGCAATAACGCTTTTCCTTGTCCGACAAACTTTTATTTGCGTATGCGATAACACGTGGTCCATTGTCATTTATTTGTATCAACACTGCGCCCAAACTAACAGGGCTGGCGTCTGCATACACTTGCGTACGGTATTTCACATCATAAAAGCCAACTGCCAATTCACTCGGTCGGTTATCGTTGCTAAGTCTGGAATGAATTTTCCAACGAAATTTACCAGTCCCAGAAAACTACGCATCTCTTCAACGCATGTTGGACGGCGGAAATTCCGTATTGCTTCAACTTTATCAAACTTCGGTTTAATTCCAGCTGCCGACACGTTCAAAATTCAAGTTTTTCAGCACCAAAAGTACACTTGTCTTTATTGAGTTTGACGTTGTACCGTTTGAGTACTGCTAGTACTTTTCGAACTCTTTCATTGAGCTGCTGCATTGATTCCTCATAGATAATGATGTCATCTATGTAATTCAAACACCCTTCGTAACCGGCAAGAATTTGTTCCATGATTATACCCTATCCCATAGGGGTATATTAGTTTTGATACCTAGTTTGTAACATAGAGAAATAATTTTGCTACATATACCTCAAAGTATATGGATCGACTCAGAATCGCTAGCTGAGTCGATTAAGCCATGTCTGTCTGTCCGTCCGTCCGTCCGTCCGTCCGTCCGTCCGTCCGTCTGTACGTCACCGATTTTTAGGCCTTAAATTTTGAGCTAGGATAATGAAATTTGGTATATAGGATCCTCGTCTCTGCCTACAGAACAAGTGTAAAAATTTTTGAAATCCGCCCACTGCCACGCCCCCTTTTAAGAAAAACTCAGTTTTTGACCAAACGTAAGGAATTTTAAAAAAGTTTCTGAACAACATATTTAGACAATATTAATCTATATTTCGTTCATATAAAGTTTTTTGCCACGCCTACTTTTTGGGGGCGTTTTCAATAAAAAACTGTTTTCGGTCAAATTTTAAATTTTTCGAAAAAATTTTGATGCAGAATCATTAACATTATTAATATGAACATTTCTTCTATATACCATTTTAACCCACGCCCACTTTTTGGGGGCGTTTTTATATAAAAACCATTTTTATACACTACCCCATAACATATGCAAGAGAAAACCTTGTCTTTTGTAGAACCGTTAAAGTGTTTTGTAAGCAGTCTGAAGAATTTGTTGTCACTATATCATTTTTTCTATTTATCCACATCGTGTTTTTAGCCATGTCCCCTTTTTTGGGGATTTTAGTTTTATGGATAGGATGGGATAGGGTATTCAACGATCCGCACAGCGGATTGTAGCCTTCTCATATGTTCATACCCTATCCCATAGGGGGGTATATTAGTTTTGATACTTAGTTTGTAACATAGAGAAATAATTTTGCTACATATACCTCAAAGTATATGGATCGACTCAGAATCGCTAGCTGAGTGAATTAGCCATGTCTGTCTGTCTGTCCGTCCGTCCGTCCGTCCGTCCGTCCGTCTGTCTGTTCGTCACCGATTTTTGGGCCTTAAATTTTGAGCTAGGATAATGAAATTTGGTATATAGGATCCTCGTCCGTGCCACCAGAACAAGTGTAAAAATTTTTGAAATCCGCCCACTGCCACGCCCCCTTTTTAGAAAAACCTTTTTTTGGCCAAACCGTAAGGAATTTCAAAAAAGTGTCTGAGCAGCATATTTAGACAATCCTAATATCTATATTTCGTTCATATAAAGTTTTTTGCCACGCCCACTTTTTGGGGGCGTTTTTAGTAAAAAACGCTTTTTTTCCAAATTTTAAAACTTTCGAAAAAAATTTTGATGCGAATACTTCCGCAATGGTAATATAAACATTTTGTCCATAGATCATTTTCACCTACGCCCACATTGTGGGGGCGTTTTCTTACAAAAACCATTTGTAAACCCCATCCCAAGGCATTAGCAATAGAAATACGTTGTTTTTTGTCGAACCACAAAAGATTTTGAGAAACTGTCTGAGCAATATATTGTGACAATGTCATTTTCTGTATTTCATCGCCATAAGGCCTATATTTTGAGGATACTAATTTAAAGGATGGGATGGGATAGGGTATTCAACGATCCGCACAGCGGGTTGTAGCCTCTCATATGTTTTTTTGATACAGTTCAGGGGCACATGCAATACCAAACATTAAGCGCTTGTAGCGGTACAAACCTTTCCGTGTAATGAAAGTTGTAATTTGTCGAGATTCTTCAGAAATGTCCACCTATTTGAAATGATAAAAATCCATTTAATTTCTATCTCAATAGCAGAACACACATGAGCGATTACGAGATTCTTTAGTTCTTTAACAGCCATTTATTCAAAATTTATGTTCAAATTTAAATTTATATATTTTTTTTTATAACTTTTGTTTACATCAGCCTTAATCCAAAATTTAGATTGATACTTTAAATAAATGCATGGATAACAAAACGCTTATAAGAGTATTAACTATGTAACTCTTTTAAATCAAAATACAAAAATGGGTAGTTTGACTTGAGATCACTTAATAAATTTGATGCTACTACGTTATATTGGCAATCAATGCTGCAAAATCATGTAATCGTTTCTTATGCATAATGAAATGTTTTTAGACCTGGTGGAAAGCATCCTTCACATCCAGTTTTGCGAACACTTTTCCTTTACCAATATGCGGCAGAAAATCTTCCATCGTCGGTAATGGATAATTTTCACGAATCACGGCTTCGTTGGCCCGTTTCATATCCAAGCAAATACGCACGTCGTCTTCTCCTTTTGGTACTGGGACCATTGGTGAAATCAACGGTGACGGCTCATTGACCTTTTCAATGATTCCTTGAGACAATAATTCATCAATCTTCTTGTCAACTTTCTCTTCCAATGGCACCGGCATGCGTCGATACGGCTGTGCCACCGGTTTTACTTCTTTGTTTATCGGAATATCAACGACAAATCCTTTGATTTTGCTCAATTCTTCGGTTTTTTCAACTTGATTTACGTTCTCGCCAATTTTCATTACTCCCAAAGGAACACCAGTTTCATAGCCAATCAAGATCTTTCCATAGTTTTCCAAAACACAAAATACGGCTGTTTGCTCTTTGTATGCGGTTTCGATTTTGGCTGTGAATGAACCAATCATCGTCAAACGATAGCCCCCGTATGCTTTGAAATCGTGACTGGGGCCTTTGGACTGATTCAACACCACAACTTTGTTTGCTTTTAGAAATTCCCAAGCTTTGCTGTCGACAATGTTATACTTTGAACCAGAGTCGATGACAACATCAACTGATACCCAGTCGATTTTGCATTTTATTTGGTTTACATAACTTTCATCGATACAGAAAATGTAATTATCCTTCAAATTCGACTGATATGAGTCTACCATCTTAACTGTTTCTGTATCTTCAGTCTTGGTTTTCTTTTCCGCTGGTTCATCACGCTTTGTTTCATTGCTAGCATTGTATTCAGACTTTGCTTGGTAAGGCTTGCTCGGTCGTAACTTCTTCTTGCTACGTCATTTCCGGCCAAAATGGTTACTGCCACCACATTTATTGCACGTCTTGCCTTTGGCCGGGCACTTTTCATCGAATTGGTGATGCCCCGTGTAGCCACAACGATGACATTCACTCTTGTTGAACTGGCCTTGGTTTGGCTTTGGTCGCATGTCAATCTTGTTAATGTCTTCCGGTTTGATTTGTTCAGTTCGCTTGCCATTGAGTGCTTCGCTTTGTTCTTGCACTGCCTCAAACACTTTGGCTTCGTTCATGATACGATCTAAATTAGTGTCGCCCAATGACAAAAACTTAAGGCGCAATTTCTCGGACGAACACTTTTCAATAATTTGGTCTTTCACTTGCTCTTCAAATTTGTCACCAAAATCGCACCGGCCCGCTTGCTTTCGCAATCTCATTGTGAAGAAAGCAACCTTTTCGTCCGGTTCTTTTTTGATTTGTCGGAAAACATGCCGTTCGTATGTTAAGTTCTTCTTTGGTTGGAAATGTTCGTTCAACTTGGCCAACGCTATTTCGTACTCTGTCAAATGTGGTACGAATCCTACATGCAGCGGTCCTCCATTTACTTGGTACACACTTTCAGGCACTGACAGTGTGGTAAATAATTCTTGCACTTTTGGTCCAGCCAAATGCATCAATTTGACAAACTTAACGTGATCGTCTGTAATATTATTCGCTTGCAAATACCAATCAATTGCCGTGAAATCAAATGGCGCAACGCCAACAAGTTTAGCCAAATCTATTATTGTAGAAATCTATTTTGTAGATTTGTAGATACATACCCATAAGACACAAGTTTGCTTCAACCAAATATTCACGTACTATTTTCATAGTGACACTTAAATACACCAATTCGGAACAGTATTAGGAATACATATCAGTGTGAGGTTCATAAATGTATCTTGTCCATGCAATCAAGTCGACAGCTACAACATTCAAAAGCTACAACATTCAAATTCACACATTTTTTTTTATTCTTGTAAATTGACTTTCACTATTTTGTTCATCTTACTTTTTTCTTAACATTTCTTTGCTCTCAACAAGCAGTCTTGTGAAAAATGTATGATGTAAACATTCAATTTCTCATAGCCCTCATTAAAGGCGCTCTAACCAGAACAAGTGTAAAAATTTTTGAAATCCGCCCACTGCCACGCCCCCTTTTTAGGAAAACTTTTTTTTTGGCCAAACCGTAAGGAATTTCAAAAAAGTGTCTGAGTAGCATATTTAGACAATCCTAATATCTATATTTCGTTCATACAAAGTTGTTTGCCACGCCCACTTTTTGGGGGCGTTTTTAGTAAAAAACGTTTTTGTCCAAATTTTAAAACTTTCGAAAAAAATTTAAATGCAAATACTTCCGCAATGGTAATATAAACATTTTGTCCATAGATCATTTTCACCTACGCCAACATTTTGGGGGCGTTTTCTTACAAAAACCATTTGTATACCCCATCCCAAGGCATTAGCAATAGAAATACGTTGTTTTTTGTCGAACCACACAAGATTTTGAGATACTGCCTGAGCAATATATTGTGACAATGTCATTTTCTGTATTTCATCGCCATAAGGCCTATATTTTGAGGATATTAATTTAAAGGATGGGATGGGATAGGGTATTCAACGATCCGCATAGCGGATTGTAGCCTCTCATATGTTGTTTCATAATTTACATTACTCTTGCACTCATTTAAGGCGCACACGCCAACCCAAATTTTCTACGTCTCAACATTATTTTTTTTCATTTGCTAATATTCCATGGCAATCATTGAAGTTGCTCACAATGTCAAATTTTTCCTTTCATTTTCAAACGTTAAAGCTGCACATAGCAATCATTGAAGTTGCTCAGGATACCTTTTTCTCTTTCTTGCAAACATTTAAGTCGCACTCAAGTTGCTCGCAACTTTTTTTTTTCATTTGTGTTTGACTGTGTGTGTGTATGTTATGCTTGGTGCCAACGGATCCACAGCACAGCGCAACATTGTCACTTTCTTGAAAATTCGCTCACACTTGTCTCTCTGTATTCCCACACTGCTCCGAAATTGGCGTCGTTCGCAGCGCCAATGCAATTGATTCTGCACATGAACACAAGCACGAAAAAATATGTTTCACCTTGCCGACCGTACAAAATTTATTGTCTTTACCTTTCAAATAGTTTTTCTTTTATATTTTTATTCTAAATTATGCACTGTTGCGACGCATTCAACCCAAAAATACATTTGCGTGTCTATGCTTTGCATCCTCATTTTATTTTCTTTTCGATTTTTTTTATACCCTATCCCATAGGGGTATATTAGTTTTGATACTTAGTTTGTAACATAGAGAAATAATTTTGCTACATATACCTCAAAGTATATGGATCGACTCAGAATCGCTAGCTGAGTCGATTAAGCCATGTCTGTCTGTCCGTCCGTCCGTCCGTCCGTCCGTCCGTCCGTCCGTCCGTCTGTACGTCACCGATTTTTAGGCCTTAAGTTTTGAGCTAGGATAATGAAATTTGGTATATAGGATCCTCGTCTCTGCCTACAGAACAAGTGTTAACATTTTTGAAATCCGCCCACTGCCACGCCCCCTTTTAAGAAAAACTCAGTTTTTGACCAAACCGTAAGGAATTTTAAAAAAGTTTCTGAACAACATATTTAGACAATATTAATATCTATATTTCGTCCATATAAAGTTTTTTGCCACGCCCACTTTTTGGGGGCGTTTTCAATTAAAAACAGTTTTCGGTCAAATTTTAAATTTTTCGAAAAAATTTTTGATGCAGAATCATTAACATTATTAATATGAACATTTCGTCTATATACCATTTTAACCCACGCCCACTTTTTGGGGGCGTTTTTATATAAAAACCATTTTTATACACTACCCCATAACATATGCAGGAGAAAACCTTGTCTTTTGTAGAACCGTAAAATTGTTTTGTAAGCAGTCTGAAGAATTTGTTGTCACTATATAATTTTTTTCTATTTTATCCACATCGTGTTTTTAGCCATGCCCCCTTTTTTGGGGATTTTAGTTTTATGGATAGGATGGGATAGGGTATTCAACGATCCGCACAGCGGATTGTAGCCTTCTCATATGTTTTTACTTACCATAATTCATTTCTACCTTTGTTTAAACGATTTCTTTTTTTTTCTAAAATTTAAATGATTTTATATTTCTTTTTCGCATGCGTTCGCCTGTCCTCGTCGCCAATGTGAGATCTGTGAAAAGTCCGATTTACTCTGTCCAATGCTCGCTCTAGAATGACTCTTTATTCTTTTACTCAATGACAACTGACAACTGAAAGATTGTCAATAAAACATGACCGTCAAACAGAGTTAATTAATCAAGCAAAAATAATTATAGTTCGTAATAAAATCTGTCTGTTTATAAAAGATATGTGAAATAGTCACATGTGTGCACAGCATCGCGGGTATTGATCTTTTTATTTTTCAATTATGATCAATACATATAGCTGTAGGAATGAAATAAAACTGAAAAAAAAACATATGAGAGGCTACAATCCGCTGTGCGGATCGTTGGATACCCTATCCCATCACATCGTTATTATAAATATCCTCAAAATATAGGCCATATGGCGATGAAATACAGAAAATGACATTGTCACAATATATTGCTCAGACAGTTTATCAAAATCTTTTGTGGTTCGCCAAAAAAACAACGTATTTCTACTGCTAATGCCTTGGGATTGGGTATACAAATGGTTTTTGTAAGAAAACGCCCCCAAAATGTGGGCGTAGGTGAAAATGATCTATGGACCAAATATTTATATTACCATTGCGGAAGTATTTGCATCAAAAATTTTTTCGAAAGTTTTAAAACTTGGACAAAAAGCGTTTTTTACTAAAAACGCCCCCAAAAAGTGGGCGTGGCAAAAAACTTTGTATGAACGAAATATAGATATTAGGGTTGTCTAAATATCCTGCTCAGACAGTTTTTTGAAATTCCTTACGGTTTGGCCAAAAAATGAGTTTTTCTAAAAAGGGGGCGTGGCAGTGGGCGGATTTCAAAAATTTTTACACTTGTTCTGGTGGCACGGACGAGGATCCTATATACCAAATTTCATTATCCTAGCTCAAAATTTAAGGCCCAAAAATCGGTGACGAACAGACAGACGGACGGACGGACGGACGGACGGACGGACGGACGGACAGACAGACATGGCTAATTCGACTCAGCTAGCGATTCTGAGTCGATCCATATACTTTGAGGTATATGTAGCAAAATTATTTCTCTATGTTACAAACTAAGTATCAAAACTAATATACCCCCCTATGGGATAGGGTATAAACATATGAGAGGCTACAATCCGCTATGCGGATCGTTGAATACCCTATCCCATCCCATCCTTTAAATTAATATCCTCAAAATATAGGCCTTATGGCGATGAAAAACAGAAAATGGCATTGTCACAATATATTGCTCAGACAGTTTCTCAAAATCTTTTGTGGTTCGACAAAAAACAACGTATTTCTATTGCTAATGCCTTGGGATGGGGTATACAAATGGTTTTTGTAAGAAAACGCCCCCAAAATGTGGGCGTAGGTGAAAATGATCTATGGACAAAATGTTTATATTACCATTGCGGAAGTATTTGCATCAAAATTTTTTTCGAAAGTTTTAAAATTTATACAAAAAACGTTTTTTACTAAAAACGCCCCCAAAAAGTGGGCGTGGCGAAAAACTTTGTATGGACGAAATATAGATATTAGGATTGTCTAAATATGTTGCAAACACACTTTTTTGAAATTCCTTACGGTTTGGCTTAAAACTACGTTTTTTCTAAAAGGGGGCGTGGCAGTGGGCGGATTTTAAAATTTTTTACACTTGTTCTGGTGACTCGGCCAAGGATCCTATATACCAAATTTCATTATCTTAGCTCAAAATTTAAGGCCCAAAAATCGGTGACGAACAGACAGACGGACGGACGGACGGACGGACGGACGGACAGACAGACATGGCTAATTCGACTCAGCTATCGATTCTTAGTCGATCCATATACTTTGAGGTATATGTAGCTAAATTATTTCTCTATGTTACAAACTAAGTATCAAAACTAATATACCCCTATGGGATAGGGTATAAAAACATATGAGAGGCTACAATCCGCTATGCGAATCGTTGAATACCCTATCCCATCCCATCCTTTAAATTAATATCCTCAAAATATAGGCCTTATGGCGATGAAATACAGAAAATGACATTGTCACAATATATTGCTCAGACAGTTTCTCAAAATCTTTTGTGGTTCGACAAAAAACAACGTATTTCTATTGCTAATGCCTTGGGATGGGGTATACAAATGGTTTTTGTAAGAAAACGCCCCCAAAATGTGGGCGTAGGTGAAAATGATCTATGGACAAAATGTTTATATTACCCTTTCGGAAGTATTTGCATCAACATTTTTTTCGAAAGTTTTAAAATTTGGACAAAAAGGTTTTTTTACTAAAAACGCCCCCAAAAAGTGGGCGTGGCAAAAAACTTTATATGAACGAAATATAGATATTACGATTGTCTAAATATGCTAATCAGACACTTTTTTGAAATTCCTTACGGCTTGGTCAAAAAATAAGTTTTCCTAAAAAGTGGGCGTGGCAGTGGGCGGATTTCAAAAATGTTTACACCTGTTCTGGTGGCACGGACGAGGATCCTATATACCAAATTTCATTATCCTAGCTCAAAATTTAAGGCCCAAAAACCGATGACGAACAGACAGACGGACGGACGGACGGACAGACATGGCTAATTCGACTCAGCTAGCGATTCTCAGTCGATCCATATACTTTGAGGTATATGTAGCAAAATTATTTCTCTATGTTACAAACTAAGTATCAAAACTAATATACCCCCCTATGGGATAGGATATAAACAAGAAAACCGACAAATTCCACGAACTTAATCTTTAAATTTATATTTTAGATATTAAAGGGAATGACTTTTTATACCCTATCCCATAGGGGTATATTAGTTTTGATACTTAGTTTGTAACATAGAGAAATAATTTTGCTACATATACCTCAAAGTATATGGATCGACTCAGAATCGCTAGCTGAGTCGATTAAGCCATGTCTGTCTGTCCGTCCGTCCGTCCGTCCGTCCGTCCGTCTGTACGTCACCGATTTTTAGGCCTTAAGTTTTGAGCTAGGATAATGAAATTTGGTATATAGGATCCTCGTCTCTGCCTACAGAACAAGTGTAAAAATTTTTGAAATCCGCCCACTGCCACGCCCCCTTTTAAGAAAAACTCAGTTTTTGACCAAACCGTAAGGAATTTTAAAAAAGTTTCTGAACAACATATTTAGACAATATTAATATCTATATTTCGTCCATATAAGGTTTTTTGCCACGCCCACTTTTTGGGGGCGTTTTCAATTAAAAACAGTTTTCGGTCAAATTTTAAATTTTTCGAAAAAAATTTTGATGCAGAATCATTAACATTATTAATATGAACATTTCGTCTATATACCATTTTAACCCACGCCCACTTTTTGGGGGCGTTTTTATATAAAAACCATTTTTATACACTACCCCATAACATATGCAGGAGAAAACCTTGTCTTTTGTAGAACCGTAAAATTGTTTTGTAAGCAGTCTGAAGAATTTGTTGTCACTATATAATTTTTTTCTATTTTATCTACATCGTGTTTTTAGCCATGCCCCCTTTTTGGGGGTTTTTGGTTTTATGGATAGGATGGGATAGGGTATTCAACGATCCGCACAGCGGATTGTAGCCTTCTCATATGTTTTTACTTACCATAATTCATTTCTACCTTTGTTTAAACGATTTCTTTTTTTTTCTAAAATTTAAATGATTTTATATTTCTTTTTCGCATGCGTTCGCCTGTCCTCGTCGCCAATGTGAGATCTGTGAAAAGTCCGATTTACTCTGTCCAATGCTCGCTCTAGAATGACTCTTTATTCTTTTACTCAATGACAACTGACAACTGAAAGATTGTCAATAAAACATGACCGTCAAACACAGTTAATTAATCAAGCAAAAAAAATTATAGTTCGTAATAAAATCTGTCTGTTTATAAAAGATATGTGAAATAGTCACATGTGTGCACAGCATCGCGGGTATTGATCTTTTTATTTTTCAATTATGATCAATACATATAGCTGTAGGAATGAAATAAAACTGAAAAAAAACATATGAGAGGCTACAATCCGCTATGCGGATCGTTGAATACCCTATCCCATCCCATCCTTTAAATTAATATCCTCAAAATATAGGCCTTATGGCGATGAAATACAGAAAATGACATTGTCACAATATATTGCTCAGACACTTTCTCAAAATCTTTTGTGGTTCGACAAAAAACAACGTATTTCTATTGCTAATGCCTTGGGATGGGGTATACAAATGGTTTTTGTAAGAAAACGCCCCCAAAATGTTGGCGTAGGTGAAAATGATCTATGGACAAAATGTTTATATTACCCTTTCGGAAGTATTTGCATCAACATTTTTTTCGAAAGTTTTAAAATTTGGACAAAAAGGTTTTTTTACTAAAAACGCCCCCAAAAAGTGGGCGTGGCAAAAAACTTTATATGAACGAAATATAGATATTACGATTGTCTAAATATGCTAATCAGACACTTTTTTGAAATTCCTTACGGCTTGGTCAAAAAATAAGTTTTCCTAAAAAGGGGGCGTGGCAGTGGGCGGATTTCAAAAATGTTTACACCTGTTCTGGTGGCACGGACGAGGATCCTATATACCAAATTTCATTATCCTAGCTCAAAATTTAAGGCCCAAAAACCGATGACGAACAGACAGACGGACGGACGGACGGACAGACATGGCTAATTCGACTCAGCTAGCGATTCTGAGTCGATCCATATACTTTGAGGTATATGTAGCAAAATTATTTCTCTATGTTACAAACTAAGTATCAAAACTAATATACCCCCCTATGGGATAGGGTATAAACAAGAAAACCGACAAATTCCACGAAATTAATCTTTAAATTTATATTTTAGATATTAAAGGGAATGACTTTTTATACCCTATCCCATAGGGGTATATTAGTTTTGATACTTAGTTTGTAACATAGAGAAATAATTTTGCTACATATACCTCAAAGTATATGGATCGACTCAGAATCGCTAGCTGAGTCGATTAAGCCATGTCTGTCTGTCCGTCCGTCCGTCCGTCCGTCCGTCTGTACGTCTGTACGTAATCGATTTTTAGGCCTTAAATTTTGAGCTAGGATAATGAAATTTGGTATATAGGATCCTCGTCTCTGCCTACAGAACAAGTGTAAAAATTTTTGAAATCCGCCCACTGCCACGCCCCCTTTTAAAAAAACTCAGTTTTTGACCAAACCGTAAGGAATTTTAAAAAAGTTTCTGAACAACATATTTAGACAATATTAATATCTATATTTCGTCCATATAAGGTTTTTTGCCACGCCAACTTTTTGGGGGCGTTTTCAATTAAAAACTGTTTTCGGTCAAATTTTAAATTTTTCGAAAAAAATTTTGATGCAGAATCATTAACATTATTAATATGAACATTTCGTCTATATACTATTTTAACCCACGCCAACTTTTTGGGGGCGTTTTTATATAAAAACCATTGTTATACACTACCCCATAACATATGCAGGAGAAAACCTTGTCTTATGTAGAACCGTAATATTGTTTTGTGAGCAGTCTGAAGAATTTGTTGTCACTATATCATTTTTTCTATTTTATCCACATCGTGTTTTTAGCCATGCCCCCTTTTTTGGGGATTTTAGTTTTATGGATAGGATGGGATAGGGTATTCAACGATCCGCATAGCGGATTGTAGCCTTCTCATATGTTTATACCCTATCCCATAGGGGGGTATATTAGTTTTGATACTTAGTTTGTAACATAGAGAAATAATTTTGCTACATATACCTCAAAGTATATGGATCGACTCAGAATCGCTAGCTGAGTCGAATTAGCCATGTCTGTCCGTCCGTCCGTCTGTCTGTTCGTCACCGATTTTTGGGCCTTAAATTTTGAGCTAGGATAATGAAATTTGGTATATAGGATCCTTGTCCGAGTCACCAGAACAAGTGTAAAAATTTTTGAAATCCGCCCACTGCCACGCCCCCTTTTTAGAAAAACTTATTTTTTGGCCAAACCGTAAGGAATTAAAGTGTCTGAGCACGATATTTAGACAATCCTTATATCTATATTTCGTCTATACAAAGTTTTTTGCCACGCCCACTTTTTGGGGGCGATTTTAGCAAAAAACGCTTTTCGTCCAAATTTTAAAACTTTCGAAAAAATTTTTGATGCAAATACTTCCGCAATGGTAATATAAACATTTTTCTATAGATCATTTTCACCTACGCCCACATTTTGGGGGCGTTTTCTTACAAAAACCATTTGTATACCCCATCCCAAGGCATTAGCAATAGAAATACGTTGTTTTTTGTCGAACCACAAAAGATTTTGAGAAACTGTCTGAGCAATATATTGTGACAATGTCATTTTCTGTATTTCATCGCCATAAGGCCTATATTTTGAGGATATTAATTTAAAGGATGGGATGGGATAGGGTATTCAACGATCCGCATAGCGGATTGTAGCCTCTCATATGTTTATACCCTATCCCATAGGGGTATATTAGTTTTGATACTTAGTTTGTAACATAGAGAAATAATTTAGCTACATATACCTCAAAGTATATGGATCGACTAAGAATCGATAGCTGAGTCGAATTAGCCATGTCTGTCTGTCCGTCCGTCCGTCTGTCTGTTCGACACCGATTTTTGGGCCTTAAATTTTGAGCTAAGATAATGAAATTTGGTATATAGGATCCTTGGCCGAGTCACCAGAACAAGTGTAAACATTTTTAAAATCCGCCCACTGCCACGCCCCCTTTTAGAAAAAACGTAGTTTTAAGCCAAACCGTAAGGAATTTCAAAAAAGTGTGTTTGCAACATATTTAGACAATCCTAATATCTATATTTCGTCTATACAAAGTTTTTCGCCACGCCCACTTTTTGGGGGCGTTTTTAGTAAAAAACGTTTTTTGTATAAATTTTAAAACTTTCGAAAAAAATTTTGATGTAAATACTTCCGCAATGGTAATATAAACATTTTGTCCATAGATCATTTTCACCTACGCCCACATTTTGGGGGCGTTTTCTTACAAAAACCATTTGTATACCCCATCCCAAGGCATTAGCAATAGAAATACGTTGTTTTTTGTCGAACCACAAAAGATTTTGAGAAACTGTCTGAGCAATATATTGTGACAATGCCATTTTCTGTTTTTCATCGCCATAAGGCCTATATTTTGAGGATATTAATTTAAAGGATGGGATGGGATAGGGTATTCAACGATCCGCATAGCGGATTGTAGCCTCTCATATGTTTTCTATATAAAAACGCCCCCAAAAAGTGGGCATGGGTTAAAATGGTATATAGACGAAATGTTCATATTAATAATGTTAATGATTCTGCATCAAAATTTTTTTCGAAAAATTTAAAATTTGACCGAAAAGAGTTTTTAATTGAAAACCCCCCAAAAAGTGGGCGTGGCAAAAAACCTTATATGGACGAAATATAGATATTAATATTGTCTAAATATGTTGTTGAGAAACTTTTTTAAAATTCCTTATGGTTTGGTCAAAAACTGAGTTTTTCTTAAAAGGGGGCGTGGCAGTGGGCGGATTTCAAAAATTTTTACACTTGTTCTGTAGGCAGAGACGAGGATCCTATATACCAAATTTCATTATCCTAGCTCAAAATTAAGGCCTAAAAATCGGTGACGTACAGACGGACGGACGGACGGACGGACAGACAGACATGGCTTAATCGACTCAGCTAGCGATTCTGTGTCGATCCATATACTTTGAGGTATATGTAGCAAAATTATTTCTCTATGTTACAAACTAAGTATCAAAACTAATATACCCCTATGGGATAGGGTATAAACATATGAGAGGCTACAATCCGCTATGCGGATCGTTGAATACCCTATCCCATCCCATCCTTTAAATTAATATCCTCAAAATATAGGCCTTATGGCGATGAAATACAGAAAATGACATTGTCACAATATATTGCTCAGACAGTTTCCTAAAATCTTGTGTGGTTCGACAAAAAACAACGTATTTCTATTGCTAATGCCTTGGGATGGGGTATACAAATCGTTTTTGTAAGAAAACGCCCCCAAAATGTGGGCGTAGGTGAAAATGATCTATGGACAAAATGTTTATATTACCCTTTCGGAAGTATTTGCATCAACATTTTTTTCGAAAGTTTTAAAATTTGGACAAAAAAGGTTTTTTACTAAAAACGCCCCCAAAAAGTGGGCGTGGCAAAAAACTTTATATGAACGAAATATAGATATTAGGATTGTCTAAATATTCTACTCAGACACTGTTTTGAAATTCCTTACGGCTTGGCCAAAAAACAAGTTTTCCTAAAAAGGGGGCGTGGCAGTGGGCGGATTTCAAAAATGTTTACACCTGTTCTGGTGGCACGGACGAGGATCCTATATACCAAATTTCATTATCCTAGCTCAAAATTTAAGGCCCAAAAACCGATGACGAACAGACAGACGGACGGACGGACGGACAGACATGGCTAATTCGACTCAGCTAGCGATTCTGAGTCGATCCATATACTTTGAGGTATATGTAGCAAAATTATTTCTCTATGTTACAAACTAAGTATCAAAACTAATATACCCCCCTATGGGATAGGGTATAAACAAGAAAACCGACAAATTCCACGTACTTAATCTTTAAATTTATATTTTAGATATTAAAGGGAATGACTTTTTATACCCTATCCCATAGGGGTATATTAGTTTTGATACTTAGTTTGTAACATAGAGAAATAATTTTGCTGCATATACCTCAAAGTATATGGATCGACTCAGAATCGCTAGCTGAGTCGATTAAGCCATGTCTGTCTGTCCGTCCGTCCGTCCGTCCGTCCGTCCGTCTGTACGTCACCGATTTTTAGACCTTAAATTTTGAGCTAGGATAATGAAATTTGGTATATAGGATCCTCGTCTCTGCCTACAGAACAAGTGTAAAAATTTTTGAAATCCGCCCACTGCCACGCCCCTTTTTAAGAAAAACTCAGTTTTTGACCAAACCGTAAGGAATTTTAAAAAAGTTTCTGAACAACATATTTAGACAATATTAATATCTTTATTTCGTCCATTAAGGTTTTTTGCCACGCCAACTTTTTGGGGGCGTTTTCAATTAAAAACTGTTTTCGGTCAAATTTTAAATTTTTCGAAAAAAATTTTGATGCAGAATCATTAACATTATTAATATGAACATTTCGTCTATATACCATTTTAATACACGCCCACTTTTTGGGGGCGTTTTTATATAAAAACCATTTTTATACACTACCCCATAACATATGCAGGAGAAAACCTTGTCTTATGTAGAACCGTTAAATTGTTTTGTGAGCAGTCTGAAGAATTTGTTGTCACTATATCATTTTTTCTATTTTATCCACATCGTGTTTTTAGCCATGCCCCCTTTTTTGGGGATTTTAGTTTTATGGATAGGATGGGATAGGGTATTCAACGATCCGCATAGCGGATTGTAGCCTTCTCATATGTTTATACCCTATCCCATAGGGGGGTATATTAGTTTTGATACTTAGTTTGTAACATAGAGAAATAATTTTGCTACATATACCTCAAAGTATATGGATCGACTCAGAATCGCTAGCTGAGTCGAATTAGCCATGTCTGTCTGTCCGTCCGTCCGTCCGTCCGTGTGTCCGTCCGTCCGTCTGTCTGTTCGTCACCGATTTTTGGGCCTTAAATTTTGAGCTAGGATAATGAAATTTGGTATATAGGATCCTTGTCCGAGTCACCAGAACAAGTGTAAAAATTTTTGAAATCCGCCCACTGCCACGTCCCCTTTTTAGAAAAACTTATTTTTTGGCCAAACCGTAAGGAATTTCAAAAAAGTGTCTGAGCAGGATATTTAGACAATCCTAATATCTATATTTCGTCTATACAAAGTTTTTTGCCACGCCCACTTTTTGGGGGCGTTTTTTAGCAAAAAACGCTTTTCGTCCAAATTTTAAAACTTTCGAAAAAATTTTTGATGCAAATACTTCCGCAATGGTAATATAAACATTTTGTCTATAGATCATTTTCACCTACGCCCACATTTTGGGGGCGTTTTCTCACAAAAACCATTTGTATACCCCATCCCAAGGCATTAGCAATAGAAATACGTTGTTTTTTGTCGAACCACAAAAGATTTTGAGAAACTGTCTGAGCAATATATTGTGACAATGTCATTTTCTGTATTTCATCGCCATAAGGCCTATATTTTGAGGATATTAATTTAAAGGATGGGATGGGATAGGGTATTCAACGATTCGCATAGCGGATTGTAGCCTCTCATATGTTTTTTCTTCTTTTAGGTTTTATCTTTTAATAAAAATTTAATTTATCTACGTTACAATGATAGGCTGGTTGATGAACAAGTCAGTAATAAAAACATATGAGAGGCTACAATCCGCTATGCGGATCGTTGAATACCCTATCCCATCCCATCCTTTAAATTAATATCCTCAAAATATAGGCCTTATGGCGATGAAAAACAGAAAATGGCATTGTCACAATATATTGCTCAGACAGTTTCTCAAAATCTTTTGTGGTTCGACAAAAAACAACGTATTTCTATTGCTAATGCCTTGGGATGGGGTATACAAATGGTTTTTGTAAGAAAACGCCCCCAAAATGTGGGCGTAGGTGAAAATGATCTATGGACAAAATGTTTATATTACCATTGCGGAAGTATTTGCATCAAAATTTTTTTCGAAAGTTTTAAAATTTACACAAAAAACGTTTTTTAATAAAAACGCCCCCAAAAAGTGGGCGTGGCGAAAAACTTTGTATGGACGAAATATAGATATTAGGATTGTCTAAATATGTTGCAAACACACTTTTTTGAAATTCCTTACGGTTTGGCTTAAAACTACGTTTTTTCTAAAAGGGGGCGTGGCAGTGGGCGGATTTTAAAAATTTTTACACTTGTTCTGGTGACTCGGCCAAGGATCCTATATACCAAATTTCATTATCTTAGCTCAAAATTTAAGGCCCAAAAATCGGTGACGAACAGACAGACGGACGGACGGACGGACGGACGGACAGACAGACATGGCTAATTCGACTCAGCTATCGATTCTTAGTCGATCCATATACTTTGAGGTATATGTAGCTAAATTATTTCTCTATGTTACAAACTAAGTATCAAAACTAATATACCCCCCTATGGGATAGGGTATAAACATATGAGAGGCTACAATCCGCTATGCGGATCGTTGAATACCCTATCCCATCCCATCCTTTAAATTAATATCCTCAAAATATAGGCCTTATGGCGATGAAAAACAGAAAATGACATTGTCACAATATATTGCTCAGACAGTTTCTCAAAATCTTTTGTGGTTCGTCAAAAAACAACGTATTTCTATTGCTAATGCCTTGGGATAGGGTATACAAATGGTTTTTGTAAGAACACGCCCCCAAAATGTGGGCGTAGGTGAAAATGATCTATGGACAAAATGTTTATATTACCATTGCGGAAGTATTTGCATCAACATTTTTTTCGAAAGTTTCAAAATTTGGACAAAAAATGTTTTTTACTAAAAACGCCCCCAAAAAGTGGGCGTGGCGAAAAACTTTGTATGGACGAAATATAGATATTAGGATTGTCTAAATATGTTGCAAACACACTTTTTTGAAATTCCATACGGGTTGGCTTAAAACTACGTTTTTTTCTAAAAGGGGGCGTGGCAGTGGGCGGATTTTAAAAATTTTTACACTTGTTCTGGTGACTCGGCCAAGGATTCTATATACCAAATTTCATTATCCTAGCTCAAAATTTAAGGCCCAAAAATCTGTGACGAACAGACAGACGGACGGACGGACGGACGGACGGACAGACAGACATGGCTAATTCGACTCAGCTAGCGATTCTGAGTCGATCCATATACTTTGAGGTATATGTAGCTAAATTATTTCTTTATGTTACAAACAAAGTATCAAAACTAATATACCCCTATGGGATAGGGTATAAACATATGAGAGGCTACAATCCGCTATGCGGATCGTTGAATACCCTATCCCATCCCATCCTTTAAATTAATATCCTCAAAATATAGGCCTTATGGCGATGAAATACAGAAAATGACATTGTCACAATATATTGCTCAGACAGTTTCTCAAAATCTTGTGTGGTTCGTAAAAAACAACGTATTTCTATTGCTAATGCCTTGGGATAGGGTATACAAATGGTTTTTGTAAGAAAACGCCCCCAAAATGTGGGCGTAGGTGAAAATGATCTATGGACAAAATGTTTATATTACCCTTTCGGAAGTATTTGCATCAACATTTTTTTTCGAAAGTTTTAAAATTTGGACAAAAAGCGTTTTTTACTAAAAACGCCCCCAAAAAGTGGGCGTGGCAAAAAACTTTATATGAACGAAATATAGATATTAGGATTGTCTAAATATGCTACTCAGACACTTTTTTGAAATTCCTTACGGTTTGGCCAAAAAATAAGTTTTCCTAAAAAGGGGGCGTGGCAGTGGGCGGATTTCAAAAATGTTTACAATTGTTCTGGTGGCACGGACGAGGATCCTATATACCAAATTTCATTATCCTAGCTCAAAATTTAAGGCCCAAAAACCGCTGACGAACAGACAGACGGACAGACGTACGGACGGACGGACAGACAGACATGGCTAATTCGACTCAGCTAGCGATTCTGAGTCGGTCCATATACTTTGAGGTATATGTAGCAAAATTATTTCTCTATGTTACAAACTAAGTATCAAAACTAATATACCCCCCTATGGGATAGGGTATAAAAAATGAAATTATGTAGGATGGGTGATGCTGTGTGTGATCCTGATGTGGTGGTAAAGATGTTGGATTAAAGGTGATCTGATGATTGGGCTGGTGGGCTCCGATTTGTGCGAGCGTTATTTTGATGGGGATGCGCTTTTTGTTATTAGGCACTTCTGGTCGTCGTAGGGTAATCAAACAGGGGTCGTTTTAGGGTGGTAGGTACGTACAATTTTTCACGTGCACGGTGTTACTGCACTTTGACCACTTTTAATGTTATTTTCTTTTTTTACTTTTTAGTTTTTATACTTTTGACTGTAGGTAATGATCGGTATTTAGCACGTGATTTACATATACCTTTTTGTTCACTTAATTATACCCTATCCCATAGGGGTATATTAGTTTTGATACTTAGTTTGTAACATAGAGAAATAATTTAGCTACATATACCTCAAAGTATATGGATCAACTCAGAATCGCTAGCTGAGTCGAATAAGCCATGTCTGTCTTTCCATCCGTCCGTCTGACTGTTCGTCACCGATTTTTGGGCCTTAAATTTTGAGCTAGGATAATGAAATTTGGTATATAGGATTGTTCTAAGGTGAGATGAACTTAGAAATATTGTTACAAGAGAGCTGTCTTGTAACAAGGCGTTAATGAAATTATGCGCGATTGAAAAACTCGACACTTGGATAACTCGTTATAAATTTATTATATTGATGTTAATCGGTTGACTGTAAGATGACAAGTGTCGTAATTTCTTCACACTAGTTCCCATGAAGCATCGCCGTGGATCGCTACTGTACATGATACATTGTTTCATTTCCAAAATGATTCGGTCAGTGCACTTTAGCCTTGAACTTGAAAATTAGTTTATTTATTTACTAAACGTTATTTTGCTTCATGAGAACTATGTATGATCACATGTGTGTGTGTGCGACCTATTTTAACATTAATGCCCCCTATGTGATGTGAGGGTTAGAGGTAGTGCATATACTATACAATGCATTCTCTCCTTGTCTCTTATTAACTTGGTTGTTAAATGCAATTGTCCGACAACCAGTGTGACATTTTTGAATTTACATATGAGGGTGAGAGAGTGTATTGTAATGCTTATTGTTATTGTACATTTGACATTTGACATTTAGTTTGTTTATTATTTTTCCCGTGTTACAACGCTCATTTTATTGTTTCTCCGAGTTTTACATTAATAAAATTCGTAAACGCACGCGCGCGAGTTTTTTATCGTCGGATTATCAATTGATCATATTTAAACTAGTCATCTGCGATATTCGTTACAATTATTTATACATATCTCGATGACTAGTTCAATATGCCGATTTGATCTACCTCAATGTCAAATGTGCAAATTCTATTTACATGTTTTTGTGTTTTACAATTTTTTAATTTTTGTGGTTTTTGCTCTGGTGTTGATTGGTGTTGTCTGGTGTTGTGTTGTTAAATTGTGTTGGGAACCAACATGCTCCCCGGCTTCAGCGACGAAGTTTCCATCTTCCTCGGACTCGGCTTCCTCACTTTGATGTATGTAGTGCATTGTTGTGAATTGGCTAGCGGGCCTGACGTCTCCCATTGTGTTGTTGCGTTGCAATGATAAAACAAAACTAAGCATTAGTGAAATATTTTGTGTTGGTTAAACTAATTTGCTATATAATTTAACTCTGCATTTCGAAATAATATCTGCATGGGTTGAGTTTTGTTAAAATTGTTTAATTTTAGTTCATTATTTTTTATGTTTATACCCTATCCCATAGGGGGGTATATTAGTTTTGATACTTAGTTTGTAACATAGAGAAATAATTTTGCTACATATACCTAAAAGTATATGGATCGACTCAGAATCGCTAGCTGAGTCGAATTAGCCATGTCTGTCTGTCCGTCCGTCCGTCCGTCCGTCCGTCCGTCCGTGTGTCCGTCCGTCCGTCTGTCTGTTCGTCACCGATTTTTGGGCCTTAAATTTCGAGCTAGGATAATGAAATTTGGTATATAGGATCCTTGTCCGAGTCACCAGAACGAGTGTAAAAATTTTTGAAATCCGCCCACTGCCACGCCCCCTTTTAAGAAAAACTTATTTTTTGGCCAAACCGTAAGGAATTTCAAAAAAGTGTCTGAGCAGGATATTTAGACAATCCTAATATCTATATTTCGTCTATACAAAGTTTTTTGCCACGCCCACTTTTTGGGGGCGTTTTTAGAAAAAAACACTTTTCGTCCAAATTTTAAAACTTTCGAAAAAATTTTTGATGCAAATACTTCCGCAATGGTAATATAAACATTTTGTCTGTAGATCATTTTCACCTACGCCCACATTTTGGGGGCGTTTTCTTACAAAAACCATTTGTATACCCCATCCCAAGGCATTAGCAATAGAAAGACGTTGTTTTTTGTCGAACCACAAAAGATTTTGAGAAACTGTCTGAGCAATATATTGTGACAAATTCATTTTCTGTATTTCATCGCCATAAGGCCTATATTTTGAGGATATTAATTTAAAGGATGGGATGGGATAGGGTATTCAACGATTCGCATAGCGGATTGTAGCCTCTCATATGTTTATACCCTATCCCATAGGGGTATATTAGTTTTGATACTTAGTTTGTAATATAGAGAAATAATTTAGCTACATATACCTCAAAGTATATGGATCGACTCAGAATCGCTAGCTGAGTCGAATTAGCCATGTCTGTCTGTCCGTCCGTCCGTCCGTCCGTCCGTGTGTCCGTCCGTCCGTCTGTCTGTTCGTCACAGATTTTTGGGCCTTAAATTTTGAGCTAGGATAATGAAATTTGGTATATAGGATCCTTGGCCGAGTCACCAGAACAAGTGTAAACATTTTTAAAATCCGCCCACTGCCACGCCCCCTTTTAGAAAAAACGTAGTTTTAAGCCAACCCGTATGGAATTTCAAAAAAGTGTGTTTGCAACATATTTAGACAATCCTAATATCTATATTTCGTCCATACAAAGTTTTTCGCCACGCCCACTTTTTGGGGGCGTTTTTAGTAAAAAACATTTTTTTGTCCAAATTTTAAAACTTTCGAAAAAAATTTTGATGCAAATACTTCCGAAAGGGTAATATAAACATTTTGTCCATAGATCATTTTCACCTACGCCCACATTTTGGGGGCGTTTTCTTACAAAAACCATTTGTATACCCCATCCCAAGGCATTAGCAATAGAAATACGTTGTTTTTTGACGAACCACAAAAGATTTTGAGAAACTGTCTGAGCAATATATTGTGACAATGTCATTTTCTGTTTTTCATCGCCATAAGGCCTATATTTTGAGGATATTAATTTAAAGGATGGGATGGGATAGGGTATTCAACGATCCGCATAGCGGATTGTAGCCTCTCATATGTTTTTACTTTGCGTTTAAGTTCATTTGATCTTTTATTGGTTTGTGGGGTTGAACGAAAGAATTGTTTTTTTTTTTAATTGTTTTTTGAGTCGGTCACTGGCAAAGGGGATAATTTTACGACCGGTCGTTTATGGTGGTGGCAATCTCGACGCACGCGACGAACGCGACGCAGACGGTTTCGCATTGAAGTGTCAAAAATGGTGAGGATTTGAGTGGTGGTGGCAATCTCGACGCTCACGACGCGACGCGATGCGATGTCACTTGATTGACAGTTCACCATTAGCCGTCGAAGATTTTGTTTGTTTTTCAATTCTCACAGAAGAAAATTTAATTAGTTGTTAAATATTAATTCAGTACTTTTAATTTATTTTGTTTATTTATAACCTATGAAAGTAATCTCAAGATTCTCACAAACATACCATCTGACAGCTTTCAAACTGACATTCCAATGCGTCGATGCGCAAGAAAGTTGAAGTTGAATCAACTTTTCTGTGTAGCTAACGTCCATTGCGTCGCGTCGGCGTTCAGATTGCCCACTTATACATGTTCCCATAAGCTCGATGGGTTTTTGACATTTCAACGCGAAACCGTCTGCGTCGATACCGTCCGTTGCGTCGAGATTGCCTTGGGGGTTAAGTATAGACGTTTTTTTTTTTTATTGTCGCGACGCGGGTGAGACCGTCCGAACCGGGATGAAGTTCCATCACTTGAGCGAGTGCTCATGATGATGGTGGTAGATTATCCTCTTTGATAATGACGATGTCACCAACCTTGATGTTTGGCTGTCTTAGCAACCATTTTGGTCTTTGCTGGAGAAGATGTATATATGATGTACTCCATTGCTTCCAGAATTCTTGCACCAGCCGTTGAATGTATCTCCATTTCTCAAGACTGGTCCGTTTTGTCCGTGAAATTCCTTTCGGGCACCGTATGCATTAACTGTCCAATCAGAAAGTGTCCCGTGAAATTCCTTTCGGGCACCGTATGCATTAACTGTCCAATCAGAAAGTGTCCCGGGGTCAGGACTGCCAGATCGTCAGGGTCTGATGTCATTGGACATAGTGGCCTCGAATTTAGGCAGGCTTCTATTTGAGTGAGTAACGTGGAATACTCCTCAAATGTAAGTTTGGAATTACCAATCGTCCGTTTAATATGGTGCTTAATGGATTTGACTCCCGCCTCCCATAGCCCCCCAAAATGTGGTGACAAAGGGGGATTGAAGTGCCATGTTGTATTTCTGGATGCGAGTTCCTTGGCAACTTCTAGGGACCATTCTGACGAGATGAATTTACCTTCTCTTCTTATTTCATTGTCGGCTCCTTTAAAGTTTGTACCGCAATCGCTAAATAGATTAGCACACGTTCCTCTTCTTGCTACAAATCTTCTAAAGGCAGCTATGAAGGCGGGTGTACTTAAATCGGATACAAGTTCAATATGTATAGCCTTTGTTGATAGACATACAAATACGGCTATATATCCCTTTGCGACCTTGTTACATCGCCCTTTCCATAGTTTTATTTCTATGGGCCCTGCATAATCCACTCTCGTATTTAGAAAGGGTCTGCAGCATTGGACTCGTTCTGCTGGGAGGCTTCCCATTAATTGCTGCTGCATTTTGGCCTTGTGACGATGACATCGAACGCATTTGTGGATCGTGGATTTTATTAATCTTTTTATGTTTGTAATCCAATATGCTTTCCGTGTTTCTGCCATCATTAATTGTTGGCCTCCATGCAGCGTTCGCTGATGGATGTCGCTGACAATTAGTTTTGAGACATGGTGCGCATCCGTCAGTATTACAGGATGTCGCTGGCTAAAGGGAAGTGCCGAATTTGTTAATCGACCTCCTACACGCAATAATCCTTCGGAGTCGAGAAACGGATTTAGGCTGAGGAGTTTGCTACCCTTTGAGATGATTTTGTTCGACTTCAATGAATTGATGTCTTCTAAAAATAGCTCTTCCTGTACCAACTTGATGACCTTGTCATGAGCTGAAATTAATTCATTGGGGGTAATGGGGTGTGTATCTATTGGCCTTTTGTTTTTTGTATGTTTTAGGTTGTAGAAGTATCTTTGCCATATAGATACATTGCGAATGAGTCGTCGTAACGTAGAGTATTGCTCAAAATATGTTTTGTCAAGCCTCAGACAGTGTGCTACAACAAGTGTGAAATGCGACTTCATATGGATAAGGTTTGTTTGATAAAAACTGTCTTTTAAATCAATTTGGTTACATGTTTTCTTTAATTCCAGATCTGTATCGATTGGAATCGCAGCTGGTAGATCAGCCAGCGAGAAATTTTGTAAAAATTTGGGACCATACCACCATAGCTGATCGTTGATGAGCTCTTCTGGTAGCCGTCCTCGTGAGCATATGTCGGCAGGATTCTCTTTTGATGTGACGTGTCTCCAAATCGTAGGGCTAGTGAGCATTTGGATTTCAGCCACTCGGTTAGCAACAAAAGTTGTTCGTGTTAATGGGCTTCGTTGAATCGCTCCATGCAAAGACTTCAGGATTGTTGAATTGCATTGCACGTGATATGAGCCGCAGAAGCTTTGCTAAGAGCAACGCTGCACACAGTTCTAGCCTTGGAAGTGAGATGCATTTTACTGGTGCTACTCTTGTTTTCGATGCGAGGATGTGTATGTGTTCTTCGTTCTTTTTGATGATTCTAGCATACACTACAGCTGCATACGCTTTCTCAGAGGCATCGCTAAAACCGTGCAATTGCACCTGATCGGAGTCTTCATAATGAATCCACCTTGGTATTTGGATAGTCTCAAGAGCCATAAACCCATTGCGTAGGTTCACCCAAAGATCTTTCGTCTCTGTAGGGATTGGGGTATCCCAGCCTAACACTTGAAGCCAGAGCTGTTGAAGAATCAGTTTCGCCTTGATGATGCAAGGCGAGATCCACCCGAGAGGGTCAAAAAGACGGGCTATATCCGCTAACACTGAGCGTTTGGTGTATGTCTTTACTGCAGGTAAAGTGATTTTGAAATTGAAGGCATCTTGTGCCGGGTGCCATCGGATGCCGAGGGTTTTGATGGCATCTGTAGAGTCAAAATTCAAAGGAAGATTTATTTCTCTTTCCCTTTCAGGTATCTGCTCTAAAACTCTTGTTGAGTTGCTCGCCCACTTTCTGAGCGGAAATCCAGCGGATTTCAAAATTTCCAAAACATCTCCTTGGAGTTGGATTGCATCGGATTCGTTGTTTGATCCGTAAATGAGATCATCCACGTAGAAACCTTCGGTGAGTGTTTTGCTAACGTGGGGATGCGAGTTCTTTACATCAGCCGCTAGCTGATGTAGTGTTCGAACTGCGAGGAATGGTGCTGATGCCGTGCCAAAAGTGACAGTTTTCAGCACGAATGTCTTTAGAGGGTTTGAACTATTAGTTCTCCATAAGATCAGCTGATAAGGGGTATCAGCAGGTGCCATCCAAATTTGCCTGTACATCATACTGATGTCAGCCACGAATGCTACCTTGAATTTCCTCCATCTTGCCAGAAGTTCTATGATGTCTGCTTGCAAGCGTGGTCCAACCACGTTGTCGTTAAGAGATTCACCCTTCGACGTTTTGCAGGATGCATCGTACACCACGCGTAGTTTTGTGGTGGTGCTCGCTTCATTAAAGACTGCGTGATGCGGCAAAAAATAGTGCTCCCCTGTCGAGGTATGCACATCGTTAAAGACTTCTTCCATGTGCCCTTGTGTGAGGTACTCTTGGATGCATTCAGTGTATCTCTCCCTAAGTTTCTGATTCGTAGCCAGTCGTTTTTCAATCTGAAAGAATCTGGCTAGCGCAGGTCTCTTTGAGTTACCGAGATCGGGACGACTATCGTTCTTGAATGGTAACTGAACTTCGTACCTACCGTCGTCTCTTCGTTTACAAGTTCTTCGGAAATGTTGTTCGCACATTTCTTCTTCCTGCGTAAACTTTCTTTCTTCCAGGTCTTCTTCCAACTCCCAGAACCTTTTCAGTTCAGTGTCTAAGGAGTTAAAATGGTTTTGAATTATTCTGCCACTACCTTCATCAGAGTTGTTGGTGTTTCCCGTAAGAATCCACCCTAATTCGGTGCATTGAGCTACTGGAGCTCCCTTTTTTCCCTTTACAAGTCCCTCTAAGATGATAGATGCATAAGCGTCTGCCCCCAGGAGCATATCAATCTTCCCCGGTGTGCTAAACGAGGGATCGGCTAGTTGAAGATTTCTTAGATGGGTCCACCCATTAGTTTTCACTTGGTGTGTGGGTAGGATGGAGGTCAATTGTTTAAATACAAATGCCTTAACACAGAGAGAAAAAGATGGCTTTACCAATGAGCAAAATGTGCCTTCAACTTGGTATTTTGATATGCCTGTTGAAGTCTGCCCTAAGCCTGTTACTTGTGCTGAAGTTTTTTGCCTCTTCAGGTTAAGCAACTGAGAGACATTTTCAGTGACAAATGTCGCTTCTGAGCCAGGGTCAATCAATGCCCTTAAGATGTGTGAACTGCCATTCTGAGCCATGACCTTGACCAGTGCAGTAGCTAACAATGCTTTCGATTGTAATTTGTTAAAGTGGGTGTTAATGTTGTATTGTTGGTTCGGAATCGGATTCGGTTGGTTTTGGGTTTGCATATAGGGTGTGCACACAAGATTTTGCGATGTTGAAGGTTGTTGATGATCTTGTTTCATCGGAACATAGGGGATCGTATTTTGGTTCAATTGATTCGGATTCGCTGATGTGTTGATGACATTAGCATTACTCGCCCCAATATAGTTGTTGGGAAAAGAGTGGAGAGATTGTTGGCAATAATGATTTTGCACATTTTGATGTTTCTGTTGTTCAACATGTTGTGAAGTATTTTGTGGAGTATTTTGTGGATTATTTTGTGGGGATCCATCAATGTGAATTAACGTGTGATGCTTTGATTTGCATTTGAAACATCGGTTGATGCTAGCGCAATTATTCACCTGAAGGTCGTACCCCAAACAATTGAAGCGCATGGAATTTTGCGTAATTAACTCTTTACGCAGTTTGATGCTCAAGTTTAAAAATTTTTTGCAATGACGTATGCTATGTGCGCCATTGCAGAGTCGACAAAAAATTGTTTGTTTTCGCTTTTTGCCTTAATGTGGTAGTTGTTAGATGTAACTTTTCGAAATGATGTCGATGTTAATTGTTGTTTAGAACCTGTGTTAGATTCCATATAGTTTTCGAGAGAACTGAATCTTCCCTCAATGAACGATAAAAAGGTTTTCCAATCTGGAAGAGTCTTTGAAGTGCCTAATTTCGTCTCCCAATCTCTTTGCGTTACTTTTGGGAGTTTCTGATATGTGATGAATATCAGTATGGGATCCCATGACTCGATATTTATTTCCAAATTGGAAAGAGCATGGATGCACTGGTTGCTTATGTCATGCAAGGATTTTAAACTTTCAGCAGACTCAAATTGAATCTTTTGCTGTTCTAATAGTATCTTTAATTGGGTGTTCACTAATTTTCTTTTATTTTGGAACCTATCAGTGATAATTTCCCAAGCCGATGCATAGCTTTTGCCATCGACTGGAAGATGTGAAATCAAATCACCGGGTTTGTCACCCAACGATGATTTAAGAAATTGTAGTTTTAGAATGTCCGATAGATCGACGTTTTGATCTATTAAGTTTTCAAAAACGTTATGGAATTCGATCCAGTCTTCGGATTTGCCGGAAAATGGTTTAATATGGATTCGCGGAAGACGAATCTCCGACACCGCAGATTTTGTGGTATTTAGACGAGAAATATCCAAATTAGCACTGTTTGCGTTCGAAAATTGTTCAATGTCATCGTTTATCATACCGCTAAACTGAAAAAATATACGCTTAATTTTAGCATATATTTCATCCGCGAAATATTTGTCTTTAAGCGGATCCGCCGCGTTACTAACAATTGCGGTATGTAAACTCTTAACACATTTAAACGTTTCATCAACGTCTGTTGAACACGCGTTCACATAACCCCTTGATTTACGCGAATCGGTCTGATTTTGGTATTCTGCAAAATCCGCGGATAATTCTTCGAGAATACGTTCTTGTCTTTCGATGGACTTGACCAGTTTCGACATGCTTATTCTTTTAAATCACTCTTTTTATTTCAATATTTGAATATATGTATAAGGTTTAAATATATTAGGTTTAAGTATATTAGGTTTAAGTAATTAATTAATATGCGTAGATATTAAAATGTATTTAAATTGCAAAAAGGATTGATAAAAGGAAATAAATTCCTACCTTAAATTGCTTTTGCAACCGTAACTTTAGTATCGGTAACTCTCAGTTACAGTTGCATAAGGCTTTGCGTTGCACAGTTTTCCTTGCTGTGATTGTTGGCCGTTGTAATTTGACTTGCTGGCGTTGTACCGCTTTCAGGCTCTTGACTGGTTGTACCGCTTTCAGTTATACCGCTTGAAGACAGTTGTACCGCTTTCAGTTATGCCGCTTGAAGAAATATGTACCGCTTGTATATCACTGTACCACTATGATGCCGTTTGGCAGAAATCGTTGACTCGTTGATATTGAGTATTTACGGCATGAAATAAATTGTTTATTAGCAAAAGATAAAGGTACTAGAGGAAAACTTTCCTACCTTAATTTGCTTTTGCAACTGCAACTTCAGTATCGGTGACTATGAGTTACAGTTGCAGAAGGCTTTTTTGTTGCACAGATTCTAGCTGTGTTTGATGATGTTGGCCACCTTCACTTTCACTTGCAGATTGCTGTACTGCTTTTAGACCGTTGTACCACTTGTGGATCGATGTACCACTATGAATCCGTTGGATGCAGGATCGATGTACCACTATAAATCCGTTGGATGCAGGATCGATGTACCACTATGAATCCGTTGGATGACTCGTTGTATTCCGAGTATTACGGCATAAATGTGTTGGTCAATTACTTGAGCAAAGTTCGAAAGGACAAATTCCTACCTTAATTTGCTTTTGCAACTGCAACTTCAGTTAAAGAAACTATGAGTTACAGTTGCAGAAGTCTTTGCGTTGCACAGTTCCTCACTGTGATTGATGACGATGAAATATCGTTTGAATCGTCCCTGGCACTCCGTTGATGATCGGGTATGCTTCACTTCACTTTTTTTTACAATTTAAATTGGCCGCGGTTGTTTAAAAAAAGCTCGAAGGACCATGTTCTAAGCTGAGATGAACTTAGAAATATTGTTACAAGAGAGCTGTCTTGTAACAAGGCGTTAATGAAATTATGCGCGATTGAAAAACTCGACACTTGGATAACTCGTTATAAATTTATTATGTTGATGTTAATCGGTTGACTGTAAGATGACAAGTGTCGTAATTTCTTCACACTAGTTCCCATGAAGCATCGCCGTGGATCGCTACTGTACATGATACATTGTTTCATTTCCAAAATGATTCGGTCAGACAAGTGTCGTAATTTCTTCACACTAGTTCCCATGAAGCATCGCCGTGGATCGCTACTGTACATGATACATTGTTTCATTTCCAAAATGATTCGGTCAGTGCACTTTAGCCTTGAACTTGAAAATTAGTTTATTTATTTACTAAACGTTATTTTGCTTCATGAGAACTATGTATGATCACATGTGTGTGTGTGCGACCTATTTTAACATTAATGCCCCCTATGTGATGTGAGGGTTAGAGGTAGTGCATATACTATACAATGCATTCTCTCCTTGTCTCTTATTAACTTGGTTGTTAAATGCAATTGTCCGACAACCAGTGTGACATTTTTGAATTTACATATGAGGGTGAGAGAGTGCATTGTAATGCTTATTGTTATTGTACATTTGACATTTGACATTTAGTTTGTTTATTATTTTTCCCGTATTACAACGCTCATTTTATTGTTTCTCCGAGTTTTACATTAATAAAATTCCTTAACGCACGCGCGCGAGTTTTTTATCGTCGGATTATCAATTGATCATATTTAAACTAGTCATCTGCGATATTCGTTACAATTATTTATACATATCTCGATGACTAGTTCAATATGCCGATTTGATCTACCTCAATGTCAAATGTGCAAATTCTATTTACATGTTTTTGTGTTTTACAATTTTTTAATTTTTGTGGTTTTTGCTCTGGTGTTGATTGGTGTTGTCTGGTGTTGTGTTGTTAAATTGTGTTGGGAACCAACAAGGATCCTTGGCCGAGTCACCAGAACAAGTGTAAACATTTTTAAAATCCGCCCACTGCCACGCCCCCGTTTAGAAAGAACGTAGTTTTAAGCCAAACCGTAAGGAATTTCAAAAAAGTATGTTTGCAACATATTTAGACAATCCTAATATCTATATTTCGTCCATACAAAGTTTTTTGCCACGCCCACTTTTTGGGGGCGTTTTTAATAAAAAACGTTTTTTGTCCAAATTTTAAAACTTTCGAACAATTTTTGATGCAAATACTTCCGCAATGGTAATATAAACATTTTGTCTATAGATCATGTTCACCTACGCCCACATTTTGGGGGCGTTTTCTTACAAAAAACATTTGTATACCCCCTCCCAAGGCATTAGCAATAGAAAACCGTTGTTTTTTGTCGAACCACAAAAGATTTTGATAAACTGTCTGAGCAATATATTGTGAAAATATCATTTTCTGTATTTCATCGCCATAAGGCCTATATTTTGAGGATATTAATTTTAAGGATGGGATGGGATAGGGTTTTCAACGATCCGCATAGCGGATTGTAACCTCTCATATGTTTATACCCTATCCCATAGGGGGGTATATTAGTTTTGATACTTAGTTTGTAACATAGAGAAATAATTTTGCTACATATACCTCAAAGTATATGGATCGACTCAGAATCGCTAGCTGAGTCGAATTAGCCATGTCTGTCTGTCCGTCCGTCCGTCCGTCTGTCTGTTCGTCAGCGGTTTTTGGGCCTTAAATTTTGAGCTAGGATAATGAAATTTGGTATATAGGATCCTCGTCCGTGCCACCAGAACAAGTGTAAAAATTTTTGAAATCCGCCCACTGCCACGCCCCCTTTTTAGGAAAACTTATTTTTTGGCCAAACCGTAAGGAATTTCAAAAAAGTGTCTGAGTAACATATTTAGACAATCCTAATATCTATATTTCGTTCATATAAAGTTTTTTGCCACGCCCACTTTTTGGGGGCGTTTTTAGTAAAAAACTTTTTTTGTCCAAATTTTAAAACTTTCGAACAATTTTTGATGCAAATACTTCCGCAATGGTAATATAAACATTTTGTCTATAGATCATTTTCACCTACGCCCACATTTTGGGGGCGTTTTCTTACAAAAAACATTTGTATACCCCCTCCCAAGGCATTAGCAATAGAAAACCGTTGTTTTTTGTCGAACCACAAAAGATTTTGATAAACTGTCTGAGCAATATATTGTGAAAATATCATTTTCTGTATTTCATCGCCATAAGGCCTATATTTTGAGGATATTAATTTTAAGGATGGGATGGGATAGGGTTTTCAACGATCCGCATAGCGGATTGTAGCCTCTCATATGTTTATACCCTATCCCATAGGGGGGTATATTAGTTTTGATACTTAGTTTGTAACATAGAGAAATAATTTTGCTACATATACCTCAAAGTATATGGATCGACTCAGAATCGCTAGCTGAGTCGAATTAGCCATGTCTGTCTGTCCGTCCGTCCGTCCGTCTGTCTGTTCGTCAGCGGTTTTTGGGCCTTAAATTTTGAGCTAGGATAGTGAAATTTGGTATATAGGATCCTCGTCCGTGCCACCAGAACAAGTGTAAAAATTTTTGAAATCCGCCCACTGCCACGCCCCCTTTTTAGGAAAACTTATTTTTTGGCCAAACCGTAAGGAATTTCAAAAAAGTCTCTGATTAACATATTTAGACAATCCTAATATCTATATTTCGTTCATATAAAGTTTTTTGCCACGCCCACTTTTTGGGGGCGTTTTTAGTAAAAAACGCTTTTTGTCCAAATTTTAAAACTTTCGAAAAAAATGTTGATGCAAATACTTCCGAAAGGGTAATATAAACATTTTGTCCATAGATCATTTTCACCTACGCCCACATTTTGGGGGCGTTTTCTTACAAAAACCATTTGTATACCCCATCCCAAGGCATTAGCAATAGAAATACGTTGTTTTTTGTCGAACCACACAAGATTTTGAGAAACTGTCTGAGCAATATATTGTGACAATGTCATTTTCTGTATTTCATCGCCATAAGGCCTATATTTTGAGGATATTAATTTAAAGGATGGGATGGGATAGGGTATTCAACGATCCGCATAGCGGATTGTAGCCTCTCATATGTTTTTTTTGTCACTTTAATTACACGTGCATTTTTTTCTTTTCAACGCAATTTTCACGATTTAGTTTTCTTTCAGTGCGATGTTCATGATTTTTGTGTTTTGTTTCTTTTTCACTTTTTCGTCTTGCGTCTTATATAGTGTAATATAATTTTTCCGCGATTTGCTTTGTAATTTTTGTTGTTTTTTCACTTGTTAAAGCAAACGCGTTTGGTTATCTTTAATAATATATATGTACTTCACATTTAGTGTCTTTTTTAAATAGCTTTTAGATACGTTATAAAACGAAATTTTAATTTTAGTTTTTTGTTAAAGTTAGGTACTGCCAAACGAATACTTCGTTTATAGAAAAAAACTGCGAGGGAAAAGTGACGCGAAGATACCGTTGACAAAGGTTTTATATGGCTGCAATTCACGACAAAACAGAGAGCGAGAGTAGGCTTTTTGGGCTTTAAATAGGCACGAATCAGCGTCTTCAAATTACGCATACGTATGCAATTAAACCAAGATGGTCATTGAACGGCCTCCGCGTGCTTTGCTAATTTGTTTGATTTCATTTGAAAAGGCCGCACGAATTTTCAATATCCCGGAAGCAGTCCATTTTGATTTTTCTCTGTGTGAGTGTTCGAAGCTATCACACGTATGTACGGCTTTCCTTTGGCAGGGGTTTATCATTTGTTTGTATGTACGTCTACTATCTATCTACCTACTATCACTTTATGAAAGCTTTGGCCGAATGGTTAAAGCACCTGAACCAGCTCGTTTTTTTTTCTCTCAATGCAGGTTAGAGTCCGCATCAAGTCTGTTTATATTTGTTTTTTGTTTTTTCATATATAGTTTCTTTTTTTTTATATATATATTAATGATGTCCCTCTTATTGTGTATTTCTGTTTTTATTAGGTGTCTTTAATTCTGCGGACGTACCTGTAATTAATTTTCTTTTTGGATCCGCCAATTCACCACCGTCATCCTAGATCACAACCCACAAATTCATCCACCACTGTTATACTGACCCTAATTCAATTTTCGGACCTTTTTTATTTAAGACACTAACCCTACTGGAATCCTCAACGTATACGGTCATACCAACTTGTACGCAGATTCTCAAACTGCAGTCTATCAACAAAAATTATTACAAAAAACACTAAGCACAAAAACACAAGCATTTCCCCACGATAATATTCCGTATCGTATACGCGATTCAACTAGTGATCAAATAAAGTGATCATCAATTATTACACCCAGATATTTTATGGTTTTAACAACATCGATTATTTTATTTTGAGCTGTTGTTGGGCAGCCATCGTTTCTGTGGTAGATATTTATAATAGCTTCGTGTTGATATGGTGTCCGTAAATGCATAAGTTTAGTTTTTTCGGCGTTTATTACTAATCCATTATCATGGCACCATCTGGAAGCTCTGTCGAATTCATCCTGTTTTACAACAATTGCAATGTCATCAGCGTATGCAAATGTAGTACTTCTTTGAAATACTCTTAAAAGTTCATTGGTGAAGAGAATGAATAAGATTGGTCCCAATTTCGAGCCTTGTGATACCCCAAACTCAGTGGTTGTTTCTTTACTTATTTCATTCCCTACTTTCACCTTCATAGTTCTTTCTGATAGGTAATTCGTTATCCATTTAGCTAAAGCCCCTCTAACTCCAATTCTATATATGCTTTCTATTAGCTTTTTGTGGCTAAGTGTGTCAAAGGCTTTACTGAAGTCTATAAACATAACTAACACATGATGGTTTTTATTTAGGCTAGTAGTCACTGCATTCGAAAAAGTGGATGTTATGTGGTTACATTGATGTATTATTTTCTGTACCTGGTTCGAAAATTGATCAGCAAATTGATTAACAGTGGTCGATAGATTGTTGGCTGAGAAATTGTTTATAATAATTTCACCAATTCTTCTTCTTCTGCTTCTTTCGTCCCATAAGTTCATTTAACACATTCCATGTTTTTGGCATTTGTGAATTGTTGTTTGTAGAAATTTGATTTCATATTCAAAATAGATTTATTTACTAAGTTTCGATACGACTTGTACTCTTGTTGGTATCTTTTATTAAGTGGATTATTTTTTCACCTTCTATAAAGCTCGTCTCGCTTTTTACACATTTTTAAAATATCATCTGTTATCCACGGTTTTTTCGTTCTAGCTTTTATTTGTTATATTAGTTCCATTTGACTGCGTATATATATTATTCATTTTACTCACAAAGTTATTGTAAATTCCCTCGACTCCAGGTACTTCACAACAGCTCTGCCAGTCGGTTTGCGCAATCAATTGATTAACCATTTTTTGATTAATTTTACTATACACTGACATTTCTTTTTCGATGCTGTCATCTACTTCATTCCTTGTAGCATACATGGTCATATAGTGATCGGATATATCGGTTTCAACCGTAGCTGATACGATATCCAATTTGGTGATACATACAAATATATGGTCTATTTGTGTTGATGTGTTTGAAGCTATATCGACTCTTGTAGATCCTTTTATCACACTAGTCAATCCTTTGGATACCATCGTTTCCAAATATCGAATGACATGAGACTCACCAATGTGTTTAATATTTATATTTATATCACCTAATACAATTAATTCACGTTTACTTTGCAGGTTATTGTCCAATTCATAAATAAACTCAGTAATACTGGACTTTGGTGGTCTATAAATATTTATATATATATTAATGATGTCCCTCTTATTGTGTATTTCTGTTTTTATTAGGTGTCTTTAATTCTGCGGACGTACCTGTAATTAATTTTCTTTTTGGATCCGCCAATTCACCACCGTCATCCTAGATCACAACCCACAAATTCATCCACCACTGTTATACTGACCCTAATTCAATTTTCGGACCTTTTTTATTTAAGACACTAACCCTACTGGAATCCTCAACGTATACGGTCATACCAACTTGTACGCAGATTATCAAACTGCAGTCTATCAACAAAAATTATTACAAAAAACACTAAGCACAAAAACACAAGCATTTCCCCACGATAATATTCCGTATCGTATACGCGATTCAACTAGTGATCAAATAAAGTGATCATCAATTATTACACCCAGATATTTTATGGTTTTAACAACATCGATTACTTTATTTTGAGCTGTTGTTGGGCAGCCATCGTTTCTGTGGTAGATATTTATAATAGCTTCGTGTTGATATGGTGTCCGTAAATGCATAAGTTTAGTTTTTTCGGCGTTTATTACTAATCCATTATCATGGCACCATCTGGAAGCTCTGTCGAATTCATCCTGTTTTACAACAATTGCAATGTCATCAGCGTATGCAAATGTAGTACTTCTTTGAAATACTCTTAAAAGTTCATTGGTGAAGAGAATGAATAAGATTGGTCCCAATTTCGAGCCTTGTGATACCCCAAACTCAGTGGTTGTTTCTTTACTTATTTCATTCCCTACTTTCACCTTCATAGTTCTTTCTGATAGGTAATTCGTTATCCATTTAGCTAAAGCCCCTCTAACTCCAATTCTATATATGCTTTCTATTAGCTTTTTGTGGCTAAGTGTGTCAAAGGCTTTACTGAAGTCTATAAACATAACTAACACATGATGGTTTTTATTTAGGCTAGTAGTCACTGCATTCGAAAAAGTGGATGTTATATGGTTACATTGATGTATTATTTTCTGTACCTGGTTCGAAAATTGATCAGCAAATTGATTAACAGTGGTCGATAGGTTGTTGGCTGAGAAATTGTTTATAATAATTTCACCAATTCTTCTTCTTCTGCTTCTTTCGTCCCATAAGTTCATTTAACACATTCCATGTTTTTGGCATTTGTGAATTGTTGTTTGTAGAAATTTGATTTCATATTCAAAATAGATTTATTTACTAAGTTTCGATACGACTTGTACTCTTGTTGGTATCTTTTATTAAGTGGATTATTTTTTCACCTTCTATACTTGCTAAAGACAAGAGGCAAAAGAAGCCTCACAACAGACTAAATATGGACGCACCTAAAGTCAAAAAGGACTTACAACAAAGCACCCAAACAAAAATCGATACCCAAGAGTAAAAAGTCTTAAAAGACACAAAATTAAAACCAACTGCGGGTGCAAAAATAACATATGCTCAAGTAGCATCAAAAACCGCAGGAAAACCAGCTGACAAAACAGAAAAAAATAATATAAAACCAATGGAAACCCTAATGAGACAAATCCTTAATAGAATGGATTCCATGGAGAAATGTAATAAAACAATATTAGAAAGAATATCTATTCTTGAGAGACAGAGCAGCAACAAAAGAGCTGTACCAAAAAGACAAACATGATGGATAAAATAAAAATCCTTGAATGGAATGCTAATGGTATCGAGAATCGCAAGGAAGAGATTCAAATAATACTCGATATTAACCAAATCGATATATGCCTCATCTCAGAGACTCATTTTAAATTATCTACAGACTTTAAACTGCAAGGATATAAACTATATCACACCCCACATCCTCACAATTGTGCAAAAGGAGGGGCTGCAGTCTTAATAAAAAACGATATTGAACACCATATAGAAACCAAATTCCAGTCATGTGCGATTCAAGGGATCTCCATAAGAATAAAAACGAACAGTGGGCAGATATCAGTTGCATCAGTATACTGTTTCCCTAGCTATAGAATACAGAAAAATGACTTTAAAAGTCTTCTAGATATATTTCACAATAGATTCATTGCGGGAGGAGATTTTAATGCCAAAAATAAGTATTGGGGATCTAGACTAACGAATACTAGAGGAAGAGCTTTACTTGAAACAATTAAAGAATGTGGCAGTAAATATCATTCGGCGGGAAAACCTACCTACTGGCCAACAGATAGGAATAAAACCCCAGATCTTGTCGACTTCTTTATAACAAAAAATATCTCCTCAAATAATATAAATGTGGAAGAAGGGCCAGACCTACAGTCAGATCACTCTTCAATACTTTTCACACTTGGCGATAAAATAATAATGAAAGAACAAAGTCCAACACTAGTTAATAAGCTAACTGACTGGAGCTACTTCAGAGAGAAGTTGGAAGAAAATACCCAAATGATAGCTATTGAAACAGAAGAGCAAATAGAAAAAGCAGTGCAATTATTTACACTCAATATACAAAAAGCTGCATGGGCTGCAACTCCAAAAATAAAAAACAAAATAAAACAAAATTCATACCCTCCTGTAATATGTGAAATTATTGCAGAAAAGAGAAAAGCTAGAAAACGTTGGCAACAAACAAGGGCGCCAATTGACAAAAACAAACTAAACAGGTTAAATAGTAAACTCAGAAAATCAATAATTGAATTCAGAAATGAGTCACTAAAACATACCTTACAGGCCTAACAAATGATGCTAGTACTGACTACTCGCTCTGGAAGGCAACAAAGAAAATGAACAGGCCAACAGCTCACATCCCACCAGTGAAAACCAGAGAAGGAAACTGGGCAAAAAGCAGTCAAGAAAAAGCAAATACTTTTGCTGAGCATCTTGAAGGCGTCTTCCAACCATACGAAGATAAAGACTATCAAGGAATGGAAGAAACGTGCCAGGAAGATGTACCAATTCGACCGGTTACGTCTAAAGAACTTGCCAAAGAAATAAAATAAGGTATAAATATAAAAAAGGCCCCAGGGTTTGATTTAATAACGGGGGAAATTTTAAAACAATTCTCAAAAAAAATACTGAAACATCTAGCGCAGATCATAAACGCTGTATTTAGATTAAGATATGTACCAAGTATATGGAAGGTCGCGGAGGTTATAATGATTCCAAAACCAGGTAAACCACCTAGCGAAGTAACCTCATATAGGCCAATATCGATACTACCAATGTTGTCCAAGCTATTCGAAAAGATGCTGGTAAAACGCCTGCAAAATATTATTGTAGACAAATCGCTAGTACCGAGCCATCAATTTGGGTTCAGGAATAAACACTCAACAATTGACCAAGTGCATAGAATCACTGATAAAATTGAAAATGCTTTTGAAGAGAAAAAAGTATGCTCTACAGTATTTCTTGATATATCACAAGCTTTCGACAAAGTATGGCACAAAGGATTGATCCATAAATTACAAAAGCAACTGCCGAAGCAGTATTCAAAAATACTGGAGTCGTATATTCTACAGCGATTTTTCAGAATTAAACAAGAAACAACATACTCAACATTAAGAGAAATAAAGGCTGGTGTACCTCAAGGCAGTGTTTTAGGTCCAGTACTATATCTCCTATTCACTAGTGATCTACCAGAAAGTGACGAAATCACTCTAGCTACCTTTGCAGACGATACTGCTATACTTTCTGTAGGAGAAACTGTCGAAATAGCTACAAAAAAGCTTCAAAAGGCAGTAAACAATATCTCAGAATGGACTAAAAATTGGCAGATCAGATTAAATGACCTGAAGTCAGTTCATATAAATTTTACGTTAAAAACTGTACCACACATTCCAGTATACATAAATAGTAATGTAGTGGAATATTCAAATACTGCTAAATATTTAGGGATGACTCTAGACGCCAAACTGCACTGGAAAGCCCACGTAAAGAAAAAAAGAGATGAGTTAAACATCCGCTATAGTAAAATGTATTGGCTTATTGGGAGATACTCACCCTTATCCAACTACAATAAATTATTGCTATATAAGCAAATTCTTAAACCAGTATGGACCTATGGGCTCCAGCTGTGGGCATGCACATGCAAGACAAACTTACTAATAATACAAACCTTCCAAAACAAAGTACTACGGAGCATAGTTAACGCACCGTGGTACATACGTAACACCGATCTGCATAGAGATCTATATATTGAAATGGTTGAAGATGAAGCTAAAAAAGTAGCTCTAAGACACAGAGATAGGCTTCTCAGCCATGTTAATTTAGAAATAGCACAGCTTTTAAGAACCGACAATATAGTCAGGAGATTAAGACGGGTTAAACCCCTTGATCTATGTAGCTAAAGATATATATAATTAAAAAAAAAAAAAAAACAAGAAATACTGAAACTTAGGTACAATTTCAAACAAAACTCATAGAAATCCGACCAACGTCGGAATTTCTTTTAAATTTTATATTTTTATAAAATATAATACATGTGAAAAATAAATTGCTGATTAGTCTAACGACTAGGTGCGATTCCTTGAAGACATACAAAAGTCAGTCTTCGGGAGGTTTTTTAGATCGGGTTAAAGTCCCTCACTATTGCCTTCTATAAAGCTCGTCTCGCTTTTTACACATTTTTAAAATATCATCTGTTATCCACGGTTTTTTCGTTCTAGCTTTTATTTGTTATATTAGTTCCATTTGACTGCGTATATATATTATTCATTTTACTCACAAAGTTATTGTAAATTCCCTCGACTCCAGGTACTTCACAACAGCTCTGCCAGTCGGTTTGCGCAATCAATTGATTAACCATTTTTTGATTAATTTTACTATATACTGACATTTCTTTTTCGATGCTGTCATCTACTTCATTCCTTGTAGCATACATGGTCATATAGTGATCGGATATATCGGTTTCAACCGTAGCTGATACGATATCCAATTTGGTGATACATACAAATATATGGTCTATTTGTGTTGATGTGTTTGAAGCTATATCGACTCTTGTAGATCCTTTTATCACACTAGTCAATCCTTTGGATACCATCGTTTCCAAATATCGAATGACATGAGACTCACCAATGTGTTTAATATTTATATTTATATCACCTAATACAATTAATTCACGTTTACTTTGCAGGTTATTGTCCAATTCATAAATAAACTCAGTAATACTGGACTTTGGTGGTCTATAAATATTTATATATATATTAATGATGTCCCTCTTATTGTGTATTTCTGTTTTTATTAGGTGTCTTTATACCCTATCCCATAGGGGTATATTAGTTTTGATACTTAGTTTGTAACATAGAGAAATAATTTAGCTACATATACCTCAAAGTATATGGATCGACTCAGAATCGCTAGCTGAGTCGAATTAGCCATGTCTGTCTGTCCGTCCGTCCGTCCGTCCGTCCGTCCGTCCGTCCGTCCGTCCGTCCGTGTGTCCGTCCGTCCGTCTGTCTGTTCGTCACCGATTTTTGGGCCTTAAATTTTGAGCTAGGATAATGAAATTTGGTATATAGGATCCTTGGCTGAGTCACCAGAACAAGTGTAAAAATTTTTAAAATCCGCCCACTGCCACGCCCCCTTTTAGAAAAAACGTAGTTTTAAGCCAAACCGTAAGGAATTTCAAAAAAGTGTGTAAGCAACATATTTAGACAATCCTAATATCTATATTTCGTTCATACAAAGTTTTTTGCCACGCCCACTTTTTGGGGGCGTTTTAAGTAAAAAACGTTTTTTGTCCAAATTTTAAAACTTTCGAAAAAAATTTTGATGCAAATACTTCTGCAATGGTAATATAAACATTTTGTCCATAGATCATTTTCACCTACGCCCACATTTTGGGGGCGTATTCTTACAAAAACCATTTGTATACCCCATCCCAAGGCATTAGCAATAGAAATACGTTGTTTTTTGTCGAACCACAAAAGATTTTGAGAAACTGTCTGAGCAATATATTGTGACAATGTCATTTTCTGTTTTTCATCGCCATAAGGCCTATATTTTGAGGATATTAATTTAAAGGATGGGATGGGATAGGGTATTCAACGATCCGCATAGCGGATTGTAGCCTCTCATATGTTTAATTCTGCGGACGTACCTGTAATTAATTTTCTTTTTGGATCCGCCAATTCACCACCGTCATCCTAGATCACAACCCACAAATTCATCCACCACTGTTATACTGACCCTAATTCAATTTTCGGACCTTTTTTATTTAAGACACTAACCCTACTGGAATCCTCAACGTATACGGTCATACCAACTTGTACGCAGATTATCAAACTGCAGTCTATCAACAAAAATTATTACAAAAAACACTAAGCACAAAAACACAAGCATTTCCCCACGATAATATTCCGTATCGTATACGCGATTCAACTAGTGATCAAATAAAGTGATCATCAATTATTACACCCAGATATTTTATGGTTTTAACAACATCGATTACTTTATTTTGAGCTGTTGTTGGGCAGCCATCGTTTCTGTGGTAGATATTTATAATAGCTTCGTGTTGATATGGTGTCCGTAAATGCATAAGTTTAGTTTTTTCGGCGTTTATTACTAATCCATTATCATGGCACCATCTGGAAGCTCTGTCGAATTCATCCTGTTTTACAACAATTGCAATGTCATCAGCGTATGCAAATGTAGTACTTCTTTGAAATACTCTTAAAAGTTCATTGGTGAAGAGAATGAATAAGATTGGTCCCAATTTCGAGCCTTGTGATACCCCAAACTCAGTGGTTGTTTCTTTACTTATTTCATTCCCTACTTTCACCTTCATAGTTCTTTCTGATAGGTAATTCGTTATCCATTTAGCTAAAGCCCCTCTAACTCCAATTCTATATATGCTTTCTATTAGCTTTTTGTGGCTAAGTGTGTCAAAGGCTTTACTGAAGTCTATAAACATAACTAACACATGATGGTTTTATTTAGGCTAGTAGTCACTGCATTCGAAACGAGTGGTGGGTGCACGACTGGGTCGTACGCAACTTTCTCTTTCACAGCAAGTTGGGCGTAAGATCTAATCATAAGCATTTTGATTATTGATGCTAAAATGATATAAATAATGTCGAAATGTATTTATACGAATTTTTACTCCAAAATTTGAAGGAATCGATGTCAATGTGAAAAATAATGATTTTCCGTTTTTGGCCAAAACTGAAAATTCCGTTTAGTTATAGTTGGGCTAAAACTAATTATGTGGAATTGCTTCAAGCTGTAATAGTAGTATATGTATTAAATTTCATTCAATTTGACACAATAGTTTGCGAGATATTAACAATTTTCTTTATATGGTCTAAATGACAAAATCCGTTATATGGATTTTCTCGAAAAAACTGGGTATGCAGTTTTGTTGGAACTAATATGGTTATAGTATATATAAAGTTTAATCAAAATCGTTAGAGCCGTTTTCGAGAAAATTGAGGTTATGTGTAATTTTTATATGACAGGTACCAGTTTTAACATGGCTAAAAGCAAACAAAAAAAATGGCCTAGAATTATGACCAAAATAAGCTTGGATACGAAGTTTGAAGAAAATCGGTTAAGCCGTTTAGGCTGGGGAGACCGTCACGGACAGACGGACCGACGGACCGACGGACCGACGGACGGAATTCCAAAAACCACTTTTTTAGGCTCCGCTATCATCGTAATGTTAGAATCAATCAAAATCTCGAGGTCGAAAATTTTCACGAAAACAATATCTTTCTCTTTGTAAGAGAAAGTTAAAAATGGATGTTATATGGTTACATTGATGTATTATTTTCTGTACCTGGTTCGAAAATTGATCAGCAAATTGATTAACAGTGGTCGATAGGTTGTTGGCTGAGAAATTGTTTATAATAATTTCACCAATTCTTCTTCTTCTGCTTCTTTCGTCCCATAAGTTCATTTAACACATTCCATGTTTTTGGCATTTGTGAATTGTTGTTTGTAGAAATTTGATTTCATATTCAAAATAGATTTATTTACTAAGTTTCGATACGACTTGTACTCTTGTTGGTATCTTTTATTAAGTGGATTATTTTTTCACCTTCTATAAAGCTCGTCTCGCTTTTTACACATTTTTAAAATATCATCTGTTATCCACGGTTTTTTCGTTCTAGCTTTTATTTGTTATATTAGTTCCATTTGACTGCGTATATATATTATTCATTTTACTCACAAAGTTATTGTAAATTCCCTCGACTCCAGGTACTTCACAACAGCTCTGCCAGTCGGTTTGCGCAATCAATTGATTAAGCATTTTTTGATTAATTTTACTATATACTGACATTTCTTTTTCGATGCTGTCATCTACTTCATTCCTTGTAGCATACATGGTCATATAGTGATCGGATATATCGGTTTCAACCGTAGCTGATACGATATCCAATTTGGTGATACATACAAATATATGGTCTATTTGTGTTGATGTGTTTGAAGCTATATCGACTCTTGTAGATCCTTTTATCACACTAGTCAATCCTTTGGATACCATCGTTTCCAAATATCGAATGACATGAGACTCACCAATGTGTTTAATATTTATATTTATATCACCTAATACAATTAATTCACGTTAACTTTGCAGGTTATTGTCCAATTCATAAATAAACTCAGTAATACTGGACTTTGGTGGTCTATAAATAGCGTAAATATATACTTTTCTACTTCCAGATTCAACCTCTACTTGAATATTTTCATATGAATAAGAATTTACAAATATTCTTTCATATCTAATGTTGTTTTTAATAAAAATTGCAATTCCTCCACCTTTACTTTCTTTTCTATTGTTAAATTCAGCATTAAATCCATCAATGTTGTATAAATCATTTTCTTTTTTGTATACCCTATCCCATAGGGGTATATTAGTTTTGATACTTAGTTTGTAACATAGAGAAATAATTTAGCTACATATACCTCAAAGTATATGGATCGACTCAGAATCGCTAGCTGAGTCGAATTAGCCATGTCTGTCTGTCCGTCCGTCCGTGTGTCCGTCCGTCCGTCCGTGTGTCCGTGTGTCCGTCCGTCCGTCTGTCTGTTCGTCACCGATTTTTGGGCCTTAAATTTTGAGCTAGGATAATGAAATTTGGTATATAGGATCCTTGGCCGAGTCACCAGAACAAGTGTAAAAATTTTTAAAATCCGCCCACTGCCACGCCCCCTTTTAGAAAAAACGTAGTTTTAAGCCAAACCGTATGGAATTTCAAAAAAGTGTGTTTGCAACATATTTAGACAATCCTAATATCTATATTTCGTCCATACAAAGTTTTTCGCCACGCCCACTTTTTGGTGGCGTTTTTAGTAAAAAACGTTTTTTGTCCAAATTTTAAAACTTTCGAAAAAAATGTTGATGCAAATACTTCCGCAATGGTAATATAAATATTTTGTCCATAGATCATTTTCACCTACGCCCACATTTTGAGGGCGTTTTCTTACAAAAACCATTTGTATACCCCATCCCAAGGCATTAGCAATAGAAATACGTTGTTTTTTGTCGAACCACAAAAGATTTTGAGAAACTGTCTGAGCAATATATTGTGACAATGTCATTTTCTGTTTTTCATCGCCATAAGGCCTATATTTTGAGGATATTAATTTAAAGGACGTCCGTCCGTCTGTCTGGTCGTCACCGATTTTTGGGCCTTAAATTTTGAGCTAGGATAATAAAATTTGGTATATAGGATCCTTGGCCGAGTCGCCAGAAAAAGTGTAAAATATTTTAAAATCCGCCCACTGCCACGCCCCCTTTTAGAAAAAACGTAGTTTTAAGCCAAACCGTAAGGAATTTCAAAAAAGTGTGTTAGCAACATATTTAGACAATCCTAATATCTATATTTCGTCCATACAAAGTTTTTTGCCACGCCCACTTTGTGGGGGCGTTTTTAGTAAAAAAACTTTTTTTGTCCAAATTTTAAAACTTTCAAAAAAAATGTTGATGCAAATACTTCCGCAATGGTAATATAAACATTTTGTCTATAGATCATTTTCACCTACGCCCACATTTTGGGGGCGTTTTCTTACAAAAACCATTTGTATACCCCATCCCAAGGCATTAGCAATAGAAATACGTTGTTTTTTGTCGAACCACAAAAGATTTTGAGAAACTGTCTGAGCAATATATTGTGACAATGTCATTTTCTGTTTTTTATCGCCATAAGGCCTATATTTTGAGGATATTAATTTAAAGGATGGGATGGGATAGGGTATTCAACGATCCGCATAGCGGATTGTAGCCTCTCATATGTTTTTTTTTTCGGCTTTCCTTTTCGATTGTTTTGTTCTGCATTATTAGGGTTACAAAGACATTTTGTTAACATCATTGACAGAGCCTATGTGTATGGATTCACCGTTTTCCTGATGTCTCCCACACAAATCTCCAGTTGCACTCTCTGGCTTTGTTCTTAGCGAGCCAAAGTAAATGTTTATTTGTTGGAGTTAGTTGATTATTAACAAATACATGCGCACTCTCTTGATCTTTGTTTTGGTTGTTGTTTGTGTTCTGCCTAATTTTGGTTAATGCAATTGTGCGAATGAATTTAGCTTTTTTCATCATTTCGGTTTTGCGAGCATAGTTTGCAAATGATGCGATAATATTTGTGTTTTTATACCCTATCCCATAGGGGTATAATAGTTTCGATACTTAGTTTGTAACATAAAGAAATAATTTTGCTACATATACCTCAAAGTATATGGATCGACTCAGAATCGCTAGCTGAGTCGATTAAGCCATGTCTGTCTGTCCGTCCGTCCGTCCGTCCTAAAAATCGGTGACGGATTTTTAGGCCTTAAATTTTGAGCTAGGATAATGAAATTTGGTATATAGGATCCTCGCCCGTGCCTACAGAACAAATGTAAAAATTTTTGAAATCCGCACACTGCCACGCCCCCTTTTAAGAAAAACTCAGTTTTTGGCCAAACCGTAAGGAATTTTAAATAAGTGTCTGAGAAGCATATTTAAAGAATCGTTATATCTATATTTCGTCAATACAAAGTTTTTGCCACGCCCACTTTTTGGGGGCGTTTTCTATAAAAAACCTTTTTTGGGCAAATTTAAAAATTTTAGAAAAAAAATTTGATGCAAAACCATTGGTAGTATTAATGTGAACATTTCGTCAGTAGACCATTTTAACCCACGCCCACTTTTTGGGGGCGTTTTCCTACAAAAACCATTTGTATGCACTACCCCAAGGCATATGCAATAAAAAAACATATGAGAGGCTACAATCCGCTATGCGGATCGTTGAATACCCTATCCCATCCCATCCTTTAAATTAATATCCTCAAAATATAGGCCTTATGGCGATGAAATACAGAAAATGACATTGTCACAATATATTGCTCAGACAGTTTCTCAAAATCTTGTGTGGTTCGACAAAAAACAACGTATTTCTATTGCTAATGCCTTGGGATGGGGTAAACAAATGGTTTTTGTAAGAAAACGCCCCCAAAATGTGGGCGTAGGTGAAAATGATCTATTGACAAAATGTTTATATTACCATTGCGGAAGTATTTGCATCAAAATTTTTTTCAATAGTTTTAAAATTTGGACAAAAATCGTTTTTTACTAAAAACGCCCCCAAAAAGTGGGCGTGGAAAAAAACTTTGTATGAACGAAATATAGATATTAGGATTTTCTAAATATGCTACTCAGACACTTTTTTGAAATTCCTTACGGTTTGGCCAAAAAATAAGTTTTCCTGAAAAGGGGGCGTGGCAGTGGGCGGATTTCAAAATTTTTTACACTTGTTCTGGTGGCACGGACGAGGATCCTATATACCAAATTTCATTATCCTAGCTCAAAATTTAAGGCCCAAAAATCGGTGACGAACAGACAGACGGACGGACAGACAGACATGGCTAATTCGACTCAGCTAGCGATTCTGAGTCGATCCATATACTTTGAGGTATATGTAGCAAAATTATTTCTCTATGTTACAAACTAAGTATCAAAACTAATATACCCCCCTATGGGATAGGGTATAAACATATGAGAGGCTTCAATCCGCTATGCGGATCGTTGAATACCCTATCCCATCCCATCCTTTAAATTAATATCCTCAAAATATAGGCCTTATGGCGATGAAATACAGAAAATGACATTGTCACAATTTATTGCTCAGACAGTTTCTCAAAATCTTGTGTGGTTCGACAAAAAACAACGTATTTCTATTGCTAATGCCTTGGGATGGGGTATACAAATGGTTTTTGTAAGAAAACGCCCCCAAAATGTGGGCGTAGGTGAAAATGATCTATGGACAAAATGTTTATATTACCATTTCGGAAGTATTTGCACCCAATTTTTTTTCGAAAGTTTTAAAATTTGGACAAAAAGCTTTTTTTACTAAAAACGCCCCCAAAAAGTGGGCGTGGCAAAAAACTTTGTATGAACGAAATATAGATATCAGGATTGTCTAAATATGCTACTCAGACACTTTTTTGAAATACCTTACGGTTTGGCCAAAAAATAAGTTTTCCTTAAAGATCGTTGTTTATCTTATTAACAAACCACACGTTGTTTATATTTTCTGTTGGCAACACAACAATTATGACAAGCTGTATGTCATAGTTGACATATAGATTTAAACTAACCTTAATCACATGTATATAAGTTAACCCCTTTTTCTACTGAATTCCTTTTTTTTTTTTGGATTACAACACTTCTTACTGTGAGGTTCAATAAAGTAATCTTTTGAATTTAATACTGCGTCTATTCTTCCTTTATTATCAGGTTATGGGCCCAGTCCAAAAGGCGAAGTGATTGAATAAGCCGTATGTTTCATTGTGAGCAGAAACTTTTTGACAATCAGAAGAATTGTTTTGAGATGGCATCCAGTTCCTCAAGTTCCTCGCGAATGGAGTTGCTGTCCAAAGAGAACTATGATACATGGAGTATGCAAGTTGAGGCGCTTCTCACCAAAAATGACTTATGGGATTATGTTAATGGGTCGATTTTAATGCCTAAGTCGGACGATGAGTTGAGAGCTGCATGGTAAAAGCAAGATGGAAAAGCCAAGGCGGATTTGGTGTTGTCAATTCAGCCGTCTGAATTAAAGCAAATTCGTGGATGTGTTACATCGCAAGAGGTATGGCTTAAGCTGGAATCGATTTATGCTTCAAAGGGACCGGCGAGGAAGGCAACATTGTTAAAGCAACTTATGCTCCAGAAGTTAGACGATGGTGATAACGTGAAAGATCATATGGCAAAGTTCTTTGATGCCGTTGATAAACTTGAAAGCATGAAAGTGCAAATAAATGGAGATTTGCTTTCTATTATGTTGTTGTATAGCCTTCCCTCTCATACGAAAATTTCCGATGTGCGATTGAGTCACGAGATGAGCTGCCAACTGCCGAAGTGCTCAAAATAAAAATTATTGAGGAGAGCGAAGCGCGACAACAAGCGACTGGAAATGCTGTTATTGCCATGGCTGCTGGGAGCAGTATGTATTCGCGATTTAGACGAAACAAGACAAATATGCCATCAAGAAGTGAAGAAATTAAGTGCTTTAAATGTGGAACTTTGGGACATAAGGCGAATGTATGCCCGACGATTAAGTCAGATGATGTCAGAAGGAAGCCGAGACACTTAGCAAACAATGTCGATGAGTCTTATTATGCTGTTTCCCACCTGGTAACTGCAGATGCAAATAATGTATACTGTGCAAAGAAACATTTGACCAATAGGGCATGGATTCTAGACAGTGGTTGTACAGTACATTTGTGTGGCGATAGAGGTCTTTTTAAATCGATGAAAAGTAGTTCGAAAACAAAATTGAATTTGGCAAGTAATGCGTCAGCTGAAGTCAAAGGAAAAGGAGTTGTACATGTTGTAGTTGCGAGTGACCGTGGTCATCGAAAGATTGAATTCAAGGACACGTTGTATGTACCTGACTTACGTACAAACCTCATATCGGTTGCGAAAATTACGGATAAGGGCCATGAAGTGATTTTTCGAAAGAATGATGCTTATATTCGTGATGAACGTGGAAATGTGTCGGTAGTTGCAGATCGTAGAGGGGAACTTTATCATGTTCGTGAAAATGCTGACTGTGCAGAGGCGGTTGTCCTATCTGAGTGCTCCGAACTGTTGAAGTATCACGAAAGATTGGGTCATTTGAACAGTAATGATTTATTAAAGCTGGTTCAAATCGGTGTTGTACCCGCGGTTGATGTAAAGGATGCAGATCAATTGCTACGTTGCGTGATTTGCTTAAAAGGAAAGATGACTGCTTTACCTTTCGCAAAGTGTCGTGTGAATTGTTCAGAGGTATTAAAAATTGTGCACTCTGACGTAGTAGGTCCATTCAGAGTGGAATCATTGGGACGTGCGAAGTATTTTGTGACCTTATAGACGACAGTTCAAGATGGTGTGAGGTGTATTTCTTGAGACAGAAGAGTGGTGTATTCGACGCGTTTAAACTTTATCAAAATCTTGTTGAGAGGCAGACTGGGATGAAAATAAAATATTTGCAATCGGACAACGGATCTGAATATTGTAATTTAGAGTTTGATAAATATCTTGCTGATCAAGGAATAGAGAGGAGACTGACAGTTCCACGCACTCCACAGCAAAACGGAGTAGCGGAGCTTATGAACCGAACTCTATTGGATATGACTAGATGTTTATTGCTGCAGTCTGGTTTAAGTGCGTCATTTTGGTCTGAAGCTATAGCCACCGCTTGTCATATTCGCAATCGATGTCCCACAAGCAGTTTAGGCGGTAAGATTCCTTATGAGAAGTGGACTGGAAACCAAACAAAAGTGAACTATCTTCGAACGTTTGGCTCTAAAGTTCTTGTTCTAAACAAAGATCCTAACAAAGATAAGCTTGCACAGAGATCTTTCGAAGGCGTATTCGTTGGATATCCTCGAGATAGAAAGGGATACCGAATATGGATATTCGTTGGATATCCTCGAGATAGAAAGGGATACCGAATATGGTTGCCATGGAAAAACCAGATCATACATGCCCGTGATGTCAAGTTTCTTGAAGAGACACAAAACTATACGCACAATATGCAGGTGTTGGATCAGTTGCTCGAAGTTACAAAGAAGGCAGAGGGCGAAGAAAGTGGGTTGAAGACAGTTGAATTTTCGCCTACTCCATTAATGGAAAATATTATTTCTGAAAATATACCAAAAACCCAGTCGATGAAAAGGAAACCTGAAGATGATCTTAAACGGACTCCTGGAAGGCCTTAGTTAATGCGGATAGGCAGCAGAGGTAGACCGAGGAAGCTATTTCGTACTACTCGCTCTACAAAAGCTCAATCTAATGAGGATGTGTCTCCATCTCCAGCTGGTGAATGTGATTCTGAGCTAGAGAATGAAGTATTTGCTGGTATGGCGGAAATTAGTACGAAGGATGCCCTGATGAGCGATGCATGTGAAGACTGGAAGGACGCAATGGAGACAGAAGTTATGAGCCTCATTAAAAATGAAACTTGCAGATTGTAAAGAAGAACTCGTGTAGAAACATTGTTGGGTGTCGTTGGGTGCTCACAAATAAGCACAGCTCTGATGGAAAAGTAGAAAGACGTAAAGCTCGGCTAGTTGCCAAAGGCTATAGTCAGAAGTTCGGAGTCAATTACCATCAGACTTTTGCACCAGTAGCTAGGCTGGAGACGTTACGCTTGTTTTTGGCTCTTGCGGTTCAGTTTGGATTAAAATTGTGGCAGTTTGACGTGGTAACAGCTTATTTAAACGGAACGTTGGATGAAGAAGTTTTTATGAGAATTCCTGAGATGTTACATGAGATGCTAGAGAGGATAATTTCTAAGCAGGATAAAAATTCGAGTTTAGGACATAAAGCAAGGGAAATGCTGGATTATATACGTACCGGTGGCAATGCATGCAGATTACAGAAGGCTCTCTATGGATTACGTCAATCCGGACGTCAATGGTACCTAAAACTCAATGAAACATTTTTACGTTTGGACTTTAAACCTACCAAAAATGAACCGTGTCTATTTTATAAAAATGGTGGAGATAATTTACTGCTTGTGCTTGTTTACGTTGATGACATACTAGTTGCAGCAACTGAGAAAAGCTGTATAATGAATCTTCGCGATTGCATGTTAAAAGAATTCGAAATTAAGGATCTTGGTCTTGCCAAATATTGTCTTGGACTGGAAATAAATCAAGGTGATGGAAAAATCGAGCTTTCGCAAACTGGATATATACTGAGTATTCTCAAACACTATAGAATGGACAAGTGTAATCCGGTGTCGACTCCTTCAGAAGTAGGCACACGTTTAGATGACGTCAATAATTGTGGATTGAAGGAAAACTATCCATACCGCGAATTGATTGGTGCCCTAATGTACATATCCGTAGCGACACGTCCGGATATTGCTAATACTGTATCGAGATTAGCTCAATTTACAAGTAAACCGAACAAGTTGCACTGGCTTTCTGCTAAAAGAGTTTTGAGATATCTAGCTGGAAGTGTGCGAATTGGATTGCTGTATATCAAAGTCGACGAATCCCTAATTGGATACACAGATGCTGACTGGGGTGGTTGTACTGTCGATCGTCGTTCTTACACTGGATACGTGTTCTTACTTAGTGGAGCTGCGATAACATGGAAGTCACAAAAGCAACGGACTGTTGCACTGTCGTCAACTGAGGCAGAGTATGTAAGCCTGCCTGAGGCGGCGAAAGAGTCCATTTATTTACGTAGCATACTAAGAGAGCTCGAGTTACGTGAATGGGCCAATATAATTATTTATATTGACAATCGAGGAGCTCAATGTTTGGCGAATAACCCCGTTTTTCATGGTCGCACAAAGCATATTGATATTAAGCATCATTTTGTTCGCGAGTCAATTGTTTCTAAAATGTTTGTGCTGAAACATGTGCCCACGCATGAAATGATTGCTGATGTGCTGACTAAGTCTCTACCCCGGGTATCACATGAACGATGCCTAGAAGGTATGGGCTTAACAGACGTGAGGTTTGAGAGGGCGTGTTAAAGAACGTTGTTTATCTTATTAACAAACCACACGTTGTTTATATTTTCTGTTGGCAACACAACAATTATGACAAGCTGTATGTCATAGTTGACATATAGATTTAAACTAACCTTAATCACATGTATATAAGTTAACCCCTTTTTCTACTGAATTCCTTTTTTTTTTTTTGGATTACAACACTTCTTACTGTGAGGTTCAATAAAGTAATCTTTTGAATTTAATACTGCGTCTATTCTTCCTTTATTATCAGGTTATGGGCCCAGTCCAAAAGGCGAAGTGATTGAATAAGCCGTATGTTTCATTGTGAGCAGAAACTTTTTGACAATCAGAAGAATTGTTTTGAGATGGCATCCAGTTCCTCGCGAATGGAGTTGCTGTCCAAAGAGAACTATGATACATGGAGTATGCAAGTTGAGGCGCTTCTCACCAAAAATGACTTATGGGATTATGTTAATGGGTCGATTTTAATGCCTAAGTCGGACGATGAGTTGAGAGCTGCATGGTAAAAGCAAGATAGAAAAGCCAAGGCGGATTTGGTGTTGTCAATTCAGCCGTCTGAATTAAAGCAAATTCGTGGATGTGTTACATCGCAAGAGGTATGGCTTAAGCTGGAATCGATTTATGCTTCAAAGGGACCGGCGAGGAAGGCAACATTGTTAAAGCAACTTATGCTCCAGAAGTTAGACGATGGTGATAACGTGAAAGATCATATGGCAAAGTTCTTTGATGCCGTTGATAAACTTGAAAGCATGAAAGTGCAAATAAATGGAGATTTGCTTTCTATTATGTTGTTGTATAGCCTTCCCTCTCATACGAAAATTTCCGATGTGCGATTGAGTCACGAGATGAGCTGCCAACTGCCGAAGTGCTCAAAATAAAAATTATTGAGGAGAGCGAAGCGCGACAACAAGCGACTGGAAATGCTGTTATTGCCATGGCTGCTGGGAGCAGTATGTATTCGCGATTTAGACGAAACAAGACAAATATGCCATCAAGAAGTGAAGAAATTAAGTGCTTTAAATGTGGAACTTTGGGACATAAGGCGAATGTATGCCCGACGATTAAGTCAGATGATGTCAGAAGGAAGCCGAGACACTTAGCAAACAATGTCGATGAGTCTTATTATGCTGTTTCCCACCTGGTAACTGCAGATGCAAATAATGTATACTGTGCAAAGAAACATTTGACCAATAGGACATGGATTCTAGACAGTGGTTGTACAGTACATTTGTGTGGCGATAGAGGTCTTTTTAAATCGATTAAAAGTAGTTCGAAAACAAAATTGAATTTGGCAAGTAATGCGTCAGCTGAAGTCAAAGGAAAAGGAGTTGTACATGTTGTAGTTGCGAGTGACCGTGGTCATCGAAAGATTGAATTCAAGGACACGTTGTATGTACCTGACTTACGTACAAACCTCATATCGGTTGCGAAAATTACGGATAAGGGCCATGAAGTGACTTTTCGAAAGAATGATGCTTATATTCGTGATGAACGTGGAAATGTGTCGGTAGTTGCAGATCGTAGAGGGGAACTTTATCATGTTCGTGAAAATGCTGACTGTGCAGAGGCGGTTGTCCTATCTGAGTGATCCGAACTGTTGAAGTGGCACGAAAGATTGGGTCATTTGAACAGTAATGATTTATTAAAGCTGGTTCAAATCGGTGTTGTACCCGCGGTTGATGTAAAGGATGCAGATCAATTGCTACGTTGCGTGATTTGCTTAAAAGGAAAGATGACTGCTTTACCTTTCGCAAAGTGTCGTGTGAATTGTTCAGAGGTATTAAAAATTGTGCACTCTGACGTAGTAGGTCCATTCAGAGTGGAATCATTGGGACGTGCGAAGTATTTTGTGACCTTTATAGACGACAGTTCAAGATGGTGTGAGGTGTATTTCTTGAGACAGAAGAGTGGTGTATTCGACGCGTTTAAACTTTATCAAAATCTTGTTGAGAGGCAGACTGGGATGAAAATAAAATATTTGCAATCGGACAACGGATCTGAATATTGTAATTTAGAGTTTGATAAATATCTTGCTGATCAAGGAATAGAGAGGAGACTGACAGTTCCACGCACTCCACAGCAAAACGGAGTAGCGGAGCTTATGAACCGAACTCTATTGGATATGACTAGATGTTTATTGCTGCAGTCTGGTTTAAGTGCGTCATTTTGGTCTGAAGCTATAGCCACCGCTTGTCATATTCGCAATCGATGTCCCACAAGCAGTTTAGGCGGTAAGATTCCTTATGAGAAGTGGACTGGAAACCAAACAAAAGTGAACTATCTTCGAACGTTTGGCTCTAAAGTTCTTGTTCTAAACAAAGATCCTAACAAAGATAAGCTTGCACAGAGATCTTTCGAAGGCGTATTCGTTGGATATCCTCGACATAGAAAGGGATACCGAATATGGTTGCCATGGAAACACCAGATCATACATGCCCGTGATGTCAAGTTTCTTGAAGAGACACAAAACTATACGCACAATATGCAGGTGTTGGATCAGTTGCTCGAAGTTACAGAGAAGGCAGAGGGCGAGGAAAGTGGGTTGAAGACAGTTGAATTTTCGCCTACTCCATTAATGGATAATATTATTTCTGAAAATATACCAAAAACCCAGTCGATGAAAAGGAAACCTGAAGATGATCTTAAACGGACTCCTGGAAGGCCTAAGTTAATGCGGATAGGCAGCAGAGGTAGACCGAGGAAGCTATTTCGTACTACTCGCTCTACAAAAGCTCAATCTAAAGAGGATGTGTCTCCATCTCCAGCTGGTGAATGTGATTCTGAGCTAGAGAATGAAGTATTTGCTGGTATGGCGGAAATTAGTACGAAGGATGCCCTGATGAGCGATGCATGTGAAGACTGGAAGGACGCAATGGAGACAGAAGTTATGAGCCTCATTAAAAATGAAACTTGGCAGATTGTAAAGAAGAACTCGTGTAGAAACATTGTTGGGTGTCGTTGGGTGCTCACAAATAAGCACAGCTCTGATGGAAAAGTAGAAAGACGTAAAGCTCGGCTAGTTGCCAAAGGCTATAGTCAGAAGTTCGGAGTCAATTACCATCAGACTTTTGCACCAGTAGCTAGGCTGGAGACGTTACGCTTGTTTTTGGCTCTTGCGGTTCAGTTTGGATTAAAAGTGTGGCAGTTTGACGTGGTAACAGCTTATTTAAACGGAACGTTGGATGAAGAAGTTTTTATGAGAATTCCTGAGATGTTACATGAGATGCTAGAGAGGATAATTTCTAAGCAGGATAAAAATTCGAGTTTAGGACATAAAGCAAGGGAAATGCTGAATTATATACGTACCGGTGGCAATGCATGCAGATTACAGAAGGCTCTTTATGGATTACGTCAATCCGGACGTCAATGGTACCTAAAACTCAATGAAACATTTTTACGTTTGGACTTTAAACCTACCAAAAATGAACCGTGTCTATTTTATAAAAATGGTGGAGATAATTTACTGCTTGTGCTTGTTTACGTTGATGACATACTAGTTGCAGCAACTGAGAAAAGCTGTATAATGAATCTTCGCGATTGCATGTTAAAAGAATTCGAAATTAAGGATCTTGGTCTTGCCAAATATTGTCTTGGACTGGAAATAAATCAAGGTGATGGAAAAATCGAGCTTTCGCAAACTGGATATATACTGAGTATTCTCAAACACTATAGAATGGACAAGTGTAATCCGGTGTCGACTCCTTCAGAAGTAGGCACACGTTTAGATGACGTCAATAATTGTGGATTGAAGGAAAACTATCCATACCGCGAATTGATTGGTGCCCTAATGTACATATCCGTAGCGACACGTCCGGATATTGCTAATACTGTATCGAGATTAGCTCAATTTACAAGTAAACCGAACAAGTTGCACTGGCTTTCTGCTAAAAGAGTTTTGAGATATCTAGCTGGAAGTGTGCGAATTGGATTGCTGTATATCAAAGTCGACGAATCCCTAATTGGATACACAGATGCTGACTGGGGTGGTTGTACTGTCGATCGTCGTTCTTACACTGGATACGTGTTCTTACTTAGTGGAGCTGCGATAACATGGAAGTCACAAAAGCAACGGACTGTTGCACTGTCGTCAACTGAGGCAGAGTATGTAAGCCTGGCTGAGGCGGCGAAAGAGTCCATTTATTTACTTAGCATACTAAGAGAGCTCGAGTTACGTGAATGGGCCAATATAATTATTTATATTGACAATCGAGGAGCTCAATGTTTGGCGAATAACCCCGTTTTTCATTGTCGCACAAAGCATATTGATATTAAGCATCATTTTGTTCGCGAGTCAATTGTTTCTAAAATGTTTGTGCTGAAACATGTGCCCACGCATGAAATGATTGCTGATGTGCTGACTAAGTCTCTACCCCGGGTATCACATGAACGATGCCTAGAAGGTATGGGCTTAACAGACGTGAGGTTTGAGAGGGCGTGTTAAAGATCGTTGTTTATCTTATTAACAAATCACACGTTGTTTATATTTTCTGTTGGCAACACAACAATTATGACAAGCTGTATGTCATAGTTGACATATAGATTTAAACTAACCTTAATCACATGTATATAAGTTAACCCCTTTTTCTACTGAATTCCTTTTTTTTTTTTGGATTACAACACTTCTTACTGTGAGGTTCAATAAAGTAATCTTTTGAATTTAATACTGCGTCTATTCTTCCTTTATTATCAGGGGCGTGGCAGTGGGCGGATTTCAAAAAATTTTTCACTTGTTCTGGTGGCACGGACGAGGATCCTATGTACCAAATTTCATTATCATAGCTCAAAATTTAAGACCCAAAAACCGCTGACGAACAGACGGACGGACGGACAGACAGACATGGCTAATTCGACTCAGCTAGCGATTCTGAGCCGATGCATATACTTTGAGGTATATGTAGCAAAATTATTTCTCTATGTTACAAACTAAGTATCAAAACTAATATACCCCCCTATGGGATAGGGTATAAACATATGAGAGGCTACAATCCGCTATGCGGATCGTTGAATACCCTATCCCATCCAATCCTTTAAATTAATATCTTTTTAGGAAAACTTATTTTTTGGCCAAACCGTAAGGAATTTCAAAAAAGTATCTGAGTAGCATATTTAGACAATCCTAATATCTATATTTCGTTCACACAAAGTTTTTTGCCACGCCCACTTTTTGGGGGCGTTTTTAGTAAAAAACGCTTTTTGTCCAAATTTTAAAACTTTCGAAAAAAATTTGATGCAAATACTTCCGAAATGGTAATATAAACATTTTGTCAATAGTTCATTTTCACCTACGCCCACATTTTGGGGGCGTTTTCTTACAAAAACCATTTGTATACCCCATCCCAAGGCATTAGCAATAGAAATACGTTGTTTTTTGTCGAACCACACATGATTTTGAGAAACTGTCTGAGCAATATATTGTGACAATGTCATTTTCTGTATTTCATCGCCATAAGGCCTATATTTTGAGGATATTAATTTAAAGGATGGGATGGGATAGGGTATTCCACGATCCGCATAGCGGATTGTAAACTCTCATATGTTTTTAAAGATGGGATGGGATAGGGTATTCAACGATCCGCACAGCGGATTGTAGCCTCTCATATGTTTTGGGTTTCGTTGGTTTGTTCTGTATATGTCAGTAATATCAGTGTCTTTTATTTCGCAGTTTATAGTTTTACCCACTGCTTTTATTATGTCGATTAAGTTTTCACCGGTTGTGATTGGAATGTTTTTTTATTTCTATGTTGTTTTTAAGTAGTTATTGCTGCAGTGTATTAATTTTTTTTGCCAAAAAATAAATTTCTGCATCTTTCTTAATGTTGTTTTCTTTCCATTCTTTTATTTCTGTTGATAGTTTTTGAAGAATGTCGTTGTTAAGTGTCATATGCTGATTTAGTTGTTCATATTTGTTTGCAAATTCACAGCTGGTCTTAATTTCTGACATTTCATTACGCATTCTTTTCATCTCCTCAAGAATGGACTTGTAGTTTGTATGCCGTTGATATCGGGGGAACTTCTAGTTCTCTTCGGTGGGGGGTGAGTTGGTGTCGTTTCCACAGGTGTTAGTTGTGAGTTTTCTGCGACAGCATTTACAGCCTCCCTTCTACATGTTGTACATCTCCATTCTTCCTTTTTTGTCATTTTCATTTTCCTGTAGGTTTTTTCGGATATCGAGGTACAATGAAAATGCATTTTCCGATTGCACCTAGCATGTAACAAAGTCTCCTTCATCGGGGAGCATATCTAAACACTCACTACATGTATTCATTGTGATTATATGTGTATGAGTACTTTTTATACCCTATCCCATAGGGGTATATTAGTTTTGATACTTAGTTTGTAACATAGAGAAATAATTTAGCTACATATACCTCAAAGTATATGGATCGACTAAGAATCGCTAGCTGAGTTGAATTAGCCATGTCTGTCTGTCCGTCCGTCCTTCCGTCCGTGTGTCCGTCCGTCCGTCTGTCTGTTCGTCACCGATTTTTGGGCCTTAAATTTTGAGCTAGGATAATGAAATTTGGTATATAGGATCCTTGGCCGAGTCACCAGAACAAGTGTAAACATTTTTAAAATCCGCCCACTGCCACGCCCCCTTTTAGAAAAAACGTAGTTTTAAGCCAAACCGTAAGGAATTTCAAAAAAGTGTGTTTGCAACATATTTAGAAAATCTTAAAACAAAGTTTTTTGCCACGCCCACTTTTTGGGGGCGTTTTTAGTAAAAAAAACTTTTTTGTCCAAATTTTGAAACTTTCGAAAAAAATGTTGATGCAAATACTTCCGCAATGGTAATATAAACATTTTGTCCATAGATCATTTTCACCTACGCCCACATTTTGGGGGCGTTTTCTTACAAAAACCATTTGTATACCCCCTCCCAAGGCATTAGCAATAGAAAACCGTTGTTTTTGTCGAACCACAAAAGATTTTGATAAACTGTCTGAGCAATATATTGTGACAATGAATCATTAACATTATTAATATAAACATTTCGTCTATATACCATTTTCACCCACGCCCACTTTTTGGGGGCGTTTTTATATAAAAACCATTTTTATACACTACCCCATAACATATGCAGGAGAAAACCTTGTATTTTGTAGAACCGTAAAAGTGTTTTGTAAGCAGTCTGAAGAATTTGTTGTCACTATATCATTTTTTCTATTTTATCCACATCGTGTTTTTAACCATGCCCACTTTTTGGGGATTTTAGTTTTATGGATAGGATGGGAAAGGGTATTCAACGATCCGCACAGCGGATTGTAGCCTTCTCATATGTTTATTACTTGATATTAATTTTGAAAAGAAAAACTTATTTTTTAATTATTTTTACAAGTGCATAATTCACAAATTATGTTTTGGGTTGAAGTCTCTGTCTTTTATTTTAGCACTTTTACAAATTTTATTATTTATAAGTATGTATGTTAAAAAAAACTATAAACTTTCATCTCAAGGGGTATAATTTAAACACAACTGATCACTTCTAAACATTGGCGACTAATTCCTACCTTTCTGAGATATGCATCTAGATCCCCAGAATGTATGTTTTGCATTAAAGTCCCCTCCGATGACAAAACGTTGTCCAAGGGAATTAAGCAAGTTTTCAAAGTCAATTTTCTCAACATTGCATCGTGGTGGGCAGTAAATAGACGATATCTTCAGAAAGGATTGTCTGCTTTTGACTTGTATAGAGCTAACTTGCATTGTTTCGATTTCTAGTTTAAGATCAATCGAATGTTCGATACACTCTTTTATATATAGTGAGGCTCCACCTCTAGCCTTATTCGATGGATGTAGGGCATGATAGTCGAGGTAACCTTTAATTTTTAAGTTCGAATTACTCCTTGCGTGAGTTTCGGATATTATTTTAGAAGAATTTTAAGCAATCTATTCATGTTAAAAGTGGGGTACTTCTATTGCGAAAACTATTTTCGAGCTTAACGAGTCTGTCAAAAATAAGTTTATTCGTTTTGCTTTGTTCCTCAAGTTTTGAAAGAATAATCGAAAATACATTTGAAACTGGGTCAGGTGACTGGGTGAAACTGGGCATTATTGGATACTGTAGCTTTAGCATTCGTTTGTACATTTGGTTTTGGATGTATAAGATCCGAACGGATATCTGATGGCCGCGTAGTTTGAGAAAATTTAGGTTTATGGCCTGCTTTGTCTTCGACATATTTTTAATCGGAATTTTAGGCTTTTGCTTGTTTAAATTTAATTTCTGTGAATTAATACTATTAAATTTCGTCCGTCTTTTTTGCAACTCTTTAGCTACTTCGCAGCCGCGATAATTTGCAGGATGATTGCATTTACAGTTAATGCAGATAGCGAGAGTTTTCTTATCTGACATACAATCTACCGTCAGATGATTTCCGGCACATTTTACACACCGCGGATCTTTTTGACAATAGCTTTGCGTATGATTGTATCCTTGGTAGCGCTTGCACTGGGGAACTAGTTTGGAATCCTTACACATAGGCTCTATTTTTCAACAATATTAAGTATTGCTTTTATTTCATAAATTTTGTTCAAACTTTCTGTTCTATCGAAAGTGAGTATAAATAAAGGAAGACCGCGTTTTATTACATTTCCTTAGCCATCTTTTTGCTTTTGGTCTCCTTTGACAATGTTAACGGCATCTATGACTTTATATTGCTTGTTTTTCAGATCGTTTACAATGTCATCCTTTAAGCACGACGCATGTAACCCTTTAGCTACAACGCGTAAAGGCCTTTCAGGTTTATTTTCAAAAGAATACCATTCTATTTTATCGGTATTAAGCTTGCGAGATAATAGACGGTAACTTTCAGGGTCTTTAACGCAGACTTTCCATGTATTTTTTCTTAGCGAAGTTACTTGGTAGCCCGATAATGGCAACGATTTTACCAAGGTATGCAACTTGTTAAGGTCGTCAATACCGATCACATTAATTGGCGGAGGGTGACGTTGTTTTAGCTCTTTCGCTTTGTTAATAATCTCTTTGTCGCTGTTTATTATTTCAGGAGAGGATACTCTTTCCTCTTTTTTACTGGTCTTTTCATTAAGATCCAGTCAGTTTCGCGACTGAGTTCTTCTTCATCCGTGTGGTATTCCGAATTCACGGGGCCGTTTGAACTTGGTTTTGGCTCATTAGGTATTTTAAATGAACTCTTCAGAGTCATATTTTCTTCATTTAGATGGAGAACTTCTTTACGAAGCTCTTCGCAGAGCAGTTCGACATTGTTAAGCCTTGTTCGAAGAACGTCGTTTTCTTCCTTTAGGCTCTTATTTCTCATTGAGTCTCGTTTTTCGTGGGCTGACACTTCTGGTGTTGTCAAGCTCCTTGAGACACATATATTTTTTTGAGATCCAGATGTAAGTGACCTCGTTACCCTTGAACTTTTTCCGAAAGGGTTACACATTTGCAATAATTGGCTCTCCCCAGAATCCGTAGCGCCGACCTCCGTAGAGGGTGGATTTTCCAGTGAAACTGAATTGCCACCTGGGGTATTAAATCTTTTCGTTGTACTCATTGCATTTTTGTTGTTTGTATACGATTTACACTCGGTATACGGGGAGTGGATTTTAGTCGCCTTCTACGACAGGCATTCCTTACCTCGGGTATATTCTGACCCCTAACCCGAAATGGTTAAATTAAGGCCTCAGTAGCTGTGTAACCAGTAAAAAGGAGTTCAGCTCGAGAACAGCCGACCATACAGTTTCACCGAAAGACCGCCCTCAGCCCCAACCAACTCAACGCACTCACAGGGTAAAGTGCACGACACGAAGGATCAACTAAGAACTCCATAAGGAACATAAACAATGTACATCGTGGGATTGTTTCTTATGTATGCTATTATTAAGTTGTAGTATAACAAATTGAAATAGATTAAGTAAATTTAAAAGTAATAATCTTTGCTGAGTTTCAAGAGTTGGCCGCACTATGCGAGAACGAAATAAAAATACCACAACCAACTTCGGACGAGAGGCGGCCATTGCGAAAAGAACGAGGTCGAAGTCATTTTGGTTGAGAAGAAGCAAGTGGTTGAAAAAAATCAAAACGATTTTAAATTGTATTTTAAAAGAATAAAATATTTTGCTACTAAAACATCAGGTGTAGGGTCACACACAAACAACAAATTAAATTGTGTGGACGACCCATAATATAAGGGATTGAACCAGATTAAATATGGTCAAACCACTCAACAAAGCTCAACTCGTGGAAGCTCTCCGTGTTGCTGGCATTATTGCCCCAAATACCGCTTCCGTGAGTCAAATCCGTGCTCTATATGAGCAGACATTTGATGAATCTTCTACTGAGATCGAAACTTCTGTCGACATCGAAACCCCTGCTGCCGTTAATACTTCCGCTAAGACTGCTGCTGAGACTACCGCTGATACTTCTGCTGAGACTTCTGCCGAGACCTATACCCAATCTTCCGACACTTCTGATACGATCCTCGGAAATGTGAATTTCGTAAATAAGACTTCTGCTGGGACTTCCGCAAGTGCGCCTCTTCCCCATGATGCCGGTCCTGTTAAAAGTGTGACTGCTACGTCTCTCGGCACGTCTCCAAGTGTCACTTCTGTAAACAAGGAAATACTACGCAGTGATATAGAGGAAGTCCTATCTGACCACGAAGATGAAGAAACAAAGGAGATTGCAAAGTTGGAAAGACGCAAACGAATATTGGAGCTGAAGAAAGAACTCGCTGGGATGGAAACCGTGGCCCTACCTGCAAGAAGGGTCGACTTTTCAGACATCGAGAACGCTGTTCCCTTTTTCACTGGCGACGACTCTTATAGTGTTCGAAAATGGATAGCTGACTTCGAGGATGTGATCCACTCTCTGAAGTGTGTGATGAGCGATGCAAATATCTGTCTGCACGTCGGCTTTTCCAGGGCACTGCCAAAGTGTTGCTCCGAACTGTCCGTGTCGACGACTGGGACTCATTAAAGAATATTCTTCTCGCAGAATTTGACAGACGTGTGAGCAAACACGAAATATACCGCCAACTGAGTCAACGATCCCGTCGTCGGGATGAATCGCTTTTGCACTACGTCATCACGTCTGCCCATGCCGACGTCGACGAAATAGACCTTATGAAATTCATCACTCTACTCAGCCAAATTCATTTTCGAGCTAAAAAGTTTGTTACCATGCTACGAGAAAAGAAGGGTACCAAAACACCAACCTTAATAAAGAGTGCACCTGTGTCCAACAAAAACCTTCAGTCAACATCACCAAGTGTTCAAACTATTAGATGCTTCAACTGCTCTTCCTTTGGACATATTGCTGCAAATTGCCCGAAGGAGAAGCGACCTTCTGGTTCCTGTTTCCGCTGCGCAGACACTGGTCATATTTATAAGAACTGTCCATTGAAACTCAACAAAGTTGCAAATATACAAGATCACTGTAGAGTTAGCGGTGAGGATAATAACTCCGATGAAATAGTACGGAGATTGAGCGCTGTAAAAATGGTTAGCGTTGCTTTCGTTAAGAGTGAAAATAGGTGCGCAAATTTTATTAATTGTTTTTCTCTTCTGGACACCGGCAGTCCAATTAGCTTTATTCAAAAATCCGTTTTGCCTGAAGACATTGAAGTTGGAAAACTAGTGTACTCAAGATATAAGGGATTGGGTGATTTTAAGCTGTATACTTACGGTACTATATCTTGTCATCTTAAACTTGCTCCCCAAGTAAAACAAGTTTCTTTTCTAATTATTCCAGATGAAATCACACCAATGCCACTTTTAATTGGCCGCGATTTGCTTCAACACTTCAATATTTCTTTACAAGTGAATTATAAATGTAATGATATGTCTTCAGAGCAATTTTGTGAATTAAATTCGGATATACATAAAAGTTTTTTTGAAATCAGTCTTATTTGTGCACCTACGTTCCTAATCATTTGAAAACAGAAACAATTGAGGTTGAAAAAAATTATTTTACTAATCATACGCCTTGTGGAGACGTTTCGAACGCGAATTTTGAACAGATTAGTTGTAAAGAGAACTAACTCTTTCTCTTTACAACTAATCTGTTCAAAATTCGCGTTCGAAATGTCTCCACAAGGCGTAAGGATTTTTTTGATCCCACTGTAATGGTTGATACTCACACTAATTACACTTCCACCACTGAACCAAGCGAGGTCAACGATAGTTATATTGTACGTGTACCATCTTTGGTTGATGTGAAAGATCGTTCTGGTGGTGACTGTAAGATTTTTGATATAGAGTTAGATCCGCTTGACAATGTTATTATTAACCCTGAATTAGACCTACAAACTGCCGCAAGTGTACGTACCATTGTTAATGGCACTTATCTGAACGCTGATCGTTCAAGCGTATTACCATTAGATTACGAAATGAAAATTCAACTTACGACAGACACACCTATCTATTGTTGCCCACGACGGTTATCTTTTGCTGAGAGACAAGAAGTTAATAATATCATAAAAGATTTATTAGAGAGAAATGTAATAAAGGCAAGTGACTCACCCTATGCTTCACCTATTGTATTAGTTAGGAAAAAATCCGGTGAGACACGAATGTGTATCGATTATCGCGCTTTAAATAAACAAACTGTTCGAGATAACTACCCTCTTCCGTTGATTGAGGACTGTATTGAGTACTTAGAAAATTTATTGAAACCAAGCAGATAGCAGTGTATATGGATAACATATTAATTGCCAGTGAAAATATGACTAATCACCTTCAGATATTAAGAGAAATTTTGAATTGTCTCGTAGATAATGGATTGGAGTTAAAATTGTCAAAGTGTTTCTTCGCCTACACTAAGATAGGCTATAATGTGACTAAGCATGGCATTCAGCCCAGTGACTCCCACATAAAGGCTATACAGCAATACCCCATTCCTAAAAATGTCAAAGAACTCCATTCTTTCCTCGGTTTGAGCTCCTATTTCAGGCGATTCGTCTGTTCATTTTCTCGTATAGCAAGGCCATTATACAACCTTATGAAAAGAGATCAGCCTTTTGTTTTCTCTTCTGAGTGTGAAAACGCCTTCTGACAGTTGCAGTGTTGTTTGACTTCTTCGCCAGTACTGGCAATTAAGACCCAAAACGTGAAACTGAACTACATTGTGATGCAATTTCGTTGGGCTATGGTGCTGTCCTTCTTCAGCGTCAAGACGATAGGAAGTTTCACCCAATTTCATATTTCTCTAAAAGTACTACAGCTCAAGAATCAAAATACCACAGCTTCGAGCTTGAAACGTTGGCGATTATATCTGCACTTCGCCATTTCAGACTTTATCTAGAAGGAATCCCGTTTACAGTGGTAACAGACTGCAGCTCCCTTATACTTACCTTGAATAAAAAGAATGTCAATTCCCAATTGCACGCTGGGCCCTCGAATTAGAAAATTATGAGTATAAGGTAAAACATAGAAGTGGAGTAAATATGAGTCATGCCGATGCATTAAGCCGGTGCCACATGGTATCCGTTGTTAACTCTGAAGACATTGACCTTCAGTTAAGAGCTTCCCAGAAGCGCAATCCGGTTATCTCAAATTTAAAAGATAAATTGTGTACAATTTACTGCAATTCATACGTACTTCAAGGCGGTATTGTATTCAAGAAAATAAAGAGTGGCAAACTTTGTTTATACGTTCCTTCTGACATGGAGACAAATCTCATTAGACATATCCACGAAAAAATTGGTCACTTAGGTTTGACGAAATGTTATGAACAAATCCGCATGCACTTTTGGTTTCCGGATATGCATCCTAAGATTGAAAAGTTCATAAAACATATGAGAAGGCTACAATCCGCTGTGCGGATCGTTGAATACCCTATCCCATCCTATCCATAAAACTAAAATCCCCAAAAAAGTGGGCATGGCTAAAAACACGATGTGGATAAAATAGAAAAAATGATATAGTGACAACAAATTCTTCAGACTGCTTACAAAACAATTTTACGTTTCTACAAAAGACAAGGTTTTCTCCTGCATATGTTATGGGGTAGTGTATAAAAATGGTTTTTATATAAAAACGCCCCCAAAAAGTGGGCGTGGGTTAAAATGGTATATAAACGAAATGTTCATATTAATAATGTTAATGATTCTGCATCAAATTTTTTTTCGAAAAATTTAAAATTTGAACGAAAACAGTTTTTAATTGAAAACGCCCCCAAAAAGTGGGCGTGGCAAAAAAAAATTATATGGACGAAATATAGATATTAATATTGTCTAAATATGTTGTTCAGAAACTTTTTTAAAATTCCTTACGGTTTGGTCAAAAACTGAGTTTTTCTTAAAAGGGGGCGTGGCAGTGGGCGGATTTCAAAAATTTTTACACTTGTTCTGTAGGCAGAGACGAGGATCCTATGTACCAAATTTCATTATCCTAGCTCAAAATTTAAGGCCTAAAAATCGGTGACGTACAGACGGACGGACGGACAGACATGGCTTAATCGACTCAGCTAGCGATTCTGAGTCGATCCATATACTTTGAGGTATATGTAGCAAAATTATTTCTCTATGTTACAAACTAAGTATCAAAACTAATATACCCCTATGGGATAGGGTATAAAAACTGCATTCGCTGTATTATGTACTCTTCGCCTGTGCATTCGCGTGATCGTAATCTATTTAATATACCTAAAGAACCCCTTCCGTTTCATACGATTCATCTCGATAACTTCGGACCCCTTCCTGCCATACAGTCGAAACGGAAGCACATTCTTTTAGTTGTTGATGCTTTTACAAAGTACGTTAAATTGTATCCTGTTATATCGACAAGTACTAAGGAAGTGTGTGCTTCACTTAGAAAATATTTTGATTACTATAGTAGACCATCGAGAGTGATTACGGACAGGGGTACGTGTTTTACTTCGCTAGACTTCAGTTCATTCCTTGTGGATCTAAATATAACTCATGTCAAAGTTGCCGTTCATTCGCCTCAGGCTAATAGCCAGGTTGAAAGAGTCAACCGGATCCTAACTCCCATGTTAGGAAAACTTAGTGAACCACTGCAACATCCTAACTGGGTGCAGATGTTGTCTCAGGTTGAGTATGCCTTAAACAATAGGGTTCACAGATCAATACTTACTACCCCTAGTAGGCTTCTATTTTGGGTTGATCAACGGGGTGCAGTCGTTGACAAATTTATTGAATTTCTTGACGAGAAGGTTAAACCAGATTATTTGAGTTGGAATACTAATCGTGGGGTTCCTGGTTCAAGTTCTTAAAGTGGCAACACCTAATTTTTATTCCGTTCTCCTCCAACTATTGTGAAAATCTGACAAATACCTAAGATTATAAGACTGTCAAATTTACCTTTCGGACTCGGCGTTTAACAGGCGGTCTGTGTGGCAAAAATAAGACTTCGCATGCTCAAATGAAGAGAAAAGCTAGTTTTGAGGCGCTGCTTGGGCCGTAAATGCCACATTTTTAATTTTTTCACGCACCAACGTTCTTGGGTATGCTCGAAGTTAATTGGCTAAAAAGCATTTTTGTCTAGTTAACTCGAGGATAATTCAGAAACTGGGATGAATACGACTAAAAAACTGGCGCTTGGACAGAAAGTCAAGCATTATTTCAACCCAAAAATAACCCGAGGTAAATCCTGAAACTGAGGCGATTTCGCAGAAAAACAGTGGCGATCATATTCGGCATAAAAATGTGGGTCCCGCCATCGTAGAAGAAATACTCGTGGAATAATTGTGAGAAACTGCTAGACCCTGGGTCCTAACGGACCTGTTGCTGTTGATTAAAATTGGGAATTTCTAAGGTTCATAGTTGGAAGTCGTGTTGGTCTTCAAGGGTTTTTAGAAAAATTATTTAGAAAATGTTGGACAGGAATCGTTTTTATAAACATATGAGAGGCTACAATCCGCTATGCGGATCGTTGAATACCCTATCCCATCCCATCCTTTAAATTAATATCCTCAAAATATAGGCCTTATGGCGATGAAATACAGAAAATGACATTGTCACAATATATTGCTCAGACAGTTTCTCAAAATCTTGTGTGGTTCGACAAAAAGCAACGTATTTCTATTGCTAATGCCTTGGGATGGGGTATACAAATGGTTTTTGTAAGAAAACGCCCCCAAAATGTGGGCGTAGGTGAAAATGATCTATAGACAAAATGTTTATATTACCATTTCGGAAGTATTTGCATCAAAAGTTTTTTCGAAAGTTTTAAAATTTGGACAAAAATCGTTTTTTACTAAAAAACGCCCCCAAAAAGTGGGCGTGGCGTGGGCGTTTCCTAAAAAGGGGGCGTGGCAGTGGGCGGATTTCAAAAATTTTTACACTTGTTCTGGTGGCACGGACGAGGATCCTCTATACCAAATTTCATTATCCTAGCTCAAAATTTAAGGCCCAAAAACCGCTGACGAACAGACAGACGGACGGACGGACGGACAGACAGACATGGCTTATTCGACTCAGCTAGCGATTCTGAGTCGATCCATATACTTTGAGGTATATGTAGCAAAATTATTTCTCTATGTTACAAACTAAGTATCAAAACTAATATACCCCCCTATGGGATAGGGTATAAAAAGATCGGAATCGTATTTATAAAAATAAAATTTCCTTACTTAATAGCACAGCAGAAAAGGCGCAGTCCTCTTTTTACTTTCAATTGCAATACACATGTGCTGGCCAGAAGCCCACAAGCTTACAAGATCCTATCTGCCATAAAATGTAAACGCCTGAAATCGTTTACCAACAACTTGATCGGCCTTTATCAGTCAAATCGGATGAAATCCTCGGTCGTTTTCAGAGAAAAAATATTCAAAACATATGAGAGGCTACAATCCGCTATGCGGATCGTTGAATACCCTATCCCATCCCATCCTTTAAATTAATATCCTCAAAATATAGGCCTTATGGCGATGAAATACAGAAAATGACATTATCACAATATATTGCTCAGACAGTTTCTCAAAATCTTGTGTGGTTCGACAAAAAACAACGTATTTCTATTGCTAATGCCTTGGGATGGGGTATACAAATGGTTTTTTTAAGAAAACGCCCCCAAAATGTGGGCGTAGGTGAAAATGATCTATGGACAAAATGTTTATATTACCATTGCGGAAGTATTTGCATCAAAATTTTTTTCGAAAGTTTTTAAATTTGGACAAAAAGCGTTTTTTACTAAAAACGCCCCCAAAAAGTGGGCGTGGCAAAAAACTTTGTATGAACGAAATATAGATATTAGGATTGTCTAAATATGCTACTCAGACACTTTTTTGAAATTCCTTACGGTTTGGCCAAAAAATAAGTTTTCCTAAAAAGGGGGCGTGGCAGTGGGCGGATTTCAAAAATTTTTACACTTGTTCTGGTGGCACGGACGAGGATCCTATATACCAAATTTGATTATCCTAGCTCAAAATTTAAGGCCCAAAAACCGCTGACGAACAGACAGACGGACGGACGGACGGACGGACGGACAGACAGACATGGCTAATTCGACTCAGCTAGCGATTCTGAGTCGATCCATATACTTTGAGGTATATGTAGCAAAATTATTTTTCTATGTTACAAACTAAGTATCAAAACTAATATACCCCCCTATGGGATAGGGTATAAAAATATTCAGTCCCGTTTGCTTTAACGATTAAATTAACATGAAACATTTTTTTTCATCTACCATTTTTCTACCAACTTTTTTGGCTATATACCACTAATCTGCATTTCCCAAGTCCCATCACTGGTACAAAATTACAACTCTTGTGCAAAGTCAGAATTCAATTCCTGAATTTTATCAGGTTATTAATCAGCATCTTTCGCTAATCTTAAACAAACTATCCTAAGGAGTCGCTTAATAATATGACTCAATCCTACAGAGACAAGGCGTTAGATACCTTTGTAAGGGGATTGCGAGGCGATATACCACGTCTCTTAAGTATTAAAGAACCAGTCGACCTCCAACAGGCCTTGAATCTGTGCTTGAAGTTACAAAATGTAGATTTCAGAACACAGTTTGCAAATAATAGCCAACGTTTTTCACGCAAACCCCAATTACCCCCTGTCCTATCACCAAAACCAATTCCAGCTCCGCGAAGAAATTTCTATCCAGAATTGCTACACAGTCCACATGTACAAATGAGACCAACTTTTGAAAGACGACTTCAACCAAATCCTTGGAACCATCACCGGACAACTGCGAAGGAGAAACTTATCCCGAGAATGCGGACAATAATCAAAATACGCAAACGTATGATGAATATGTGGAATATTACGACATCCCCCATTTCGACGAAACAGAAGAATTGGACGATATCTATTTTTTAGATTAAGTCGTTCTTCACTCCCCTATTTGGAATTTAAAGTGAAAAGTGGAGAAACGCTCCAATTTTTGATAGACACGGGTTCTAACAAAAATTACGTGCAACCTAAACGTATAAGAACCCCAATTTATTGTGAAAAACCATTTTTTGCTAACTCCGTAGGAGGTAATATAAGAATTACCCACCACACCACTCATTTATAAACTTACTTAAGCAAACTGAAAAAAAAATTAAAATCTTCATTCTACCCAGCCTGATCTCATTTGATGGAATAATAGGCAATGATTCACTTAGAGAACTCAAAGCTATTATTCATACCAACGAAAACTATATGACTATCTTCTCCAATACTTACTTACTTAAGTGGCGCTACAGTCCGGGGTGAACCTGGGCCTCAACCAACATGCCTCTCCAATTAGCCCGGTCCTAAGCTAATGGAAATTAGAAATTAATAGAAATTCCCAACTGCCTCCAGTTGCGCACTCCAAGTTGGTTGAGGTCGGTTTCTACTTGTGCGCGCCACTTAAGGCGAGGTCTTCCTCTACTGCGTCCGACGTTTGGCTAGGAATTGAAGACTCTGCGAGCCGGAGTATTGGTGTTCATTCTTTCTACATGTCCTAGCCATCTTAAACGTCCAATGCGGAGTTTTTTGACTAGGGGTATGTCGCTGTACAGCTCGTATAGTTCATGGTTGAATCTTCGTCTCCATAGCCCGTCAACGCAAACGGGACCGAAGATTTTCCGAAGAATCTATCTCTCGAATCGACCAAGGATTTCTTCATCAGCTTTTGATACGGTCCATGCTTCAGCGCCGTAGAGCAGAGCTGGGATGATCAGGGTCCTATATAGGATCTCCTTGGTAGTTCGAGTGAGGGCTTTACTACTAAATTGACTTCTTAGCCCGAAGAAACAGCGTTTGATTTCTGACGAGATGTTGTTGTCAGAGTTAATAGCGGAGCCGAGGTAGACAAAGTCCCGTACTACCTCAAAGTTATATCTGTCAATGGTGACGTTCTGTCCAATTCGGTCGAAGTTGTGTGTCCTTTCGTGTTGACAGCATATACTTAGTCTTACCCCCATTTACTGCTAAACCCAATTTTGCCGCTTCCTTCTCTATACTAGCAAACGTGGCTATGACATCACGTTGAGTCCTACCAATGATGTCAATATCGTCAGCGTATGCTAGTAGTTGCACCGATTTTTGGAAAATTGTGCCTCTGGTGTTGGTTCGGGAGTTTTGCACAATCCTCTCAAGAATCAAATTGAAGAAGTCACATGACAGCGCATCGCCTTGCCAAAATCCTTTTTTGGTATCGAATGTGTCGGTATATACGCAAACGTATGATGAATATGTGGAATATTACGACATCCCCCATTTCGACGAAACAGAAGAATTGGACGATATCTATTTTTTAGATTAAGTCGTTCTTCACTCCCCTATTTTGGAATTTAAAGTGAAAAGTGGAGAAACGCTCCAATTTTTGATAGACACGGGTTCTAACAAAAATTACGTGCAACCTAAACGTATAAGAACCCCAATTTATTGTGAAAAACCATTTTTTGCTAACTCCGTAGGAGGTAATATAAGAATTACCCACCACACCACTCATTTATAAACTTACTTAAGCAAACTGAAAAAAAAATTAAATTCTTCATTCTACCCAGCCTGATCTCATTTGATGGAATAATAGGCAATGATTCACTTAGAGAACTCAAAGCTATTATTCATACCAACGAAAACTATATGACTTTCTTCTCCAATACTTACTTACTTAAGTGGCGCTACAGTCCGGGGTGAACCTGGGCCTCAACCAACATGCCTCTCCAATTAGCCCGGTCCTTAGCTAATGGAAATTAGAAATTAATAGAAATTCCCAACTGCCTCCAGTTGCGCACTCCAAGTTGGTTGAGGTCGGTTTTTACTTGTGCGCGCCACTTAAGGCGAGGTCTTCCTCTACTGCGTCCGACGTTTGGCTAGGAATTGAAGACTCTGCGAGCCGGAGTATTGGTGTTCATTCTTTCTACATGTATTAGCCATCTTAAACGTCCAATGCGGAGTTTTTTGACTAGGGGTATGTCGCTGTACAGCTCGTATAGTTCATGGTTGAATCTTCGTCTCCATAGCCCGTCAACGCAAACGGGACCGAAGATTTTACGAAGAATCTATCTCTCGAATCGACCAAGGATTTCTTCATCAGCTTTTGATACGGTCCATGCTTCAGCGCCGTAGAGCAGAGCTGGGATGATCAGGGTCCTATATAGGATCTCCTTGGTAGTTCGAGTGAGGGCTTTACTACTAAATTGACTTCTTAGCCCGAAGAAACAGCGTTTGATTTCTGACGAGATGTTGTTGTCAGAGTTAATAGCGGAGCCGAGGTAGACAAAGTCCCGTACTACCTCAAAGTTATATCTGTCAATGGTGACGTTCTGTCCAATTCGGTCGAAGTTGTGTGTCCTTTCGTGTTGACAGCATATACTTAGTCTTACCCCCATTTACTGCTAAACCCAATTTTGCCGCTTCCTTCTCTATACTAGCAAACGTGGCTATGACATCACGTTGAGTCCTACCAATGATGTCAATATCGTCAGCGTATGCTAGTAGTTGCACCGATTTTTGGAAAATTGTGCCTCTGGTGTTGGTTCGGGAGTTTTGCACAATCCTCTCAAGAATCAAATTGAAGAAGTCACATGACAGCGCATCGCCTTGCCAAAATCCTTTTTTGGTATCGAATGTGTCGGTGAGGTCGTTTCCGACCCTGTTGATGCAGAGAGAATTCTCCATCGTCATCCTACACAAGCGGACGAGTTTGGGCGGTATACCAAAACTAGACATGGCTCTGTATAGTTCGTCTCTATAAATGCTGTCGTATGCGGCTTTGAAATCGATAAATAAGTGGTGGGTATCGATTTGGACTTCTTGGGTTTTTTCTTGGACTTTCCTGGCCTAAAACCACACTGATAAGGGCCGATCAGGTTTCAAGCGTTCACATATTACGGCAGATAGTATCTTGTAAGCGATGTTGAGTAGACTTATGCCTCTGTAGTTGGCGCAGTTCAGAGGGTCTCCTTTTTGTGGGTCGGGCAAACGATGCTGAGGTTCCATTCTTCAGGCATGCTTTCAACCGACCAGATTTGGCTTATGAGTTGGTGGATGTTGCTATCCAAGTCATCTCCGCCAGCTTTATAAAGCTCAGCGGGAAGGCCGTCATTTCCGGCGCCTTATTAAGCTTGAGTTTAGATATAGCTATCCTCACTTGACTTAGGTCGGGTGGTTGGCAGTTTTCGCTTTCGTTGCCAATATTAAATGGTTCGTTCTGCCTGACAGCGGAATGTTGTTCGTCATCACCGTTTAACAGTCTGCAGAAGTGGTTCTTCCATATCCTCAGCATCGACTGTGTCTCAACTACGATATTTCCTTGTTCATCTCGACAGGATTCTGTGGCGTGGTGGATATCCGCATCCTTACTTTGGCTACAACAAGGTAGTGGTCCGAGTCGGTGTTAGCCCCCCGAAATGTTCGGACATCCAAAATACTGGATGCGTGCCTCTTGTCTATCGTAATGTGATCAATTTGGTTGACTGTTCGTTGATCTGGAGACCGCCATGTTCCCTTTTGGATATCGAGGTGAGGAAACCGTGTGCTTGCTATAGTGGCATTTCGTTCCGTAGCGAAGCCAATTAGCCTAAGTCCGTTACCAGACGTGTTGTCGTGTTGTCGTGTAGGCTATATTTTCCGACAGTACTGCTAAAGATGTCTTCTCATCCTACCTTTGCGTTAAAATCTCCTAGCACGATTTTAACATCGTACATTGGTAGTCGCTAATAGGTTTTGTCGAGGAGCTCGTAAAAGCTTCCCCAATATCCAAATAAAACTTAAACAGTAGGCGTTTTTTTTTCTCTTCACTCCAAATCTATATAGGCTTAGCAAACAATTTACGTGTAAAATACAACAACACCTTAGCCTATATAGATTTCGCGAAGCCTGGATAATTATCCAGTCTTACACCCTTAGCCTGGATAGAAAATGTGCTACCAAACCTATTGTTTTCATTTGTTATCGAAAACGGTTGCCGAAAATGATAAAATTGCAAAATATAGCAGCTAATACCACAACCAATAAGTATTACGCTGCAAAATAGGGAACATATTTACTTTAGCTGCCAATCACTTTTTGCACTTTTTTTTTTTTTGATTCCACTCATTAAATTAAGCTAAAAATTTAGCAATTTTTTATTTTTGTCGCTCTCAATTATTTAAAAAGTTATTAAACAATAAAAATTCCAAAAATCCCTATGGAAATCAACCATCTTTTGACAGTCCATACAAAGTTCAGTGATAAGCAGCATTGCCATATACACTACATATTCCCCAAAATGGTAAAAAAAAATAAAAATAAAAATCAAAGAATTTTAAATCTCCACGCTCCACAGTCCACGCTCACGTAATTTCGTTTGTTTGTAAAGTCGTCAGGCAGGCGCCTAAGTCAACAGTTTTTTTTTTGTTAAACAGTACCCTGGGTGGCCCGCTTCGCGGGAACAAAGGGTTTCAACTCTCTTTCTGGGGACAGTCCACGCTCACGCAACTTCGTTGCTCCGCTCAGGGTATGTAAAGTCGTCAGGCAGGCGCCTTAGTCAACAGTTTTTTTGTTAAAATATTTTTATTTGTTATGTTTTTTTCAACATGGCAATGCTGCGTACACCACAGCAGAAATAAAAAAAAACAAAAGTGTCAAACTACATACAATTTGTATGGAATTATAACCCAAAAAGTGCAATTTTGTTTTATGAATAACTTTTAAACTAAATGTGAGCGACAATTTTTAAAAACATATAAATGATCAGTGCGCAGAGACGAATCGATTAGTAAAAAAAAAAGTGCAAAAAGTGAAAGGCAGCTAAAGTAAATTTATGCCCAAAATAGGTGCAAAATCAATGTTTTATGAAATAATTTAATGTGAAAATATTTTTATACTTGCTTTGAATCTAAAATCAAAACATTACAATAAGTGTAGTAGTGGAATTAGAGAAAAAAATTGGGTTTATTCTTGCAAAAAAATAAATGACACAGCAAAAATCAAAACCCAAAACTGCCATCTGTTGGTGGATACATGTTTCAGTATCAGTGATGCCAGATCACCGATTAACGTTTTTTTTTCTCATGTGTAAATAAGCCTGTATAGATTTAGAAAACAAACACGCCTAGTATATTTCAGAAAATGTTAAAATATTAATAATATAACTTTACGACTCTCGCACTTCTGACAATCAAAAAGGTAAACTCAATAAAATTATTGCTGACTGCCCTAAGCTGTTTGCAGAACCCGACAAAAAACTGACATACACTACTACAGTAAGAGGCGAAATACGAACTACTACAGACACACCCGTTTACTCTAAATCCTATCCATATCCAATGGCGTTGAAAGACGAACTAAAAGAACTACTTAACGAAGGAATCATTAGACCATCGAAATCTCCATACAATTCTCCCGATTGGATCGTTCCAAAAAAATGGACGCATCCGGAGAAAAGATATATCGTATGGTAATAGACTATCGAAAACTGAATTCTGTTACTATCCCTGACAGGTACCCTATCCCCGAAATAAACGAGGTCCTTTCTAATCTTGGCAAAAACAAATACTTTACCATTATTGACCTCAAAAGCGGGTTCCACCAAATTTTACTCAAACATACTGACATAGAGAAAACAGCATTTTCGGTTAATAATGGGAAATTTGAATTCGTTCGCTAACCTTTTGGGCTGAAAAATGCCCCCGCAATTTTCCAGCGTGCTTTAGACGACATCCTTAAAGAACATATAGGTAAAAGATGCTACGTCTATATTGACGACATTGTCATATTTGACGAAACCGAAGAAGAACATTTCAAGAACATAGAGTTGGTATTTAAAACCCTTGAGAATGCTAATATGAAAATCGAATTCGACAGAAGTGAATTCCTGGGTAGCGATTCCTTACCACAGCGAGTGCGAGTGCGGGTGCGACTCCGAATTCGAAGATTATGGTAGTATGTGTGAACAAACTTCAGAAAATAATCAGCTGTCTTTGACAGATATTTGACAATTGTCAGCAATTGTTTTGAAATTATAATTTCGTTTTTTTGTGTTTGATTCCAAATTTCAGTTTAAAAGACGAAATCGTAGTGAAAATGAATGGAATTAGTTATGTACACAATATATACATAGGGTGAGTACATTTTAACTTTGTTTTCATCTTTAATTTGATTACTTTACCTCCATACAATCAAAATAATCAATGCATTATTCTACAGAAGTCATGCACCGCTCCTACTCATCCAGCCCAAAAAGCAATCAACCTGTGTATATAACCCAATTAAAAAGCAGGAGCGCAACACAAGGGTGAGTACAACATAAATATCATTATCAATTCTTATGACTTCTATCATTCGTAGAATTACAAGCAAATACAAATACTCAAATGTGTTATTCTCCTTCCTTTGTTAGTGTCGGATTGACGAACCGAGTACAATCGGAATGTACTTCGCCTGAGAAGATATGCTACCAATAACCTTCATAAAAAACTTCAAGGCAATATCAACAAACGCAAAAAGCAAATGCCACAAACGTAGAAATGCACATTGGATTTTGCATATAAACAGTAAAACATAGCGAAAATTGAAGTCACAGGATATTTTATCCAGTTCGTTAGTAGTGGTTAAATACTATTTACCAACACATCTAGTAGACCCAATCCAAAGAGAAAAAAATGTAAGTTCAGTGGTTTGCTATACAAGTTATTCAATCATCAACCCTCTTATCTTTTTAGGAAATTCGTTTACGAGCAGACTTCCGACGGAAGGAAATCGGTGCTAGAAAGGTAGGAGCAGGAACGTACCTTGGTGAAGACAGAAGGCAAGTAGGTACCTATGTATATGTTTCTAAACATCCATTTATTTTTGATTTATTTTATAGAATCGCGAAATCAACACTAGTACATCAAGACAAGATTCATGAAGGGGTCCAGCATTTTGGCTCTGTATAGTTCGTCTCTATAAATGCTGTCGTATGCGGCTTTGAAATCGATAAATAAGTGGTGGGTATCGATTTGGACTTCTTGGGTTTTTTCTTGGACTTTCCTGGCCTAAAACCACACTGATAAGGGCCGATCAGGTTTCAAGCGTTCACATATTACGGCAGATAGGATCTTGTAAGCGATGTTGAGTAGACTTATGCCTCTGTAGTTGGCGCAGTTCAGAGGGTCTCCTTTTTGTGGGTCGGGCAAACGATGCTGAGGTTCCATTCTTCAGGCATGCTTTCAACCGACCTGATTTGGCTTATGAGTTGGTGGATGTTGCTATCCAAGTCATCTCCGCCAGCTTTATAAAGCTCAGCGGGAAGGCCGTCATTTCCGGCGCCTTATTAAGCTTGAGTTTAGATATAGCTATCCTCACTTGACTTAGGTCGGGTGGTTGGCAGTTTTCGCTTTCGTTGCCAATATTAAATGGTTCGTTCTGCCTGACAGCGGAATGTTGTTCGTCATCACCGTTTAACAGTCTGCAGAAGTGGTTCTTCCATATCCTCAGCATCGACTGTGTCTCAACTACGATATTTCCTTGTTCATCTCGACAGGATTCTGTGGCGTGGTGGATATCCGCATCCTTACTTTGGCTACAACAAGGTAGTGGTCCGAGTCGATGTTAGCCCCCCGAAATGTTCGGACATCCAAAATACTGGATGCGTGCCTCTTGTCTATCGTAATGTGATCAATTTGGTTGACTGTTCGTTGATCTGGAGACCGCCATGTTCCCTTTTGGATATCGAGGTGAGGAAACCGTGTGCTTGCTATAGTGGCATTTCGTTCCGTAGCGAAGCCAATTAGCCTAAGTCCGTTACCAGACGTGTTGTCGTGTTGTCGTGTAGGCTATATTTTCCGACAGTACTGCTAAAGATGTCTTCTCATCCTACCTTTGCGTTAAAATCTCCTAGCACGATTTTAACATCGTACATTGGTAGTCGCTAATAGGTTTTGTCGAGGAGCTCGTAAAAGCTTCCCCAATATCCAAATAAAACTTAAACAGTAGGCGTTTTTTTTTCTCTTCACTCCAAATCTATATAGGCTTAGCAAACAATTTACGTGTAAAATACAACAACACCTTAGCCTATATAGATTTCGCGAAGCCTGGATAATTATCCAGTCTTACACCCTTAGCCTGGATAGAAAATGTGCTACCAAACCTATTGTTTTCATTTGTTATCGAAAACGGTTGCCGAAAATGATAAAATTGCAAAATATAGCAGCTAATACCACAACCAATAAGTATTACGCTGCAAAATAGGTGCAAAATCAATGTTTTATGAAATAATTTAAACGTAGAAATGCACATTGGATTTTGCATATAAACAGTAAAACATAGCGAAAATTGAAGTCACAGGATATTTTATCCAGTTCGTTAGTAGTGGTTAAATACTATTTACCAACACATCTAGTAGACCCAATCCAAAGAGAAAAAAATGTAAGTTCAGTGGTTTGCTATACAAGTTATTCAATCATCAACCCTCTTATCTTTTTAGGAAATTCGTTTACGAGCAGACTTCCGACGGAAGGAAATCGGTGCTAGAAAGGTAGGAGCAGGAACGTACCTTGGTGAAGACAGAAGGCAAGTAGGTACCTATGTATATGTTTCTAAACATCCATTTATTTTTGATTTATTTTATAGAATCGCGAAATCAACACTAGTACATCAAGACAAGATTCATGAAGGGGTCCAGCATTTTTTTTTTAACAGTCCAAGATATTTATATTTATAATCAATAATCATCGACTAAGCTATTGCAACTACAGTTAAAGTTATTTTGTTTCATAAATATGTTTGTTTATATAATCATACGTTTTTACTTGATTGACATTGTAAGTAAACTTTTGTATACATTAAAACATTTACATATATGACAACATTGTAACTATTTATTTATCAATCTTGAGGAATAGGATATAGGAACTAATTTGATAACAAATTCTTGTTACAGAGCGGTGAGTATCTTTATAGGTTGCGACCTCTCGATACTAAAAATTAAATAAATACAAAGACGAACAGCAATTGTGATGCAGTTCATCAATTCAAATAAAACCAAACAACAAAGTATTTTGGTTCAAACTGTTTTTTGTTTTTAAATCTCGTTGAGTTTAATTTCAGTATCCGGACTGCTGCACCACTAAGCCGAACCTATAAAAGGACGTACCTGAAATGAATTCATTAATCGTTGAAGAGTATTACCAACGAAAAAATTCGATGCGAATCTTGAGGAGACGTTTGCGAGATTCTATTAATCCATTTGAAATACCGGAGCAGAGGTACCTACACACATTAAAATAATTAAATAAATAATAAATATTCTGTAATAAATGTATTTAGGTTTATAGAAATGTATCGTCTACCACAAGCTATTGCCATAGATTTAATTGACGAATTAAAACCTTTTTATGGAGAATGCACCTTCGAAATCCCAATCCATATTCAAGTTCTTTGCGCTCTTAACTTTTATGCAAGTGGAAGTTATCAGAGGAGAGTTGGGATGGACTTTTTGGCTCCATTAAGTCAGACTACTACTAGCCGTATAATATGTAGAACAAGTGAGGTAATCGCAAAACAATTGGGCGATAAATATGTAAGATTTCCGGAAACCCACGCTCAAAAGGCGAAATTTTTTCAAAAATATATGGTTCCTGGCATTATAGGACTAGTCGATGGTACGCATATTGCATTGTCTGCATTACCAAAAGAAACATATGAGAAGGCTACAATCCACTGTGCGGATCGTTAAATAACCTATCCCATCCTATCTGTAAAACTAAAATCCCCAAAAAGTGGACATGGCTAAAAACACGATGTGGATAAAATAAAGAAAATGACATGGTGACAACAAATTCTACAGACTGCTTATAAAAAACTTTTACGGTTCTACAAAAGACAATGTTTTCTGCTGCATATGTTATGGGGTAGGGTATAAAAATGTTTTTTATATAAAAACGCCCCCAAAAAGTGGGCGTGGGTTAAAATGGTATATAGACGAAATGTTCATATTAATAATGTTAATGATTCTGCATCAAATTTTTTTTCGAAAAATTTAAAATTTGACCGAAAACAGTTTTTAATTGAAAACGCCCCCAAAAAGTGGGCGTGGCAAAAAACTTTATATGGACGAAATATAGATATTAATAATGTCTAAATATGTTGTTCAGAAACTTTTTTAAAATTCCTTACGGTTTGGTCAAAAACTGAGTTTTTCTTAAAAGGGGGCGTGGCAGTGGGCGGATTTCAAAAATTTTTACACTTGTTCTGTAGGCAGAGACGAGGATCCTATATACCAAATTTCATTATCCTAGCTCGAAATTTAAGGCCTAAAAATCGGTGACGTACAGACGGGCGGACGGACGGACGGACGGACAGACAGACATGGCTAATTCGACTCAGCTAGCGATTCTGAGTCGATCCATATACTTTGAGGTATATGTAGCTAAATTATTTCTCTATGTTACAAACTAAGTATCAAAACTAATATACCCCTATGGGATAGGGTATAAAAAGAATATGCATATGTAAACAGAAAAGGTTGGCATTCTATCAAAAAAACATATGAGAGGCTACAATCCGCTATGCGGATCGTTGAATACCCTATCCCATCCCATCCTTTAAATTAATATCCTCAAAATATAGGCCTTATGGCGATGAAATACAGAAAATGACATTGTCACAATATATTGCTCAGACAGTTTCTCAAAATCTTGTGTGGTTCGACAAAAAACAACGTATTTCTATTGCTAATGCCTCGGGATGGGGTATAGAAATGGTTTTTTTAAGAAAACGCCCCCAAAATGTGGGCGTAGGTGAAAATGATCTATGGACAAAATGTTTATATTACCATTGCGGAAGTATTTGCATCAAAAATTTTTTCGAAAGTTTTAAAATTTGGACAAAAAGCGTTTTTTACTAAAAACGCCCCCAAAAAGTGGGCGTGGCAAAAAACTTTGTATGAACGAAATATAGATATTAGGATTGTCTAAATATGCTACTCAGACACTTTTTTGAAATTCCTTACGGTTTGGCCAAAAAATAAGTTTTCCTAAAAAGGGGGCGTGGCAGTGGGCGGATTTCAAAAATTTTTACACTTGTTCTGGTGGCACGGACGAGGAACCTATATACCAAATTTGATTATCCTAGCTCAAAATTTAAGGCCCAAAAACCGCTGACGAACAGACAGACGGACGGACGGACGGACAGACAGACATGGCTAATTCGACTCAGCTAGCGATTCTGAGTCGATCCATATACTTTGAGGTATATGTAGCAAAATTATTTCTCTATGTTACAAACTAAGTATCAAAACTAATATACCCCCCTATGGGATAGGGTATAAAAACATGTTTTCTTAAAGTAAAGTTTTCAGATATGTAATGAACGTTTAGTAATTCTAAATGCAAATGCCAGGTATCCCGGAAGTAGCCATGTTTCCCATGTCTGGAACAGCAGTATTGCTTGCACGATTGTGGAGGACATTTATAATAGAGAACCAATGACTTGGTTACTTGGTAAGACGTGTAGGGGTTGCAAATAAATAATAACTCTTGAATATTTTATAGGTGATTCCGGATATGCTTTACGGCCCTATATGATGGTTCCAAAGAAGAAACCTTCAAACCGTGATGAGAGAAAATACACTTTTTACCACAGTAAAATTAGAAGTGGGGTGGAGAGGTGCATTGGGGTATTAGAAGGAAGATTTCGGTAATTATATAAACTTTAATTATAATTTATTTTATTACCATAACTTTTATTTATTAGGTGTTTGAACAAAGAAAAATCTCTCCGCTATACACATGCAAAATCTGCTCAAATCGTGTATGCATGTGTAATACTACATAATTATCTTCTGAGCAAGAAGTTTGAAGTCGATGAAGGAGTTTATGAGGAGAATATTGAAGACGATTCATTTCTTTTTGCCGAAGGAGAAGTCAGCGCCGAAGCCGCTGCAAATCAGCAATATTTAATAGATACAATAAAAAATATTAGCCTTGTTTCCTAAGAAATAAACGTCACCAATGTGTTTAAAAATTGAACATTTTTTATTTGTATTTATTTAAATATTCATTGAAAATATTTTACAGATAAATTTACTTTATCGGCACCTACATTTCCTTACAAGCTCCAAAATAGCTGAGGACAATTGGTCTATAGATGATTTCATTGCCTCTATCGCAGCTGTATTTTGTGCAAGAATTTTGTTCGTCTCACAAATTGCCTTGTGGTTTTTTTTCCAAAATATCAACGCAATCTTTTTGGTACTTCAGTGAAGTCTGCAATAAAGCAGGTGAGTTCCGACAATCCTATGAATAAAAAGATTGAGATTTTTAAAGGTTTGTTTAATACTTCTTAAAAGTATTTTACTTGTCGGTTTTGATTGGTTGAAGTACTTGTCCCAGCATGGGGTGTACGGATTGATGTATTAGTTAAAGGGTCTGGTTCTTCTGTAGAAGTAGACAACAACACCTCCAAATTTGTAAATGGAGTTGTTGGTGAAAGGATTTCGACATCCTCAAAATCAACTTCGTTCGGTAACGTTTGGGAAATGGTTGGATTTGACACAGATGTGTTAAATTCCAGTTCCAAGAGAGGTACATGTTGAAATGAAAAGTAAAGTTTTGTGGGAAAACATTGCTAAATAAATGAGTCAAACCTTTCTTCCATTCGATCCAAGTTCAGTTAAGACTTCACTATCCCCGTCAATATTTTCTATACCTAAAATATCGATTACCATCTCATCTTCTTCATCAAAATAAACATCTTTCGCCTCACCGCCACCAGTTTTTTGTATTTCGTAACGCTTTGTGGACATTTTTTTGCGGACCTTTAACTTTCTGTCAGACCAAGTCTGAAAAAATAATTATATTTATTTTGAAAGAAGTCATGGTTTATAAGTCAAAGCTTACCTTTTTATATTGCTTTTCGGTTTTTGAAGCACCTAAACTATTTAATTTTTCAGTAATACTATTCCAAGCTGACCGTTTTCTATTGTTGCCTTCAATCGATGGCCTAGCGGTAATTGTGTTAAAATGCTCTTTAATTAATTGTAAAAGCCGTTTTTTCTGGTCCGCATTTATTTTTGATTGCTTAAAAATATAAATATTAATATCTAAAGCATATAAAATTAAATACATATATAACAACCTGCGACATGTTTAACAATTAATTGTTGTCACCTAAAACAATCGTGGAATTTGACATTAATTGGTTGGGATGCATTTATGTCATACATTTGTGCTATTGTATATCCTATCTCATAGTTTGATACATAGTTTATAACATAGAGGGGGTAGGGGTAGGTTAAAATGATCTATGGGCCCAGTTAGGGCCGAGTTTAGCTATCATTGAAAAACATCATTGGAAATTTTCTTTTACTTCTTGCGGTTTTTTTTATAAATTTAATCATTGGGGAGTTGGTGTCAAAACAAAGCTTATGAATTTTAGAACATGATTATCCAAAAATATTTTAATTTTTAATTCTATTTATCGCAGAAAATCACTTTTTATTTTTCACTGATCATGATTTATTTCTGTGAAGTAATGTTTGTCGTTCCACCGAAATGAAACGGAATTTTTCAATTATACCTATAACCAGCTAAGGAGGTAAAATTTCAATTTCATCATGTGTTGTGTTCCAATAAAGTTGTTCAATGATAGCTATAACTGAGCCCTAAATACGAGCTTTTGCATCGAACGTTTTTTTAATATAGACAAAAACTGTTTTTTACTGATAACAACGTTTTTCTGAAAAGTAGGCGGATTTTAAATTTCATCACTCTAGCTCAAAATTTAAGACCCAAAAAATCGGTGACACACAGATGGACGGGCAGACATGGCTCAATCGTCTTAGCCAGCGATTCTGAGTCGATCTATATTGATACTATAAGACATATCTAGTTAAATTGTTTATCTATGTCACATACTAGGTATCAAAACTACTATACTCCTATGGGATATGGTATAAACACGTTATTTTTTCGAACCATAAGAGTTTTCATTATTCTTCGACATTAGTTGCTGGTGGTATGGTGTTAATCGAGATGTGAAGGGATACTGTTTTTATGATTGATTATATCATTAACCCTCTTATCTTTGTAGGAAATGCTTTTACGGTCAGCCTTGGATACATAAATACATGACCCGGAGTGAACCAACAACAAAAATGCATAATTAAGGGTTCACTTCCGTTTACATACGTTGCCTTGAATGTCTCACAAGGAAATACCTGCACGATTGCTAAGGAACAGGAACACCATCGAAATATTTCCAACGATAGAAGTATGCCACTTTTACGACGCCAAATGGTAAGCTACATCCGGTGATTATGCTCAACTGTGTTGATAATTTATATGGTTTCGTCTTTACGATGCATAAAAATCCACCCTCGATCAGAGCGTGTATGACGAAGCTGTATATAAAATGTGTTGTCGGTGAAGAACGTTTTTATTTATTAGCTTTTCTTTATTCAGGTAAGGCGAACCTATAACACTCAAGGAGCTACCTGAAATGATGCTTGCAGATGTTGAGTGAATCTATACTGTAATCCCTGTCGTCGATGTGGATGACTGGTCTGTTTTGGATCTTTAAATAGCATGCATATAACCAATTTGCACTCAGTGGCAAATACATCTAGGATTGATTCTACAAATTATTGTATTTCATAATGCTCAACATAAAATAAATAAATACACATTTAATACTACAATGGTTGTAATAGTCGATTAATTGGCACACTTTCAGATTCGGCGACCGCAGCATTATCAATTTCAGCAATACTTCCTATTCTGTAAGTGCTTCTTGCATCGCTCTGCGTGCAATCTTGGATTCAGACGACTCGTTTGTCTTCTCTTTAAGTTTGGTTTTGTATTCTTCAAGTTCATTGGCCTATTAAAAAAAGTTTGTAGAAATAAATAAAGTTAGTCCATGTGATATGTGACTTTACTAGTAGATCCATTTCATTTGTGTCCGGGTACTCATAGCTATCCAATTCGTTGATTCGATCATCAATTCGATTCAATTTCTCGATTCTGTTGGATGTTCTTTTTTGTAGCCTGCAACTCTGGCTCGATCTGCTTTAAGGTGACTTCGTATAGTTCGATTTCTTCGGTTCATCAACTCCTGTTCCATTTGTCTGAAAATAGAGATTTCCTCATTAAATTCCATCAAAAGAAAAGACTATAGTTTTACTCACCGCATTCTTTCACGGATATCCACTCATTCGATCCTCAGTAAATTAAATAGTCATTGGTGATGCCCACGGTGTACACAATGATATCTAAAGATGAAAATGTTTTCTTGATGTTTGGCAGCGATAACTCCATCGGTCGCTGGAAAAATGATGGCTTCTACTGTGTCCCAGTCGGCGCGTGCAGACACGAAAGCTTGGCCAGTGTAGCCCTGTTCCATTTGACTGAAAATAGAGACTTCCTTATTTAATAACATCAAAAGAAGAGACTATAGTTTTACTCACCGCATTCTTTCACGGATATCCACTCATTCGATCCTCAGTAAATTAAATAGTCATTGGTGATGGCCACGGTGTACACAATGAGGAACATATTTACTTTAGCTGCCAATCACTTTTTGCACTTTTTTTTTTATTCCACTCATTAAATTAAGCTAAAAATTTAGCAATTTTTTATTTTTGTCGCTCTCAATTATTTAAAAAGTTATTAAACAATAAAAATTCCAAAAATCCCTATGGAAATCAACCATCTTTTGACAGTCCATACAATGTTCAGTGATAAGCAGAATTGCCGTATACACTACATATTCCCCAAAATGGTAAAAAAAATAAAAATAAAAATCAAAGAATTTTAAATCTCCACGCTCCACAGTCCACGCTCACGTAATTTCGTTTGTTTGTAAAGTCGTCAGGCAGGCGCCTAAGTCAACAGTTTTTTTTTGTTAAACAGTACCCTGGGTGGCCCGCTTCGCGGGAACAAAGGGTTTCAACTCTCTTTCTGGGGACAGTCCACGCTCACGCAACTTCGTTGCTCCGCTCAGGGTATGTAAAGTCGTCAGGCAGGCGCCTTAGTCAACAGTTTTTTTGTTAAAATATTTTTATTTGTTATGTTTTTTTCAACATGGCAATGCTGCGTTCACCACAGCAGAAATAAAATAAAAAGTTTCAAACTACATACAATTTGTATGGAATTATAACCCAAAAAGTGCAATTTTGTTTTATGAATAACTTTTAAACTAAATGTGAGCGACAATTTTTAAAAACATATAAATGATCAGTGCGCAGAGACGAATCGATTAGTAAAAATTTCCCAGTGACTTGATGACAGATAATCCACACATACATACTTATTTTCCTTGTGTACATATACACAACCCGCACTCGCACTCGCCATCGCTGTGGTAAGGAATCGCTACCCTGAACTAGGAAATTGAATTTTTAGGCTTCATTGTTGGTACAGACGGTATTAAAACCAATCCAAAGAAGGTCCGCGCAATATTCGATATGCCCCTTCCTCAAATTCTTAAAGACCTTCGCTCGTTTCTAGGAATGTCAGGGTATTACCAACGTTTCATTAAAGACTACGCGAAACTACCACAACCGTTGTCATCCCTTTTAAGAGGGGATGATGGACGCGTGTCCAAAAATGCTTCAAAAAATAAAGTGATACAAATTTGTAGTAGTATTAAGTAGGTGTACGTATATGTTATTATTAAAGAGAGTACACCACTCTTAGTTCTTAAGCGTGTGTTATTCTTAAGTATGTGTCACTATGTGTTATAGATATAATCATAGAGTAGTATGTAACAGAGAAGAGAGATCATTAAACGTTGTACCTTAAACTGATTCGGACGTGTTTATTATTGCTTACAAATTGACGAAATTGCTTTCAATGCTTTCCAAAATTTAAAAAATTCGCTCGTCTCTAAAGAAGTTGTACTTTCTCATCCCAATTTTAATAAAGGCTTCGAATTAACAACAGACGCATCAGATTATGCCATAGGCGCTGTGTTATCTCAGGATAACAAGACAATTAAATTCCTCTCCAGAACGTTAAGTACAACGGAAGAAAATTATGCTACTAACGAGAAGGAAATGTTGGCAATAATTTGGTCTTTGAATTCTTTAAGGAATTTCCTATACGGATCTAGAAAAGTTATTATCTTTACCGATCACCAACCACTCACGTTCGCGTTGAGTCTTAAAAATACAAATTCTAAAATGAAGAGATGGAAGTCGATATTGGAAGAGTATAACTATGAGCTCAAATACAAACCGGGTGAAGCAAATGTAGTTGCAGATTCCCTTTCAAGACCCCCATTAGCAGCCCAATTAAACTCAATGACAGCAACAATGCACAGCGATGAAAGTTCATCTCATAACCTAATTCCTTCAGTAGAAGTTCCCGTTAACGTCTTCCGTAATCAACTTTTCCTCAAAATAGCTGACGAAAGTAGTTACCAAATGAAACCCCTTTTTCCACACATATCAGACACATTGTAACACAACCCACATATTCAGAATCAGACACAATCAACAGTTTTAAGAGATACCTTAATCAACATATTGTTAATGGCCTACTGACCAATGAACCTACAATGGGTAAATCTAGATCTATTGAACACATTAAACCACATCTATAAAATGTATTATTCTATTTTGGTATCCCCGAAGCAGTAATAATTGATAATGAAAATCACTAAACTCTATTTCTATTTAACTATTGAAGATACAACAACACCTCCCTACAAAAGTGCGAGTGCGGGTGCGACTCCGAATTCGAAGTTTATCGTAGTATGTGTGAAAAAACTTCAGAAAGAATCAGCTGTCTTTGACATCTATTTGACATTACAAATATATTTGTCAACAATAATTGTTTTCATTCAGTTTGAACTTTTCTTTTTTTGTGTTCTGAATAGCGATTCTTCACCATCGGCGACCTGCTGGACTTAGATTCGTCAACATGGTCTGCCCCGAAAATTGCAACACAAACCACCACCAAGGTATGGGCAGTTTCAAATTGATTAGGATGACGATCGTCTGTTGATTGTTGGAGGTTGTGGCGGACCAAATAGCATATATACGGACGCATGGCTCTAATATGTCTAAGGTGTGGCAATGGAAAATAGTACCGATTAGAAACAAAAAGCGGGACGTGCAGGTGAACTTAATCGTTTGGATAACTTTCGAACTGTCGATGATATGCATGAATAGAAGGTGAGTTGGCTTGAACAAAAACCATCAACACAGCAACAATAACATTTGTCTGTTCCTGAAGAGAGAAACCACAACCGTCCACAATTAAGAGCCGTTCGCAATGATAATGATTCAGTTTAACTGGCCCCGCTCGCACCACCTGCCAATAATCCAAATGATATAGAAGCGGCCAATAGTTTGCAGAGAAATTTGGCAATCCGATGTCGCGACCACGAACCGCGATTACCAAAGCGTTTTGATGAACTTTTTGAGGTAGGTACCTACTGCTTGCATGCACAAAGAAAGTAACTAAAGTCTTTATTTTGCAGGACCCATTTCGCATTGCAGCATTTAACGTCCCAAATCGCTCGCGTAGCCTCTCGAAGGACCATCATGAACGGATTCGTCGAATGGAGGAACAAATGAATGCCATACGGAATTCGAGGAGAGCCCTTGTAGCCGAGCAACAAATCAAAGGAGAATTAATTCTCTTCGGCGGTGTGCACAAAGAGACGCTATCTGAGATTACACACTTGAGCGCTCCCCGGAATATAGTTTAGTTTAGTTTTTTTTAATTTATTCAATACCGCCTAACACAGGTATATATTTATAAAAAGAAATAACGTACACACGGCAGGTGTATATTCTTTAAAAACTCAACCAAAGTTGCATATTATTTTTTTATATTAATAAAACAAATAGAATTTAAATTCATAGAAACATAAATTATAAAAAGAAACGTACAGAACCAATTTCAAAATGTAATGCCATAACCGCTTAAGTGCATGAGTCAATGTACTACAAATACAATGGACTTTCCATATGAATTGTGAAATATACCAGCAATCGATGTAACCCAAATGAATTCGATTAATTTTTAATATTAATAAAAATAACTTTGAAAACAAATGACTTTGTTGTTTGATGTTGTACAAAAGGATAATCAGTATGGACCCTTCATTATCTGATGGAGAATTATAATCCAGGCGTTCCGAAGAGTTAGAGGCTTTTTTGATAATAGATTATTTTTATTGAGGTTGCCTAGGCTGCTACAAAGTGTTTTGTCTTAAAATGTTTATTTTAATTTGCTACCTAAAATGGTACTTGCAGATTCTTGTTTCTATACTGATAAGAGTAAACACTGTCGTCGATGTGGAAGACTGGTCTGTTTTGGCTCTTTAAATAGCATGCATATACCCAATTTGCACTCAGTGGCAAATACATCTAGGAATGATACTACAAATAATTGTATTTCATAATGCTCAACATTTATTTAAAAAAATCAAAAAATAAATAAATAAATACACATTTAATACTACAATGGTTGTAATAGTCGATTTATTGGCACACTTTCAGATTCGGCGACCGCAGCATTATCAATTTCAGCAATAGTTCCTATTCTGTAAGTGCCTCTTGCTTCGCTCTGCGTGCAATCTTGGATTCAGACGACTCGTTTGTCTTCTCTCGAACTTGTAGTTGAACTTGGTTAAGTTTGGTTTTCTATTCTTCAAGTTCATTGACCTATTAAAAAAAAATTGTAGAAATAAATAAAGTTAGTCCATGTGATATGTGACTTTACCAGTAGATCCATTTCATTTGTGTCCGGGTACTCATAGCTATCCAAATCGCTTATTCGGTCTTCTAACTTTCTCTTTGGGAGCTCTTGTTTCAATTTCAATTTCTCGATTCTGTTGGATGTTCTTTTTTGTAGCTTGCAACTCTGGCCGGATCTGCTTTATGGTGACTTCGTATGGTTCGATTTCTCCTTTCCGGTTAATCAACTCCATATGACTGAAAATAGAGATTTCCTCATTATATTAGTAAATTACATCAAAAGAAGAGACTGTTGTTTTACTCACCTAATTCTTTCACGGATATCCACTTGAATGAATCTTGCCTGCCGAATGTTAATCAAATACATTCTATACGATGAAGATCATTGTTCAAATTTTGTGGAATATTCTTGATGTTTGATGTAAAGTGTTTGGCGTCTTCTTTTTTAACTGTGAGGAGAATTGTTTCTATAGAGCCTCGATCGATGAGGTAGTTAAGAACAACATGGTCGCGACAGCGTATTTGATCCATAAGAAGGCGTTTCCCATAAGGCTAGGAGAAATAAGGTTTAAGAAATTAATAACGTGAAGCCACATGACTCAAGTACACTCATTGTCAACTAACCTTGTCCATGAACTTAGCGGTAATGATGGAAGGATTAAAGTTCGGAAAATTTCTAAGAATATTCTATAGGGTTTTGCAATCCTGGCTTCTATTGATGACAAAGCTGGTTAGTAAGCCACTTAATTGGCGTTCGACTGCATCACGAAATTTGGCATCGACAACCTCGATATACTGATCCAACGGACCTCGAGGGCAAGCCGAGAACTTTTTCTCCTGATAGAGTTTCTCGAAGGTGGCTACAATTTGACTGACATGTTCTCCGTAAATAGAGAGAGCGTCCTTGGAATTTGATTTGATGTTGTAAATCTGTGATAAAGTTCATCTACGTGGGGTTTAAAAAAGATCGCTTAGTTCATCGCAATTCTGTCTTCAGAAGGGGTTGGAATTCTCGAGATAGTCGATTGATTATAGTCCGAATAAAACAGTAGAAGCTGGAATACTTCCGCCATCTGAGAATGAAAAATAAACATAAAAATATATATTTTATATTTTAAGTAGATTTACTAATATCTACATTATTTTACTTACGTTACGGTGATATACAGTTTGTCAACTAATTCTTTGCAAAGTTAAATAAACCACACAATTTCAACTTAAACATAATTATTTATTGGGAAAGGCACTTGATTTCATATTCAGTTTTTCACAATATTTTTCATAGTATGTATTCTTAAATAAAATAATTAACAAAAGTAAAAAAATAGAAACGAAAACATACAAAATTCATATAAAAAAAAAAAAAAAAATTAGTTGTCTACTAATTCTTTGCAAAATGCAAACATTAATCTCAAAAAATGGTTATCTTTTTAACATGAAGCTATAATTGGCTAATATTTTGTATGTCCGCCATTAGCATCCATAACTGCCCTGAGGCGCCGCGACATCGACGAAATAAGTGCATTTATGTCATAGTATTCCGGTATTTTTAGCCACTCCTCATTTATGCACTTAACCAACTCAACTTTTGTAGTAGGGCTCTGTTTAGCCACCCTTTTTTTGAGCAATGCCCACAAATTTTCGATAGGATTGAGATCCGGACTCTGGGCGGGCGTGTCAATCACTTTGCTGCAATTATAAAGCAGCCAGGTGCGACACAGCAGCGATTTGTGCTTCGGATCATTGTCTTGGTAGAGTTTGTATTTGAGTTTGCTGCTGTTTTCTGTATCAACGAAGCCAAAATTGTACTCACTTCTTGACAATTCATTTTTAAGTATGTCTAAATAGAACTCTTTTGTCATAATGTCGTTAAATATGCGCAGCTCTCCAACGCCTTTGGAAGAAATACAACCCCACACCATTACTGAAAGCTTGCCAAATTTAACAGTAGGTATAATGTTTTTGTTCTGGAGGGCTGTTTTCGGTTTCCGCCAAACTTTGCTAGGTCCATCATGATAATACATCATGATCTTGGTTTCGTCACAAAAAATTACGTCACTCCAGTACTCGGGAGAACTGTTAACATTTAAAGTTGCGAAGTTTAAGCGCTTCTCAATGTTCACAGCAGACAGCAATGGCTTCTTCCTTGCTACATATGATGAGAAATTGTGGCGATTAAGTACTTTTCTCACAGTCTCATGGCACACGGTCTTCTTGCAGTCTGTTTTGATGTCATTCGCCAACTCCCTGAGGCTAGTTTGCGGTTTATTTTGAATAGTTTTTAAAATTTTTGAACAATCCCGCCGAGAGAGCTTTGGTGGTCTGCCTTTGGAACTGTATAATTCCAGTCTGTTTTCTTTTTCCGCACGGTTAATAATATTATTAACTGTTCTTAGTTTAATTTGATATGTTTCAGCTAACTCTTTTGCTGTTTTTCCTTTGTTAAAATGAAAGTAAACTAATTGTATCAAATTATCCTTAGTGCGTTTGCCAGGCATTGCAAAAATCCTCAATTTAACTAAAACGTGGACTGAACCGAAGCAAATTTTAAAACGAATGATTGCAAGGAAGACTAGAAAAAAAACACGCCATCGGTCGCTTTGAAATTTGTGGTCCCGTTAGTTTTTATATGGTCTTCTTTCAACCAGTGTTTGCATTTTGCAAAGAATTTATTGACAGCGTCATAAATGCCGTTGTTTTGTTTTCTGCATTTCTTTTACGTTTTACTTGGAATTTTCTTATTTTTTCTTGTCATATCTATAGCTTATATATATCTTAACAATAATTGATAATCAAAATTTTCCAAAATAACGCTTTTATTTATATTTTTGTTGTTGAAGTTGAGATTGTGTGACTTATTTTACTTTGCAAAGAATTAGTTGACAAACTGTATGTAATTTACACGTTCATCTAAAATGTATGTTTTCCTCCCTAGTATTACACAGAGTACGTTAACATCATAATCAAAGTGGCAATTATATCAACTCATCTCCAACTTTTACTGTTTTCTTATTACGGCATTAGTTTTGTTTTTGAATTGAATGTTCGTTAGGACTTGAGAGAGTTGCTTGAACGTTCATTTGTCCTGTTTGGAGTTGTCATTGGTCGGCTTAGTACTTCATTAAATCATAAGCATCTGAAACCGTTCAATAGTTTGCAATCACTGTTTTTACTGGCATTTGGAATGTTGTTCGGTATTAGTACATCTGAGAGGAGGCAATTGCGATCTAAAATGAAAAGAAATTGTCTATATTTATAAGAATACTATTTCTAAGTTGAGTGTTTTACCTACGATTCCGCAGCCCATATCTTAATACGTGTGCCAACAACGCTGGCCATTCACACATATGTATTTGGTTTGATAATATTAAAGTTCCGCTCCTTTTCGTCTGTCATGATATTGGATGAACTTGTGATTTACAAAGAATCACATTGGTGATGTCCATAGTGTACACAATGCAGTAAACATTATACATTAGAAGGTTTTTTGGACATTCAACTGATAAGTGTTCATGTTGCAGAAAGCAAAACTCTATCTACAGATGAAAATATTTTCTTGATGTTTGACAGCCATAACTCCATCGGTCGCTGGAAAAATGATGGGTTCTACTGTGTCCCAGTCGGCGCGTGCAGACATGAAAACTTGACGAGTGTAGCCCTTTAGATCGGTGAATGGAATGTTTCGTGTTTGCACATTTGCAGCAAGATGCAAGCAATTAAATTTCACCACTTCGCTGGTATCTTTTAATGTTATGGTTATTGAGATATTTATGAAACCACGAAAACTTTGATATGTGTGCATAATATATGTGTGGAATTTAAAAAACTCGGTAATTGTCAATTGATTGCAAAAGAATCGTGAAATTCTGTGCAAGAACAAAAATAATGCAATTGAAAAAAAAACACTTGTAAACACAAAAAAAATTTTTTTTAAGTAAAACACAATTTTAACACTGCAATTTGATATTTTGTAAATAACACACGATATAATAACACGAAAATTAAAACGAACTTGAAAATAAACAAACAATATTGTCAGCCACCGCACTCGCCATCGCCACTCGCCACCTAAATCAGAGATAAGGGAAGTTACTTCCCTTATCACTGCCCTATCCTATAGGGGTATATTAGCTTTGACATTAAGTTTGTAACATAGAGAAATAATTTCGATACATATACCTCAAAGTATATGGATCGATTCAGAATCGCTAGCTGAGTCGATTAAGCCATGTCTGTCTGTCCGTCCGTCTGTGTGTCACCTCAAATTTTGAGCTAGAGTGTTGAAATTTGGTATATAGACTCTCTGGCCGACGAAGCAGAACAAGAGTAAACATTTTTGAAATCCGCCCACTGCCACGCCCTCTTTTAGATAAACGTAGTTTTAAGCCAAACCATAAGGAATTTCAAAAAAGTGTCTGAGCAGCATATTTAGACAATCCTAATATCTATATTTCATCCATACAAAGTTTTTTTGCCACGCCCACTTTTTGGGGGCGTTCGAAAAAATGCAAATGATGCAAATACTTTTCGCAATGGTAATATGAACATTTTGTTCATGGATCATTTTCACCCACGCCTACATTTTGGGGGCTTTTTTTTACAGAAACCATTTGTGTACCCCATCCCAAGGCATTAGCAATAGAAATACGTTGTTTTTTGTTGAACCACAAACGATTTTGATAAACTGTCTGAGCCATATATTGTGACAATGTCATTTTCTGTATTTCATCGCCATAAAGCCTATCTTTTGAGGATATTAATTTTAAGGATAAAATGGGATAGGGTATTCAACGATCCGCACAGTGGATTGTAGCCTCTCATATGTTTTTTCATGTGGTCGACCTTTGCCTGAAATGTTTTCAAAAACTGTGTTTAAATATATATAATTAAATCCATAAATACGCTTATAAAACTAACCATAGCATTACGCCGCCAATTTTGCCATGTCATCCTTCTAAATTTCTCTTCATCGTTATCCACAATCTTATCCCTTATCTCTGACCTAAATACATGGCGAGATTATGACAACTGAGAAATTTCCCTTTCGAAGTTACGTGGAAATTTTTTCGTAATTAGAAATTTCCCAGTGACTTGATGACAGGTAATCCACACACACATTCTTATTTTCCTTGTGTACATATACACAACCCGCACTCGCACTCGCCATCGATGTGGTAAGGAATCGCTACCCAGATACTGGACTTTACGAACGCTCACGTGGTAGCAAAACATACAGGTCACGCAAGACTACATACAGGCAACTTTAAACTCATTGAAGTGATCGACTTGGACCAATACGAGACAAGACTAACTGAATTAACCGCAATTATATCTACTCACAAAAATAACTCCATGTACCCCTATCTTAAACATGAAATTACACAAATTCAAAATCTAATACAACATCTTAAACCACGGAAGGTGAAAAAATCTCTTGACTTTATAGAGTCGGCTTGGAAATGGGTCGCGGGTAACCCCGACCATAAGGATTATATAACCATTACAGAGAAAATGAATAATATGTTACAAAATAACAATAAACAGATTATAATTCATACACTGTATAATGAAAGAATGAACAATATTACTAAAATGTCAAATGAAATTATAAAATCAATTCAAGAAAATAAAATGTTAAATAATGAAATTTTAATAAATATTCAATACAAACTTAAAAGAAGAATTAGAACATCTAAATTATGCCATACATTGGGCTAAACTCGGTATTATTAACTCTCTTATATTATCCAATCAAGAAGTTAACTTGGCCTTAAGCACCATATCCAAAGAAAATTTGGCTTTCCACACTATTAAAAGTTAAAATCGTAAGTAATCAATTTCAATACTTTATATTATAAATATACCTCTAGTAACCCAAAATGATTATGTAAAACTTATCCCAAAACCTGTAAAAAGAAATAATATTGCAACAGATTTATTGTTTGAAACAATTTTGAAATCTGAAAACGAAACATATGGTTTAAAACAAACTTGCAAATCATGTAACTACTTTTCAATTTGTAAAATTCAAGATATTGTAAATCTAACTAACACAGCATGTGTTTATGATTAATATTATTTATTTAAATTATTTCGTCAATTTTCTCTTCGTTGATTTTTGTTACTCACTGTTCATTTTGTTGGTTTTGTTAATTTGTTGCCCATTGCATAATTTACATTGCTAAAGGCTGAACTATAATAGAAGCTGGTTGCGGACGACCACTTCCGTAACTGTGCGAACACATGCAATTTGTATTGTACGACCATAATAGCTTTTCGCTTCGATTCGTTCAGTTTTCGTTCACTTTTGCTCACTTACGAAAAAGCGAATTGATTCGCTCTTTCTCTTTCTTTTGTTCTTTCATACACAGATTTCACATTTCACTTCAACAGCTGTGTACATTTAAATTTGTTAGTTCCTAAGACGGCTATTACACGGCGCGTGTTTGGAGAGACTCACATGAGTGCAAAAGAGAGGGATAATGAAACAAAAAATACGCCTGCCCGGTGTCTGCGGGCAAAATGTTCGTTGCATGTTTTTGACATTTCCTTTTCTCCTTCTTCTTTGTTTTTCGAATTTGCTTTATTATTCATTTGCTGTTGTTATGAGCACAACGTTAAAATATGGCGGATGAATTTAAATGGACGAAGGAAATAACCAGCGAACTAATTTTAAATTATGAAATGCACCCAATCTTATATGATCCCCGCCACCCTCCATCCATGCAGTCAATAATTGTTTCTGCAGAGTCCAACAAATTATTTAATTCTTCAAAAGACATTCTTGTTTTTAATTGTTTTTATACTAAGCACCAAAGATAAAATGAAAGATAGCTGTCAAAAAACATGCAAGACTGAGAGTGAGAAAAAGGCTTCGTGTAATAATGCGCGCATTATGGAATGACAGTTCAAAAGAAAATAACCAAACATGCGCGTCAAATACATGCGCCATGTAATAGAGCTCTAAGCAACGAAATTTTGTTTTTATTGTTTGCAATCGCTTCCGTTCACAAAAGTCTATTATGGGCAACTTAAGAAATTGAGAGTACTGAAGAAAACTTAACTTAGAATTTTGACATTAGCTTCCGATTGCTTCCGTCTATTATAGTTCAGCCTTAATACTTGTCAATGCATTACATGTTAAGTTCTCTTTTGCTCTCATTTGTTTACTGTAAATTGCATCATTGAAACTTATATTATACAGAATTGTCGTGAAATCATATGTAATGTATAACACTTAGCACACTCTCTTTTTGACATATGAGTTAACGTAATGTATTTGATGTTGTATTTGTTCAGTGCAATAGGCATTTATTTTGTTAAAATTAAGAGCTCGGCCACTTGGATATCAGATACAGAGCGGGTAACATCTTCCTAACCAATACCAATATAGTCGACAAAACATATGAGAAGGCTACAATCCAATGTGCGGATCGTTGAATAGCCTATCCCATCCTATCTGTAAAACTAAAATCCCCAAAAAGTGGACATGGCTAAAAACACTATGTGGATAAAATAAAGAAAATGACATGGAGACAACAAATTCTTCAGACTGCTTATAAAAAACTTTTACGGTTCTACAAAAGACAAGGTTTTCTGCTGCATATGTTATGGGGTAGTGTATAAAAATGTTTTTTATATAAAAACGCCCCAAAAAGTGGGCGTGGGTTAAAATGGTATATAGACGAAATGTTCATATTAATAATGTTAATGATTCTGCATCAAAATTTTTTTCGAAAAATTTAAAATTTGACCGAAAACAGTTTTTAATTGAAAACGCCCCCAAAAAGTGGGCGTGGCAAAAAACTTTATAAGGACGAAATATAGATATTAATATTGTCTAAATATGTTGTTCAGAAACAAAATTCCTTACGGTTTGGTCAAAAACTGAGTTTTTCTTAAAAGGGGGCGTGGCAGTGGGCGGATTTCAAAAATTTTTACACTTGTTCTGTAGGCAGAGACGAGGATCCTATATACGAAATTTCATTATCCTAGCTCAAAATTTAAGGCCTAAAAATCGATGACGTACAGACGGACGGACGGACGGACAGACAGACATGGCTTAATCGACTCAGCTAGCGATTCTGAGTCGATCCATATACCTTGAGGTATATGTAGCAAAATTATTTCTCTATGTTACAAACTAAGTATCAAAACGAATATACCCCTATGGGATAGGGTATAACCAATTATTAGTTTCGTTTTTTATACCCTATCCCATCGGGGGGTATATTAGTTTTGACATTAAGTTTGTAACATAGAGAAACATAGCGATTCAGAATCGCTAGCTGAGTCGATTAAGCCATGTCTGTCTGTCCATCCGTCCGTCCGTCCGTCTGTGTGTCACCGATTTTGGGCCTTAAATTTTGAGGTAGAGTGTTGAAATTTGGTATATAGACTCTCTGACCGACGAAGCAGAACAAGTGTAAACATTTTTGAAATCCGCCCACTGCCACGCCCCCTTTTAGAAAAACGTATTTTTTGGCCAAACCGTAATGAATTTTAAAAAAGTGTCTGAGAATCATATTTAGAGAATGGTAATATACTTCGTCAATATTAAGTTTTTTGCCACGCCCACTTTTTGGGGGCGTTTTTTATAAAAAACGTTTTCCGGTAAAATTTTTTAATTTTCGAAAAAAGTTTTGATGCACAATCATTGGTTGTATTAATATGAACATTTCGCCAGTAGACCATTTCAACCCACGCCCACTTTTTATGGGCGTTTTCTTACAAAAACCATTTGTATGCCCTAGCCCAAGGCATATGCAATAGAAAAACGTTGGTTTTTGTCGAACTATAAAAGAATTTGATAAACCTTCTGAAGAATATGTTGTGACAACGTCATTTACAATACTTTATGCCCATAAAGACCACCTTTTGGTGATATTAATTTAAGGATGGGATGGGATAGGGTATTAAACGATCCGCACAGCGGATTGTAGCCTTCTCATATGTTTTTTCATTTGGTTTATCTCTTGGGAAGTTCATCCGCTACCAACCCTTGTTCATTTAATTATCACACATTTTTGGTCCAAATTCGAGCCGGATATTCGTTTTGAAACTATATTTTCGATTGTACAAGTTAGTAAAATAATACACACTTTAAGCTTTGCAAATTCAGTTTTATATTTCCACTAATCAACTATACACATCCGATCGTAATATTCAACTGACTACATGTACATGCACTTACTTTGAGGAGAAATGACGTCTTACAATTAGGTATCTTAAATGACTGCATTTCGTGCGTAGCAATGAATGTGTTCAGTGAATTTACATTACATACTGAAATCATCTCATATTATAACATGCTATTTTTTTTTTTTTTTTTTTTTTTTTTTTTTTTTAATTAGAATTAAAGTTAAAATATAATTTTTTTTTTTTTTTTTTTTTTTTTTTTTTTTTTTTTTTTTTTTTTTTTTTTTTTTTTTTTTTTTTTTAACAACTACTTACTGAATAATAATAATATAATTAAGTTAGTAAATAAATAGTAAATAAATAATATCTTATGCAACCAACTATGTCAGTAGTTTCAATCAAAATCCCAATCACCTAGTCTAACAGGTGGCCTAGAAATGCGCCCACTATGGGTTGTTACACCATTCTTTTCTGTTCCCTGAAGTAAAGGCTCGTTTTCAACATTTACCGTGGGTGCTGCTGTGTCTGGTATTGAACTTGACTGTTCATCATGAGATACTTCTCTATCAACACTATTATCCTCATCGAACATACCATGATCCAAGAAGTCATAATCATCAACCTTTTTTTCATCTGAATTATTTGTTTTAACTATAAATTTTCTGTTTCTCCTGAATATTTTTCCTGAACTACATTTAATATTGTATGACCTCTCATTCAATTGCTGTACAATCTCTCCATAGACCCAGTCAGTTTCATTTTTTTTAAACATAACTTTATCTCCTATCCGTAATTCGCTCAATAATTTCGTATGCATATCATAATACTGTTTTTGTTTATTCTTTTTTTCTGTTATTTTCCTTTGAATTTGTTCTTCAGCTATAAATGTCCTAACGAGTCTCTTCATATTAACTGGTAGTTTTGTTTTAACCATTCGTCCCAAAAATAATTCTGTAGGGGATAAACCCATACTAGTTATTGGTGTTGTATTGTATTCTAAAATTCTATACCCAATTTCTTTTTCTTTGTCCTCATTAATTGCCTTTTTTATTATCTGTTTAGCAATTCCAACTGCTTTTTCAGCTAACCCATTACTTTGAGGGTAATTGGGGCTTGAAAATTTTAATGTAATATTATTAATACTAGCATATTGTAGAAGTTGTTTCGAATTAAATGGACTGTTATCAGTTCTGATTTCTGTTGGGCTACCAAAATGATTAAATATATTTTCCAAGAAGGTAATAACACTTGTAATCGACTTATCTTTAAGTCTATCAGAACAAATCCAACCAGAATATGCATCAACAAATGCTATATAAAATTTGCCTGCATATTCATAAATATCCATTGAAGTTTTATGCCATGGATATTGCGGATTTTCCTCTTGAATGAGTGGTTCCGAACAATTATTTCTCATATATTTTTCACATACACGACAATCTTTAATCATCGCTTTAATATCACCTGTTATTCCTGGCCAATAAAATAATTTACGAGCCCTAGCGAGAGTTTTTTCAATCCCCAGGTGTGGTTCATGTAGAATTCTAAGTAATGACATTCTCAACAAATGCGGAATGATTAATTTATCATCCAAAAATAATAATCCTTCCTCAAACTTAAGTTGGTCTTTTATCTTATGAAAACGTTTTCCAACCTCGGATAAACGTTTATATTCTGGCCATTCTGTTTGAAGATGATCTACTATTTTAGCTAGTTCAGAATCATTTCTTGTTGCCTCAACATAAATTTCATAATTATTTGCTGATAAGCAAACTTTTCTTTTTACTAAATGAATCACGTATTTCAATTCCTCATTCTCGGAACCCGTTTCCTTTAATGGAGCCCTTGAAAGACAGTCAGCTATGACTACTTTACTCCCAGGTGTGTATTTTATTTGCAGACCAGGGTATCTTAATAGTATTAAGAACATTCTTTGAAGTCTTACAGTAACATCATCTAACTCTTTTTTAATTAATTGTTCGAGAGGCTTATGGTCTGATTGAACCATTACCTCACGACCATAAATGAAATGGTGGAATTTTTCACAAGCAAATACAATGGCCAGTAATTCCTTTTCCATTGTACTCCACTTTTGTTCTGTTATAGTAAGACTTCTGGAAGCAAATGCAATTGGTTGGTCATTTTGCATTAAAACACAACCCAAGCCATTCTTAGATGCATCTGTTTGCATTATTAAAGGAAGTTTGGGATCAAAAATTCTTAGAGAAGTGCCTTTGCACAGGATTTCCTTCAAATCCTCCAGTTCGCGTTGATGTACATCTAACCATTTCCACTCTGTTTCTAATCGTGTTAAGTTTCTTAAATTTGCTGATTTCTTTGTCAAATTTGGAATAAACCTTGCAAGATATTTGAACATACCTAGTATTCTTAAAATGTCTTTCTTATTTGTTGGTGTATTAATATTTTTAATAGCTTCCACATATTTGTTATCTGGTTCTACTCTATTTTCTTGTATTATTTGTCCCATAAATTTGACCCTCTTTTGACACAACTGTAACTTTTCTTTATTAAATTTTATCCCATTTTGTTTTGCTTTTGTCATTACTAACTCTAAAGTTTCATCGTGTTCTTTTTTTGTTCTACCAGAAATGAAAATATCATCGAAATAAACTTCTACATTTGTTATATTTCCAAATATTGCAACCATTTTCTTCATGAACATTTCCGGAGCACTACTTATTCCAAAAGGAACCCTATTCCATCGAAAACGACCAAATGGAGTCATGAAGGTTGTTAATTCTGAACTTTTTTTATCAAGTGATAGTTGCCAAAATCCTTGCTTTAGATCTAACACTGTAAAAAATGATTTATTTGACAGTCTACTTATTATTTCTTCCACTGTTGGAATCAAAAAATGTTCCCTACGAATACATTTATTTAATGGTATTGGATCAAGGCATATCCTTAATGAGCCGTTTGGTTTTTCAACAATTTCTAAATTATTGACCCAATCTGTAGGGTAATCAACAGGTGTAATGATGCCGTGTTCCTGCATATCTTCTAACGTAAGTTTCAATCTCTTATGTAAACTTTCAGGGATACGTTTTTTATACTTAAGTGTTGGGACAGAATTTTCCTTAAGCATAATACTACATTCCCCAGGAATTGTACCAATACCATCAAATACTTCCATATTTTGCTCAATAAACTTTTCGTTTGAATCTATGGATATATTGAATACATTAGTTCTATTTAGCAAATTAAGTTCAACGCATGCATCTCTGCTTAATATAGGCTGAAATTTGTCACCAACGATTTCAAATGAAACAACTTTTTTTAACTGTGTATCACAGTCAACACAAATTAAATCTATTTTTCCAAATGTCTCAATCTTACAATTATTATAAGCAAACAATTGGTTGTTAGACTTTTTAATTTTATCTTGGTTGTTGGTCTGCTCAATGTATTTTATTGGGAGACAACTGATATCAGCTCCAGTATCTAATTTAAATTGTACTTCAGCACCACCCACATTCAATATTTTGAACCAACCCTTAGCATCAGTGTTTATTCTAAATACAAATTTTTTTAAAACTAAATTATTATTCTGACATAATTGGTTACCTTCTTCAGAACTAGATCCATATCTTAGTTCGTTGACACGATTCTGCCTTGGTCCTCTATAGAGCTGCAGCTTGTTTCCTTTTGGCTTTTCCTCCTGTTGACGTGAGCGACAAACTCTTCCGAAATGGCCTGGTTTTCCACACTTGTTACAAGTTACTCCTTCCTTTGCAGCTGGACAATATTTTTGGTGTTGGCCCGTTGAAAATCCACCACAACGATCACATTTTGGTGTGTTCGGGTATCTCAGGAACCTCTTCTTTTGATCTTCCTTTTGCGACGTATCAATTGTGCAAATCTTTTCCACTTGGGACAGCAATTTTTTATTTGCAATAACAGCTTCTGCAATCTTGCACTTATTAATTATATCACTTAATGACAGATTTGCATCCTCCAGCAATTTCAATTGTAGGTTTTTATCAAACAGCCCCAGGATCAGTCGTTCTCTCAGCATACGGTCTGTATAAGATTCCTTACACTTTGTGCAACTGTAATCACAGTACTTCATCTGTGTACGAAGTTCAGTTATGTACTCTGTGAAGGATTGGTTCTCCTTTTGAACAATCATATTAAATTTATGTGACTCCATTAGGACATTTTTCTTTGGAAGACAATATTCTTCGAATTTACTAAGGACCATCTTTAGGGAAATTTTCGGTTTTGCTTGTTCGTCTACTTGTTCAATTTCCACTGCATCCTTGAACTCATCATCACTGTCTGGATCAAACGGTACATCGAAAAGAGTATTGTATATCTCTATCCCCTTCTCTCCAATGAACGTAAGAAATAGAGAAATTTTTGTTTTGTCATTCTCGCTTGATTTTCCAGACGCAACAAGATAAATCTTGAATTTTTGTTTCCAAATTGACCACTCTTTGCCAGCGTCATCAAAATTAAGTTGTTCAGGAGCTTTTATTTCCACTTTAGACATCTTGTTGAATATATTTGTTTTAATATCAAAAAGGTTTCACTTCTGACACCATGTACAAGTTAGTAAAATAATACACACTTTAAGCTTTGCAAATTCAGTTTTATATTTCCACTAATCAACTATACACATCCGATCGTAATATTCAACTGACTACATGTACATGCACTTACTTAGAGGAGAAATGACGTCTTACAATTAGGTATCTTAAATGACTGCATTTCGTGCGTAGCAATGAATGTGTTCAGTGAATTTACATTACATACTGAAATCATCTCATATTATAACACGATACCCACCAACAGACAGTTTTTTTGTGAATTATAATACTTATTAATTGTGATTAATTTCGATATTCTACCCACCACGTTTTTAGTGATACATATCGATTGTAGAAATAAATCATTGTGAGTATTGACTAATAGAGTATTTTTTAATTTCACCTCGTTTTGATTGAGTTTAAAGCGGTTAAATAAAACCGTTAGTATGTGCCAGCCAACTTCATTTTCTGCCCTTCGTGCGGTCATATAAAAGGTTCTCTAACAAAGTTAGTAACCTGTTTAGAATCAAAACAATAAATTAGTTTGACCACCCTACTCCAAACATCGCCACCCTATACAAAATAATAGTACGTTCCCACCGAGTCGAAATGCGTGATCATACACACAGATTGTATGATCAGTGTTGTATCTTTGTACATAAACGCTGTTCCACATCAGGTAGGTACCTACTTCAAATCTTAATTGCTCTTTGCGATAGGTACTCACCAACACCTAATAAAAAAATCCATAAATGCAGCCTACTAAGAAATGATAACAATAAAAAAAATATTTTTTCAATATATTTAATATATCTTTTTTAAACTCCTCTGATGAGGACAAATATCTTTCGAAAAGATTGTTCCTTTGTCTTTCTAAAACAAGGAACTCATTATTATTCTGGTGGATGTTCCGCAGCTCCTTTGCTATTAATTCATCGGCCGCCTTTAAATTCATCCTTAATGAATCCGCTTCTGTCTTTCTTTTTTTTGCAGCTGTCGACCTGGCTGTGGATGAAGAGGGACCGTTGTCGACTCTTGTTGCTGATGTCGATGGACCATCGTCTACGGAGTTGTCTGATTGACTATGCACATCTGTTATTTAGAACTCCACTTCAAAGGGATCTATTGGTGTAATTTCACTCGATGCAGTGGAATTCATTGAATCTGAAAAAAAAAATAAAGTTGAGTTCGTTACAAACATAAAATATCTATTTCTATGTACTTACTCATAACAATGCTGTCCTCAACTATCGACTCCAAATTGTTGATTTTAAATTCTCCCAAAATAGCATGGACTTTCTGATATAAAAACCATGCCGATGGAGAACCTCCTGAAGGGCCGATTGCTTTTTTCTCTTTTCTGGAATTTAAATTAACAACAAAAAAGTGTTTATGTTTACGTTAATTTTTTTTAGAATCCAAAATAACATACCTATATTTGGCAGTGAGGTTGTGCATTTTGAATTTGATTTCCTCTGCAGTAAAAAAGGATCCCCTCAACTTGAATTCGGCCGACATCTCTTTATATATGTGATTGTTTTTACGGTTCCCTCGAAGCTCCACAATTCTATCCTGCCATAGTTCAACAAGAAAGTCCTCATCCTCTTTGCGCCAGGTTCGCCGATTTTTTTTATAATTTGTTGTGTCCATATTCTAAAACAAATATACATACAACTACTGTTAATAAATATTACCAATAAATTTCCGAATATTTATTTGTTGAAGTTTCTTACCAATTTGTTTTATCACCACAAAAATAATACGATTTTCAATTTGTTTGTTGACATATGTTTGACAGAGCAATTTGACGTTTATAGGGGTGGAAAATGGTTTTTGTAGGGGAAAAAAGTAATGTTTGATTTGACATAACTCGTTTGGACGTCATTTGAAACAGCATTCCAGCGGAATGCCGAATTTCAGAATGTGAAATTGTATGGCGGAATGCTTTGCATTTCGGCTGAAATCACGAATTTCGCTGAAATCACACATTTCGACTCGGTGGGAACGTACTATAACACAATTTCGCATTCCCACAGTATATCACCATGTTATAAGCACTCTCAGGTGTCCCATTCCCATTCCCATTAAAACTCATGCACATTTACAGGTGCTTGTCGATCCAATTACAAAATTATTCCCATAGAATTTAATGCAGAATCATCATTTTTAGCTTATATTTTTAGTATAAATAGTCATAAGAATATAGAAATAAAATCACTTTACATTCAGAAGTCATTTGTTTCACTTGCTACCCCACCCCCCCACCAGTGGTAAGGAGCATTTTTACTTCAACTCTGGAATCAAAAGAGGTTCCAGCTCAAAACATTGGTGACCCCGACATGATTTTGATTTGCTTCCCCCCCAAACAAAGGTAAGGGGCAAATCATACCACCGTCTTCTATCAATTGCGTTCGCCAGGGCAAACATTGGAGAGGAGTCCACAGGGCCTTACACTGATCGCAACAATACGAGAGACATTAAGCGTGGATTCGCTTCCCCATCCGAGGCAAAAAGGAATTCACCGTCCCACCACATTAGTTACAGTGACATACTTCCCACAAGTCATTACAACTCATAAACCGAAGACACCATTCCACAATGGACGAAATGGAAGTCTTCAAAATCGTAGCCCGGCAGAAAGCCATTACAGAGGAGCTTCAAAGGCTGAAAATTAATATAGGCAAGGACGGCCCCGATCGCAAAACTGCCGCATATAAAAAGAAAAAAGGTGATGTTCTGGAAGCATTATGGCTGGAGTTTCATGGGAATCACGAAAAAATCGAGAATGTCGTGAAACCAGACACTCCATATGTACAAGCGAATACGTATGAGACAATAAAGAGAGCTTACGCTGACATTAAACTCACTTTGGACTCAATCCCATCCATCGACGATGATGAAAAACAAGAAGAACCCTTGGGAGCAATCGGTGGGACTACGTATCCGGACACGGGAACCAAGCCAAAGATGCATACCCTTCCATTAGAGGAATCTCGAGTGAAGGGATACACCGAAGAACAACAGAACAAAATGTTCCCAGTAACGTCAGTCAACACTGGTGAAGAATATTTCAGAGTCATTCGAAGACAAAACACAACCGCAAAATCGTTGCAGCGATTGTTGTTAAGTCTTGAAGCCGTGACAGCAGGCACCTGGAGCTCAACATTCTGTACCGTGAAGTTAAACACACTTCAGAAATATTGGACAGAATTAGAAGCAAATCACTGATTAGTTAACGAGATATGCGAAGACCCTAGCAGGCATGGATATAACGCCGCGGAATATTTTCAACTAGAAGACAAAATTCAAGATTGGATTATTGAGGTTACAACCAAACTACAGGAATTATCAGCTCATGTTCCACCATTACCCTGTCCAATTACCACGCCAAGTTCTGTTAACGTACCGAAAGCAACTTTAAATCTACCGAATATTACATTGCCTAAATTTGATGGAAACTACATTCAATGGAAGCAATATAGTGATTTATTTACCGAACTGGTACATAAACAAGACATAGCCATCTGCCAAAAACTTTTTTACCTGAAAACAACATTAATAGGCGAGGCAGAAAAGCATTTTTCAACATCTGATGCCAACTATAGTGCAGCATGGCAACTAATTACTGATCGATACGACAACCCGCGACTATTAGTAACTGCACAGGTGAATAAGTTTCTAAACCAACCTGCAATCCAGAATGAAGGTTCCAATGCAATCAAGATAATGCACGACACAACACAGGAGTGCCCGCTTAGCTTAAAAGGTCTAAAAATTGACACTAGTAATTGGGACCCTATTCTACTGAGTATTCTGCTAAAAAAACTGGATAGAAGTACACTAACACTTTGGGAGCAGTCACTTAAACAACCAAAGGCCCTACCTTCATTAACGGACTTCCTATCATTTCTAGAGGTTCGATTTCAGTCGTTAGAAGCACTGGGGACTCGAGTACTCCGAACAGAAGACTCAAACAACAGGACAAAGATAGCTCTTACATCCACAAAGGAAACCAGCAAATGCCTCATTTGTGGACAACCAAAACATGTGATCTTCTTATGCTCAAAGTTTCTTGACCTCACACCACAGGAACGACTACAGAAGGTGAAATCGCTTAATCGGTGCACTAATTGCTTACGTTTCGGACACCAAGCTTCAACATGTAGAGCAACACATTGCACCAAATGCAACAAGTATCATCATACCCTGCTTCATGTAATAGCAAGGGATCCAAGTCAACAAGCTCCTGGAATAGATAATAGAACTAGCCTCTCAGCGATCAATAGGTGTCCTAAAGCATCAAAAACTGTGCTGTTAGGAACAGCTATTGTGAGCATACTAAACCGAACTTATAATACCATTCCGGCAAGAGCATTACTGGATTCTGGCTCTCAAATGAACTTCATAACCGAGAAACTTGCTAAAAAACTGCAGCTCATTACGAAGCATGAACCCTTTGAAGTCGCAGGAATGGGCAACAGGCCGCTTAAAATAAGCAAAAGGGTCAATATTTGTCTACAATCTCAAGTAACTGGATACAAAACACAAGTTCAAGCCTTTGTACTTGATAAAATAACAACAGCACAACCCAATCAGTTCATCGATACCAGCAAGTGGGAAATACCCGAGAACATCCAGTTAGCAGATAAAGGTTTTAATCGACCTCAAGAGATCGACGTTCTTGTTGGAGCAGGGCTGTATACAGAACAACTTTCAGTAGGCCAAATTAAAATAAATCAAACTGGGCCTTCTTTACAAAATACCGTACTCGGATGGGTCGTGATTGGAAAAACTATCACTGGAACTTCTTCGTCACTATTTTGCGGAATTGGAGTGGATACTTCTTCTAAACACTTGGATAATTTGGTTGAACGATTTTGGAACCTAGAAGAAAATCTAACTTCTCCATCACAAAAACGACAAAAAAAATTAACTAAAGAAGAACAACATTGTGTGGACATTTATGTAAGAACTACATCAAGATCTCAATCAGGACGATATGCCGTAGCTCTACCCTTTTCAAATGACCCAGCAAGTTAAGGAAAATCACCGGAAATAGCTGTCCGAAGATTCCTCAACCTGGAGAAAAGCCTTCAGAGGAACCCGAAAATCCAGAGGCAATATATTGACTTTATGCGGGATTACATTGCATTAAATCACACGGAAGAAATCAAATACAATTCAATCTGCTCTAAGGAACCACAATATTTTCTTCCACATCATTGTGTTCTGCGCCCAGAAAGTTCTTCAACAAAACTAAGAGTGGTATTTGATGGATCATCAAGGACATCCTCAAATATATCACTGAACGATATTCTACACACCGGGCCAGCCCTACAAAATGATTTATTTTCAATTTTATTACACTTCCGCTCTCATAAGTATGTATTCACGGCTGATATTTCCAAGATGTATCGTCAGATACAGGTGAATGAGTATAGTAAACGATTCCAGCGCACCGTTTGGCGGGAATCTATCACCGAACCGCTGAAAACATATCAACTGAACACCGTGACTTATGGTACAAAACCTGCACTTTACCTAGCGATCAGATGCCTTCACGATTTAGCAGAAAAGGCAGACAACCAGAATTCGCTAGGAGCTACCATCATCCTTAACGATATTTACATGGATGATATGCTGACAGGTAGCAACAATCTTAAGAACGCTCTACAAATGCAATCAGATCTGAAAAACCTTCTGGGTCAAGGGATGTTTCAACTACGAAAATGGTGCACCAATGCACCAGCTCTTCTCGAGGGAATATCAAAAGAAGATTGTTAAACTGAAATTGTTCTTCACGATCACGAAGAAGAATCCATCAAAACATTGGGATTGACTTGGTTACCATCATCAGATCAATTTCTTTTAAAAACAAATTGGAGTGAAACAAAAAGGGTAACTAAACGTAGCATATTTGGCGTGTTTTTTTTCTAAATCTATACAGGCTTATTTTCACATGAGGAAAAAAACGTTAATCGGTGATCTGGCATCACTGATACTGAAACACGTATCTGCCAACAGATGGCAGTTTGGGGTTTTAATTTCTGCTGTGTCAATTATTTTTTTTTTGTAAATATAAACAAAATTTTTTCACTAATTCCACTACTACACTTATTGTAATGTTTTGATTTTAGATTCAAAGCAAATATAAAAATAATTTCACATCAAATTATTTCATAAATCATTGATTTTGCACCTATTTTGCAGCGTAATACTTACTGGTTGTGGTATTAGCTGCTATATTTTGCAATTTTATCATTTTCGACAACCGTTTGCGATAACAAATGAAAAAAATAGGTTTGGTAGCACATTTTCTATCCAGGCTAAGGGCGTAAGACTGGATAATTATCCAGGTTTCGCGAAATCTATATAGGCTAAGGTGTTGTTGTATTTTACACGTAAATTGTTTGCTAAGCCTATATAGATTTGGAGTGAAGAGAAAAAAAAACACGCCTATTATCAGATACGGCCCACATTTTCGATCTACTGGGAATTGCTAGTCCTGTAATAATTTTGGCCAAAATATTCATCCAGGAACTATGGGCTCTAAAACTGGATTGGACATGTTTACCTATTGACATGAATTCGAAATGGACAGCCTGCCAAAAAGACCTCGTAAAGTTAAACAATCTTAAGATTCCTCGGCACATGATAGTAAAAAATGCAACCGATATCGAGCTTCATGCCTTCTCAGACGCTTCTCAACGAGCATATTGTGCCGTAGTGTATTTAAAGTCAACCAATCCAAAGGGAGAAATCAACGTTCATTTGGCGTGCGCCAAAACTCGAGTCGCACCAATTAAACAGCAATCCATTCCCCGTCTGGAACTCTGTGCTGCCAAACTCTTGGTACAGTTAGTAAAAATGGTAACGGAAAGCCTACCAATAATAATTACACAAACCACGTATTACCACGTATACATACAAAAACAAACATACAAACTCGCCACTTAAAACCTTTGTAGCCAATCGCATTACAGTAATCCAAGACGAAACAATCAGAATGGCCAAACCAACCGTTAAGGGAGCAACAAGAGGAAGTCCCAGAAATAAAGGTTATTAAAACCATACTACTTGCCGTATCACAGGATCATTTTTTTAGCCGAGTTAATCATAAAAATTCGTTTAAGTTTCTACAACGGGTGACGGCATATGTTATACGTTTCATCAGTAATCTTAAAAGAGCGAAAAACTACAGACTTCTAGGCAATGGGCTATCTCCACTGGAACTTAAAGCAGCAACAACAACGATTGTGAAATATGTTCAGGAAACCGCTTTTCCGGAGGATTTAGCATCCCTAACTAAATCTGGTTATGTTCTTCAAAGCAGCCATTTGAATTCCCTCACACCATTTCTTGATGACAGAAATGTGATAAGAGTCGGAGGATGATTAGAAGCCTCTAATCTACCATACGAGGCAAAGCACCAGATGATTCTTCCAAGCTCACATATCTTTACGCGATTGCTGATGATAGAGGTCCACAATGAAAACAAGCATGCCGGACCCCAAGCCTTACTTGCAATTCTCAGGCAAAATTACTGGAATTACCGGGGAAAACAATCGACAAAGGCATTAGTGGCAGTCTTTCTATGTTTCTCCACAAAAGCTGTACATCTTGAACTTGTTACAGACCTGACAACTCAAGCATTTCTGGGAGCATTAAAACGGTTTGTAGCAAGACGAGGCTGTCCCGCAAAAATATTTTCAGACAATGCGACGAACTTTTTGGGCGCTCGAAATGAACTCAACGAACTATTTTTACAAGTTTTCACGGAAGCAGGACAGACATCTATCCTGACGTATTGTGCCGGAAGAAACATCGATTGGAAACCAATTCCCCCACGCTCACCCCACTTCGGAGGATTATGGGAAGCAGCTGTTAAGTCCGCTAAACACCACATGAAGCGGATATTTTCGGGTGCATCCCTGACGCAAGAGGAATTAACAACGGCGCTTGCTCAGATAGAAGCGGTTCTAAACTCTCGACCATTAACACCGATGTCATCCGATCCAAATGATCTTGAAGCCATCACCCCAGGTCATTTTCTGATCGGATCACCACTGACTGCAATGGTTCATCCAGAACTCAAAAAATCCCAAATAACTCATGTTGCTAGATGGAATCTAGTATCATCGATGCATCGCGAATTTTGGCGCAGGTGGACTAGTGAATATCTGCAAGAAATAAAACAGAGGCATAAGTGGAAATATCCCCGGGAAGATGTTGTGTTAGTAAAATAATACACACTTTAAGCTTTGCGAATTCAGTTTTATATTTCCACTAATCAACTATACACATCCGATCGTAATATTCAACTGACTACATGTACATGCACTTACATAGAGCGGAAATGACGTCTTACAATTAGGTATCTTAAATGACTGCATTTCGTGCGTAGCAATGAATGTGTTCAGTGAATTTACATTACATACTGAAATCATCTCATATTATAACATGCTATTTTTTTTTTTTTTTTTTAATTAGAATTAAAGTTAAAATATAATTTTTTTTTTTTTTTTTTTTTTTTTTTTTTTTTTTTTTTTTTTTTTTTTTAAACAACTACTTACTGAATAATAATAATATAATTAAGTTAGTAAATAAATAGTAAATAAATAATAAATAAATAATAAATAAATAATATCTTATGCAACCAACTATGTCAGTAGTTTCAATCAAAATCCCAATCACCTAGTCTAACAGGTGGCCTAGAAATGCGCCCACTATGGGTTGTTACACCATTCTTTTCTGTTCCCTGAAGTAAAGGCTCGTTTTCAACATTTACCGTGGGTGCTGCTGTGTCTGGTATTGAACTTGACTGTTCATCATGAGATACTTCTCTATCAACACTATTATCCTCATCGAACATACCATGATCCAAGAAGTCATAATCATCAACCTTTTTTTCATCTGAATTATTTGTTTTAACTATAAATTTTCTGTTTCTCCTGAATATTTTTCCTGAACTACATTTAATATTGTATGACCTCTCATTCAATTGCTGTACAATCTCTCCATAGACCCAGTCAGTTTCATTTTTTTTAAACATAACTTTATCTCCTATCCGTAATTCGCTCAATAATTTCGTATGCATATCATAATACTGTTTTTGTTTATTCTTTTTTTCTGTTATTTTCCTTTGAATTTGTTCTTCAGCTATAAATGTCCTAACGAGTCTCTTCATATTAACTGGTAGTTTTGTTTTAACCATTCGTCCCAAAAATAATTCTGTAGGGGATAAACCCATACTAGTTATTGGTGTTGTATTGTATTCTAAAATTCTATACCCAATTTCTTTTTCTTTGTCCTCATTAATTGCCTTTTTTATTATCTGTTTAGCAATTCCAACTGCTTTTTCAGCTAACCCATTACTTTGAGGGTAATTGGGGCTTGAAAATTTTAATGTAATATTATTAATACTAGCATATTGTAGAAGTTGTTTCGAATTAAATGGACTGTTATCAGTTCTGATTTCTGTTGGGCTACCAAAATGATTAAATATATTTTCCAAGAAGGTAATAACACTTGTAATCGACTTATCTTTAAGTCTATCAGAACAAATCCAACCAGAATATGCATCAACAAATGCTATATAAAATTTGCCTGCATATTCATAAATATCCATTGAAGTTTTATGCCATGGATATTGCGGATTTTCCTCTTGAATGAGTGGTTCCGAACAATTATTTCTCATATATTTTTCACATACACGACAATCTTTAATCATCGCTTTAATATCACCTGTTATTCCTGGCCAATAAAATAATTTACGAGCCCTAGCGAGAGTTTTTTCAATCCCCAGGTGTGGTTCATGTAGAATTCTAAGTAATGACATTCTCAACAAATGCGGAATGATTAATTTATCATCCAAAAATAATAATCCTTCCTCAAACTTAAGTTGGTCTTTTATCTTATGAAAACGTTTTCCAACCTCGGATAAACGTTTATATTCTGGCCATTCTGTTTGAAGATGATCTACTATTTTAGCTAGTTCAGAATCATTTCTTGTTGCCTCAACATAAATTTCATAATTATTTGCTGATAAGCAAACTTTTCTTTTTACTAAATGAATCACGTATTTCAATTCCTCATTCTCGGAACCCGTTTCCTTTAATGGAGCCCTTGAAAGACAGTCAGCTATGACTACTTTACTCCCAGGTGTGTATTTTATTTGCAGACCAGGGTATCTTAATAGTATTAAGAACATTCTTTGAAGTCTTACAGTAACATCATCTAACTCTTTTTTAATTAATTGTTCGAGAGGCTTATGGTCTGATTGAACCATTACCTCACGACCATAAATGAAATGGTGGAATTTTTCACAAGCAAATACAATGGCCAGTAATTCCTTTTCCATTGTACTCCACTTTTGTTCTGTTATAGTAAGACTTCTGGAAGCAAATGCAATTGGTTGGTCATTTTGCATTAAAACACAACCCAAGCCATTCTTAGATGCATCTGTTTGCATTATTAAAGGAAGTTTGGGATCAAAAATTCTTAGAGAAGTGCCTTTGCACAGGATTTCCTTCAAATCCTCCAGTTCGCGTTGATGTACATCTAACCATTTCCACTCTGTTTCTAATCGTGTTAAGTTTCTTAAATTTGCTGATTTCTTTGTCAAATTTGGAATAAACCTTGCAAGATATTTGAACATACCTAGTATTCTTAAAATGTCTTTCTTATTTGTTGGTGTATTAATATTTTTAATAGCTTCCACATATTTGTTATCTGGTTCTACTCTATTTTCTTGTATTATTTGTCCCATAAATTTGACCCTCTTTTGACACAACTGTAACTTTTCTTTATTAAATTTTATCCCATTTTGTTTTGCTTTTGTCATTACTAACTCTAAAGTTTCATCGTGTTCTTTTTTTGTTCTACCAGAAATGAAAATATCATCGAAATAAACTTCTACATTTGTTATATTTCCAAATATTGCAACCATTTTCTTCATGAACATTTCCGGAGCACTACTTATTCCAAAAGGAACCCTATTCCATCGAAAACGACCAAATGGAGTCATGAAGGTTGTTAATTCTGAACTTTTTTTATCAAGTGATAGTTGCCAAAATCCTTGCTTTAGATCTAACACTGTAAAAAATGATTTATTTGACAGTCTACTTATTATTTCTTCCACTGTTGGAATCAAAAAATGTTCCCTACGAATACATTTATTTAATGGTATTGGATCAAGGCATATCCTTAATGAGCCGTTTGGTTTTTCAACAATTTCTAAATTATTGACCCAATCTGTAGGGTAATCAACAGGTGTAATGATGCCGTGTTCCTGCATATCTTCTAACGTAAGTTTCAATCTCTTATGTAAACTTTCAGGGATACGTTTTTTATACTTAAGTGTTGGGACAGAATTTTCCTTAAGCATAATACTACATTCCCCAGGAATTGTACCAATACCATCAAATACTTCCATATTTTGCTCAATAAACTTTTCGTTTGAATCTATGGATATATTGAATACATTAGTTCTATTTAGCAAATTAAGTTCAACGCATGCATCTCTGCTTAATATAGGCTGAAATTTGTCACCAACGATTTCAAATGAAACAACTTTTTTTAACTGTGTATCACAGTCAACACAAATTAAATCTATTTTTCCAAATGTCTCAATCTTACAATTATTATAAGCAAACAATTGGTTGTTAGACTTTTTAATTTTATCTTGGTTGTTGGTCTGCTCAATGTATTTTATTGGGAGACAACTGATATCAGCTCCAGTATCTAATTTAAATTGTACTTCAGCACCACCCACATTCAATATTTTGAACCAACCCTTAGCATCAGTGTTTATTCTAAATACAAATTTTTTTAAAACTAAATTATTATTCTGACATAATTGGTTACCTTCTTCAGAACTAGATCCATATCTTAGTTCGTTGACACGATTCTGCCTTGGTCCTCTATAGAGCTGCAGCTTGTTTCCTTTTGGCTTTTCCTCCTGTTGACGTGAGCGACAAACTCTTCCGAAATGGCCTGGTTTTCCACACTTGTTACAAGTTACTCCTTCCTTTGCAGCTGGACAATATTTTTGGTGTTGGCCCGTTGAAAATCCACCACAACGATCACATTTTGGTGTGTTCGGGTATCTCAGGAACCTCTTCTTTTGATCTTCCTTTTGCGACGTATCAATTGTGCAAATCTTTTCCACTTGGGACAGCAATTTTTTATTTGCAATAACAGCTTCTGCAATCTTGCACTTATTAATTATATCACTTAATGACAGATTTGCATCCTCCAGCAATTTCAATTGTAGGTTTTTATCAAACAGCCCCAGGATCAGTCGTTCTCTCAGCATACGGTCTGTATAAGATTCCTTACACTTTGTGCAACTGTAATCACAGTACTTCATCTGTGTACGAAGTTCAGTTATGTACTCTGTGAAGGATTGGTTCTCCTTTTGAACAATCATATTAAATTTATGTGACTCCATTAGGACATTTTTCTTTGGAAGACAATATTCTTCGAATTTACTAAGGACCATCTTTAGGGAAATTTTCGGTTTTGCTTGTTCGTCTACTTGTTCAATTTCCACTGCATCCTTGAACTCATCATCACTGTCTGGATCAAACGGTACATCGAAAAGAGTATTGTATATCTCTATCCCCTTCTCTCCAATGAACGTAAGAAATAGAGAAATTTTTGTTTTGTCATTCTCGCTTGATTTTCCAGACGCAACAAGATAAATCTTGAATTTTTGTTTCCAAATTGACCACTCTTTGCCAGCGTCATCAAAATTAAGTTGTTCAGGAGCTTTTATTTCCACTTTAGACATCTTGTTGAATATATTTGTTTTAATATAAAAAAGGTTTCACTTCTGACACCATGTACAAGTTAGTAAAATAATACACACTTTAAGCTTTGCGAATTCAGTTTTATATTTCCACTAATCAACTATACACATCCGATCGTAATATTCAACTGACTACATGTACATGCACTTACATAGAGCGGAAATGACGTCTTACAATTAGGTATCTTAAATGACTGCATTTCGTGCGTAGCAATGAATGTGTTCAGTGAATTTACATTACATACTGAAATCATCTCATATTATAACAGATGTCCAACCAGGAACACTAGTTCTAATTAAGGAAGATAATCTACCTCCGCTTAAATGGATGATGGGACGAATTTTGCGAACTATCCCTGGTGAAGATAGGTTAACCCGAGTGGTTGATATTAAAACCGCTACAGGGGAAATTCGACGATCCATCGCTAAAGTGTGCCCGCTTCCTACCGAAGTTCAACCAGACAAACCAGTTGAATCCGCTAGCGAACCTCGGCCTACCGCAGCTCAACATAAGACAACGACTGAAGCTTCTAACCAAACTCACGGCTTTCAAAAGAGAAGAAGGGTCAACCACCCACTAAAAGGACGTTTTTTACCAATCCGAAGTCAACAGGAATCCATTAACAAACGTAATCGCAAGCGAAGTAATCCAGAATCCCCTCCAGTGACAAGCCGAAAGGTAAAAGTAAATCCAATCAAAACAGTGCTAGTGGGTTTATTTCTACTAGCCACAGCTTTGGGGCAAACCACAAAACCAAATACAGTAGAAATTAATCACTTTGAGGATAACCCAGGGTTAAACTTTGAAGACATTGGCGAAGCAAAACTCATCACTGACTCCTTTCACCAAGGCAACTTTTAACAGAACTGGACAAAATTCGGAAATAATACCAACAACGTTAACATTACCTGGATGCAACGAAAACAACCTTCCCAAACTCTACCAACTTCTAAGAGTCAAGGCACGAGTAACATCAACGACAATTTTGTTCCACGTCAAATTGCCGTTATTAAACACTCAGATATTTCAACTATATAAACTTATACCACTGCCAGTTCAGCAAAATAACTCCTTTATCTTCCTTCAACCATCAACCTCGTTTCTGGCTATAACTCCATATAGAGATCAACATTTTGTATTATCACAAACTGAATACCAAAGCTGCATAAACATTGATGCCAGACAATATCTCTGCAAGCAGCCGCATCCAATTTTTAATACACACTCCGTCGAGAACCAATGCGAAATTAATATGCTTAACCATAAAAAGCAGCTATCATCACACTGCTTTCATAAAATCCATTAATCCCGGAAAGATATGGATCCAACTTCACAATCCCAATCAATGGATATTTGACGTTCAAGAAGAAGAAGTACTGACGACACTCTGTGGATCCACTATGTCAACTATCGAACTTCAAGGAGTAGGACTGTTAAAACTGGCTCCAAACTGCGTTATAAAACAATCAACGATGACGATAAATGCACATAACTTTCACACATCAAAGTCTGCGGTTTCCTTTTTGCCAACACTCAACATTAGCCAACTGATAAACCAATCCCATACGGTGTCACTTCAGGAAGCGATTTCGGACAACTACGAAATGGTCATTCAGGGAGACGATGACTTAGCATTACTAAGGAAGGAAATATCCTACCAAAAAACACAGCAAACATTACCATACTCCATCTCTCACCATGATGTGCATCAATACTTTGTCGGATATTCATCACTGTTTATACCCTATCCCATAGGGGTATACTAGTTTTGATACTTAGTTTGTAACATAGAGAAATAATTTAGCTACATATACCTCAAAGTATATGGATCGACTCAGAATCGCTAGCTGAGTCGAATTAGCCATGTCTGTCTGTCCGTCCGTCCGTCCGTCTGTCTGTTCGTCACCGATTTTTGGGCCTTAAATTTTGAGCTAGGATAATGAAATTTGGTATATAGGATCCTTGTCCGAGTCACCAGAACAAGTGTAAAAATTTTTAAAATCCGCCCACTGCCACGCCCCCTTTTTAGGAAAACGTATTTTTTGTCCAAACCGTAAGGAATTTAAAAAAAAGTGTCTGAGGAGCATTTTTAGAGAATCGTAATATCTGTATTTCGTCAATATAAAGTTTTTTACCACGCCCACTTTTTGGGGGCGTTTTTTATAAAAAATATTTTTTGGTCAAATTTTAAAATTTTCGAAAAAAATTGTGATTCACAATCATTGGCAGTATTAATACCAACATTTCGTCAATAGACCATTTTAACCCACGCCCACTTTTTGGGGGCGTTTTCTTACAAAAACCATTCGTATGCCCTACCCCAAGGCAATGCAAAGAAAAACGTTGTTTTTTGTCGAACCATAAAAGAATTTGATTAACCTTCGGAACAATATGTTGTAACAACGTCATTTTCAATACTTTATGACCATTAAGACCATATTTTGGGGATATCAATTTTAAGGATGGGATGGGATAGGGTATTAAACGATCCGCACAGCGGATTTTAACCTTATCATATGTTTTTTATTCTATTGCTGATCACCATAGTTCTACTCAAACGAAGATTTAAGAAAACTACCCAATCTCCAAGCGACAAAGGATTTGAGCTCAAAGATCTCGAAGCCGGGGAGAATGTTTAGAATCTTGTCGATCCAATTACAAAATTATTCCCATACCCCCCTATTAATAAACAACGAACAACGGTGAGTTAGCACTAACTCATCGGTTAACTTGTAATTCTTATTAAAAAAACATTTGTACAACGGATAACTTGACTCATCTAATTTCGTGTATAAGGAGCGGATAGCTTTTAATATTTGTGAGATGACGTTTCGCTTTTTAATTCAAAAATATTTTTCTCGATTTCATTGACTTTACACATACATATATATTACTCACATTATCGTACTTTTTATTATTTTATTTTATCATACGTATACCTGGATCGTATTATTTTAAGTACCTAAGTAAAGTGCTGCCATGCTGTGTCGGGATTTTTATGAGAGAGAGCGGATAACAAACATTGATATAAAATATATTTATTAATAAGAAAAGGTAGCAAACGGATAAGCTCACTATCCGTTAGCTACATAATTCTTGTGTTAAGGAGCGGATAGTGATTTTTTATTAATACGGGGGATAGAATTTAATGCAGAATCATCATTTTGAGCTTATATTTTTAGTATAAATAGTCACAAGAATATAGAAATAAAAACATATGAGAAGGCTACAATCCACTGTGCGGATCGTTGAATACCCTATCCCATCCTGTCTGTAAAACTAAAATCCCCAAAAAGTGGACATGGCTAAAAACACTATGTGGATAAAATAAAGAAAATGACATGGTGACAACAAATTCTTCAGACTGCTTATAAAAAACTTTTACGGTTCTACAAAAGACAAGCAGCCGTATTTATAAAAGTATTTTAGAGGTTGCCTAACTTTAGGCAACCTTTAAGTACTGCCTAAGTGCAAAATCGGTATTTATAATCGATTTTCACATTTAGGCAACGTTGCCTAAAGGCCGCCTAACTTAAGCGCGAGCGAACCCTGCCTAAAGGCTGCCTAGAGGCTGCCTAAGGAATTTTCATTTCATTTTCATTTTGACGTTTACGAGAATTTCAATCTGGAAATTTATTTTGAGATTTTGGGTGGTGGTTTGCAATAAAGTGAAAATATTTTCATAAGAATGGAATCAAGCTTCATTTCACTTGTAAATGATTTATGTGTAGTGAATATTATGAATTCTCCAACTAGTAGGAGACCAAAAATATACAAAACGCTTACTCGATGATGGGGGCTATGCCTGCTCCAACATTCTTTTCACTCCACTGTTGAATCCTCAAACTGATTCCGAACAGCAATATTACATTGCCCATATAGCTCCATGTTCTTCCTTTAAGATTTTTGTTTACAAATAACATATGCTGTCAAACCCAAAAAAAAAAAAGAAAATCTGATGTAAACAAAGTACAAGAATCTTAATTTTGTATACTAGATTTGTAAATACTACTACTTTATTTGACATAAACTTCGCCTAGTTAGGCAGCAACGGAAAATCGATTATAAATAAGAATTTAAGCAACGTTGCCTAGAGGCAACCTAAATATTTAGGCATGCCTAACTAGGCAACCTCTGAGACCCCGCCTAAGGAAATCTAATAAATACGGCTGAAGGTTTTCTGCTGCATATGTTATGGGGTAGTGTATAAAAATGGTTTTTATATAAAAACGCCCCAAAAAGTGGGCGTGGGTTAAAATGGTATATAGACGAAATGTTCATATTAATAATGTTAATGATTCTGCATCAAAATTTTTTTCGAAAAATTTAAAATTTGACCGAAAACAGTTTTTAATTGAAAACGCCCCCAAAAAGTGGGCGTGGCAAAAAACTTTATATGGACGAAATATAGATATTAATATTGTCTAAATATGTTGTTCAGAAACAAAATTCCTTACGGTTTGGTCAAAAACTGAGTTTTTCTTAAAAGGGGGCGTGGCAGTGGGCGGATTTCAAAAATTTTACACTTGTTCTGTAGGCAAAGACGAGGATCCTATATACCAAATTTCATTATCCTAGCTCAAAAGTTAAGGCCCAAAAATCGGTGACGTACAGACGGACGGACGGACGGACAGACAGACATGGCTTCATCGACTCAGCTAGCGATTCTGAGTCGATCCATATACTTTGAGGTATATGTAGCAAAATTATTTCTCTATGTTACAAACTAAGTATCAAAACTAATATACCCCTATGGGATAGGGTATAATCACTTTACATTCAGAAGTCATTTGTTTCACTTGCTACCCCCCACCGGAGGTAAGGAGCATTTTTAACTCAACTCAGGAATCAATAGAGGTTCCAGGTCAAAACATAACTTATTTCGAAAATATTGACGAAACTACCATGTTAAGCGATCTTAAGATTCGTTACAATAAAGCAGAAGAATTGTGGCAGGAATTCAATGCTTCGCAAAAGATAATGTACGAATTCGCTGATAAAGAGGGCTACGTTGATCCTATTCCGGAATATGAAGAATTTGAAGCAAAGTCTTTGAGTGTTAAATCGGTTCTTCTTAATTCAATTAACGATCGCGAAAAGAAGGAGAAACGTAAAGACGTCGTAGGGCAATTAGCTGCTCAGCAGAAATTGTTAGTTGAATCTTTAAATTCCTCAAATTCGGCGGGCAAAAATTCGGATTCTTTAATAATAAAATATAAAATAAATTTAACCCCAGTTCAGCAATTACATTTCTTAAAGTCCTTGTTACGCAATGAAGCCCTAAGCCTTCTTAATCATCTACCATTATGCGATGATGCGTATAAGCAAGCATGGACTAAACTTGAAAAGCGTTATGATAGGCCGCGCCATGTAATTAACAGCTTTATTAAGGCTTTTATGGATTTAAAATCGATCAATGCTTCGAATTTTAGTGTTCTACGCAAAATATCAGACGGAGCTGATGAAGTGGTGAGAGGTTTAACAGCGATAAATTCGCTTAAGAGGGATCCGTGGCTCATTTACCTTTTATTAAACAAGTTGGACCCTGAAAGTCGACAGGCATGGTCTGAAGATAGCATTGCTGAGGATTATCCTACTGTGGAAAAGTTCTTAGATTTTTTGGACCGCCGTTGTGAGGCGTTAGAAAGTTGTGTGGTAAACCCCCGTGAATCCAATCGATTTAGGAAACCAGTGGTAAAAAGCATGCATGCTTCAACGTCAATCACGTGTGCAAAATGCAATGCTAGTCATAGCCTTCCGCAGTGCTCAGAATTTCAAAATCTGGATTTAAAATTTCGTAGAGAGTTTGTTAAAATCAGTAAACTCTGTTTTAATTGTCTTCGAAGTGGACATTCATCTGCTCGTTGCCAATCTAAATTTCGGTGCAGATCATGCAATACACGCCACCATAGTTTGGTTCACGATGATTCGGTGAATACAAACAGGATTTCTTCCTCTTCGGTTAATAATTCAAATACAAGCATTCCTTTTAATATCGCCCAAAATGCAGAATTTATTCCCCAAAATTTATTCCTTCGACTCCGCACAATCTCTGGTCAATAACTATTCTGTTAACATTGCCCACAAAATATCCCAAACACTACTACCTACTGCTCTAGGGAAAGTTTTACATGTTTATGGAAAATACCAACTCGTTCGGATCCTTATAGATACAGGCTCACAGGTATCTTTCGTTACGGAGTCATGCGCTCAAAGACTTGGACTCAAACGAAGAAACTCTCGTATACCCATAAGCGGTATTGGATCTACCAGCGCTGGTAAATCAAGAGGCCTTATATCGTTGGTTATCACGTCACGATGTGATTCATTTAGTATCGCAGTAGATACTTATATTTTATCAAGCGTCACCACGAATTTGCCAACGACTTCTTTTACAACTGAAGATTGGGATCATTTACATCAGCTGGACTTAGCTGATAATTCGTTCAACAAATCCAATCCCATTGACATCTTGCAAAAGCAGACAAAGCTTGGGAGATTTTGCAGGGAAAGAGTGTGAATAGTAGTCAAGGCTATCCATTAGCGCAGAAAACTATTTTCGGTTGGGTTTTGGCTCGGAAATTGCCAACATTCTCTAGTGAAACCAACATCATTTCGAATCACTGACACTTAGATATCGACTCGATATTGCAATCCTTTTGGACTATTGAGGAAGTTGATCCGAAATCAATCATGTCCAAAGAAGATAGAGATATCGAAGAACACTTTCTTCAAACCCATCGCCGAAATTCATGTGGCAAATATATCAAATATATTTACGTCGACGATGTCGTTTCGGGTGGAGACACTCTAGCTGAAGCCATTTACAAACGAAACTCTTCAATAGAACTCCTGGAAAAGTGCGGTATGCAATTAAGCAAATGGCAAAGTAATAGTGTCGAACTTCGCCAGGACAATGTCTCTATCGTTGGACTCAGTCTCGGATTCGTGGATTAAAGTTCTGGGTCTATACTGGAACTCAAACAGTGATGTTTTTAGTTTTTGTCTAAACTACACATCCAACGAACCCATAACAAAACGCCAGATTTTAAGAGATGAAGCACGTATCTTTGATCCCCTTGGTTTTCTCGCTCCTTCGGTCGTGCAACTAAAGATTCTGAAATTAGACTGGGATGATAAACTCCCAGAGCTCATTGCTTCAAAGTGGAGCAGATATCGCGAAGAGCTTCCAACTCTTACTACCATCGAAATACCACGAACAATCGGTCTTGGAAATGTGTCGTTTAAACTGCACGCATTTTCAGATGCATCGGCATCAGCTTACGAAGCCGTGATCTACTCGCGCTACGAGTTGCCTAATGGAGAAGTCAAAACGAACATTCTCGCTGCAAAAACACGCGTCGCTCCATTAAAGCAACTGAGCATTACTCGGTTAGAGCTCTGCGGAGCCGTTTTGCTCGTTCGATTACTTGTCGCAGTTCAAAAATCGTTAAATATAAACATTTCAAATGTTTTCGCCTGGTCTGACTCGAAGGTAGTTTTATCATGGCTATCATCCCATCCATGCCGTTGGAATGTTTTTGTAGGCAATAGCACTTCGGAAATTCTCAATATAATTCCAAGAAATAGGTGGTTCCACGTCAGATCTGAGAGCAATCCAGCTGACTGTGCATCTCGCGGGTTATCTCCGGTTCAACTCATTGAACATCCGATTTGGTGGACCCGTCCACAATGGCTAAGGAAAAGTATTGAGAATTGGCATATAGTCTATGATTTGGAAGATGATCCTAGCTGCAAACAGGAGGAGATACTTGCAAAGCGAGTTTCAACGTGGAATATTCTGGTTCGGACAGTAGGACGGATTCGACGATTCATAAATATGTGTCGAAAAACTACGTCGCCATCTTCGCTTCATCTGCAGCCGATTGAAATCTACGAAGCTAAACTGAGGATCATCAAGTATCTACAGAATCGGTATTTTGGTGATGATGTTGAAGCGTTTCATAAACACGGATCTTTTCGTTCCAATTGCAAAATCATTAATCTTTCTCCCTTTCTAGATAATGAAAATGTACTGCGAGTCGGAAGAAGGATCCAATAGGCGGACATCTCATTTAACGTCAAACACCCAATCACGTTATTACCAAGCTCATCGTTCTCGATGCACACAAACGATATCTACACCCTGGAATATCGACTCTATTCGCGTTACTACGGCAGGAATTTTGGATGATCGGCTGTCGAAATCTTCTCCGCAAAATTACTCATGAATGTATCGCATGTTTTCGTCAACGCAAAGCTACGATAAACCAGTTGATGGGTAATTTGCCTTCGCAACGCATTCAAACAAGCCGACCATTCGCGCATTGTGGTTGTGATTACGCCGGGCCGATAACTCTAAAAGTGAGATCGGGTCGAAAGTCTACTTTTACGAAAGGTTATATATCGCTATTTGTGAGTCTAGTGACAAAAGCTATACATTTAGAACTCGTGAGTGACTTAACTACAGATGCCTTTCTTGCTGCTCTTCGTCGTTTTGTTGCGCGTCGTGGAAAACCATCGAATTTTTACATCGACAATGGAATAAACTTTCGTGGATCTGCTCGCCTATTATCCGAAGTGCATCAGCTCGTTTTATCTGAAAACCATAATTCGATAGTAGCAGATGCATTAGCTCGCGTTGGTATCACGTGGCATTTTATTCCTCCTTCAGCACCATATTTCGGCGATTTGTGGGAAGCCGGAGTGAAGTCGGTTAAACCACATCTTCGACGGGTGATAAATACAGAAATTTTAACATACGAGCAGCTATATACCCTTCTTACACAAATTGAGGCCATACTTAATTCGCGACCTTTATGTCAAATTTCAGATACCGAACTCGATCCACTAACCCCAGTTCATTTCTTTCTAGGTGAATCGTACGCTGCGCTGCCATCCCAGAGCCAACAATCGAAATACCAACAAATCGTCTACAATGCTGGAAACAAGCGCAGTCGAAACTTCAAGGCTATTGGAAACGCTGGCAAATGGAGTATTTGACGTCACTTCAACAACGTCCTCGTTGGCAGCAGATACAACCTAACGTGAAGATAAATGATCTGATGGTCATTAAAGATGCTAACTTACCCCCTGGAAAGTGGGCAATGGGATGTGTCATCGAAACCCATCCGGGAAAAGACGGCCATATTCGGGTCGTTACTCTTAAAACGGCTACTGGGAATTTAATTCGACCGATAGATAAACTATCAATTTTGCCTGTATTCTGAAAATTGTTTACTGTAAATTGCATCATTGTTAGTTATATTATACAGAATTGTCGTGAAATCATATGTAATGTATAACACTCTCTTTTTGACATATGAGTTGATGTAATGTATTTGTTGTTGTATTTGTTCAGTGCAATGAGGCATTTATTTTGTTAAAATTAAGAACTTGGCCACTTGGATATCAGATACAGAGCGGGTAACATCTTCTTACACCAATACCAATATAGTCGACAAACCAATTATACGTTTCGTTTTTTTTTTCATTTGGTTTATCTCTTGGGAAGTTCATCCGCTACCGACCCTTGTTCATTTAATTATCACACAGCATGTATTCCTTGATCCTTGATGGTTGGGTGCTGTAGAACGAGGGTAGACTCTGATTGGCGTTAACTTGGCAATGCCCAGTTTTGCAACTCTGACTACACATCAAATGTGCTTATCTTTACCTCCAAGTGGTAACCATCGGGTACTGGTCTCATCCAACCGGATTTGACTTGCTAAACGACAAGCGCGAGTGTTGATAACACGACGAAAAACAGCAAAACTAGAAACACCCTGGTGAGAATGGCACGGAAGAATACCCGGCCTGCTGTCCCAGGCGAACCTAGATGAGCTGCGCTAACATATTCGGACAACAGGTTGTCTAGGAATTTCAAGGGTTAGTCAGGCCCCTTGAACAGAGATGGTGGCGGATGAACCGAAAGGCCAACGGCAGCGCTCAATCCCGTAGTGGATACTGATGGCCCCGTGTCCTAGGGGTATCTAATAAATTGGAACTGGCCCTCCAGGTTGGGGGTTGTGCCTTGGGCTAACTACCCACCCACAGAAAAAAAACATGGTTACGAAGCAACCAATAGCCTCAGAAAGGACGGATTTTATTGTTGACGACCCTGCTAAACGAAAAAAGGACAACGACGTTCGTATCTGCAACTGGAATGTAAGAACATTAAACAGGAGAGGTGCAGGCGAACAACTAGCGGAAGCCCTAAACTGCTACAAAGCAGACATTACTGCCATCCAGGAAATACGATGGGATGGGCCGGGCAAAAAGAGGATGAAAAACTGTGACATATACTACGGACCGTGTTATAGTGAGCAGAAACAGCGACTATTCGGATGCGGATTTGTTATAAGTGCCAGACTTAGGCAAGAAGTCTTATGTTTCCAAGACATTAGCGAACGCATAGTAACAATCCGCATCAAGGCCAAATTCGCCAACATAATCCTTATATGCGCTCACGCTCCGACGGAAGAAAAAGATGATATAGCTAAGGATTGCCTCTACGAGCTCCTCGACAAAACCTATGAGCGAATACCGAAGTACGATGTTAAAATCGTGCTGGGAGATTTTAACGCAAAGGTAGGAAGAGAAGACATCTTTAGAAGTATTGTCGGAAAACAAAGCCTACACGACAACACGTCTGGTAACGGACTTAGGCTAATTGATTTCGCTACGGAACGAAATGCCACTATAGCCAGCACACGGTTTCCTCACCTCGATATCCAGAAGGGGACATGGCGGTCTCCAGATCAACGAACGGTCAACCAAATTGATCACATTGCGATAGATAAGAGGCACGCATCCAGTATTTTGGATGTCCGAACATTCCGAGGAGCTAAAATCGACTCGGATCACTACCTTGTAGCAGCCAAGGTAAGAATGCGGATATCCACCACGCCACAACAATCCAGAAATACTGTGAAAAAATTTAATGTCGGAAGACTGCAATCGCAAGAGACCGCCAAGACCTTCGCACAACGCGTATCCCTTAACCTCTCGATTAACACCATACCACCAGCATCGAATGTCGAAGAGCAATGGCAACGATGCCAACAGGCCATTAGATCAGCCGCAACTGATGTGCTAGGTTTCTCGCGCCCACCAGCAAGAAACCCCTGGTTTGATGAGGAATGCCGACAGATGCTCGCAGCCAAGAACGAGGCCTACAAGGCTAAGCTGCAGGTGAAGACGAGAGCTGCCATTGAGCTCTATAGAGGGGAAGAAGAGGGGAAGAATATCGGCTTTTCAGCAAGAAGAAAAAAGAGCAAGAAAAGCGCGCGATCGAGGATATAGAGAGGTGCCACTCCAGGAACGATGTTCGCAAGTTTTACCAAAGTGTAAAACGTCAAAGCCAAGGATACAAGGCTCGAACAGAATCCTGTCGAGATGAACAAGGAAATATTGTAGTTGAGACACAGTCGATTCTGAGGATATGGAAGAACCACTTCTGCAGACTGTTAAACGGCGATGACGAACAACATTCCGCTGTCAGGCAGAACGAACCATTCAATATTGGCAACGACAGCGAAAACTGCCAACCACCCGACCTGAGTGAAGTGAGGATAGCATTATCTAAACTCAAGCTTAATAAGGCTGCCGGAAATGACGGCCTTCCCGCTGAGCTCTATAAGGCCGGCGGAGATGACTTGGTAAGTAACATCCACCAACTCATAAGCCAAATCTGGTCGGATGAAAATATGCCTGAAGAATGGAACCTCAGCATCGTTTGCCCGATCCACAAAAAAGGAGACCCTCTGAACTGCGCCAACTACAGAGGCATAAGTCTCCTCAACATCGCCTACAAGATCCTATCTGCCGTAATATGTGAACGCCTGAAACCGTTTACCAACAACCTGATTGGCCCTTATCAGTGTGGTTTTAGGTCAGGAAAGTCCACAACCGATCAAATTTTCACACTTCGACAGATCCTGGAAAAAACTCAAGAAGTCCAAATCGATACCCACCACCTATTCATCGATTTCAAAGCCGCATATGACAGCATTTATAGAGACGAACTGTACAGAGCCATGTCTAGTTTTGGTATACCGCCCAAACTCGTCCGTTTGTGTAGGATGACGATGGAGAATTCTCGCTGCTCCATCAGGGTCGGAAACGACCTCACCGACACATTCGATACCAAAAAAGGATTTAGGCAAGGCGATGCGCTGTCATGTGACTTCTTTAATCTGATTCTTGAGAGAATTGTGCAAAACTCCAAAGCCAACACCAGAGGCACAATTTTCCGAAAGTCGGTGCAACTACTAGCATACGCTGACGATATTGACATCATTGGTAGGACTCAACGTGATGTCATAGCCACGTTTGCTAGTATAGAGAAGGAAGCGGCGAAAATGGGTTTAGCAGTAAATGAGTGTAAGACTAAGTATATGCTGTCAACACGAAAGGACACACAACATCGACGAATTGGACAGAACGTCACCACTGACAGATATTACTTTGAGGTAGTACGGGACTTTGTCTACCTCGGCTCCGCTATTAACTCTGACAACAACATCTCGTCAGAAATTAAACGAAGAATTACTCTTGCCAACCGCTGTTTCTTCGGGCTAAGAAGGCAATTTAGTAGTAAAGCCCTCACTCGAACTACGAAGGAGATCCTATATAAGACCCTAATCATCCCAGTCCTGCTCTACGGCGCTGAAGCATGGACCGTATCAAAAGCGGATGAAGAAATTCTTGGTAGATTCGAGAGGAAAATTCTTCGAAAAATCTTCGGTCCCGTTTGCGTTGACGGGCTATGGAGACGAAGATTCAACCAAGAACTATACGAGCTGTACAGCGACATGCCCCTGGTCAAAAAACTCCGCATTGGACGATTAAGATGGCTAGGACATGTAGAACGAATGGACACCAATACTCCGGCTCGCAGAGTCTTCGATTCCCAGCCAGACGTCGGACGCAGTAGAGGAAGACCTCGCCTTAAGTGGCGCGCACAAGTGAAACCGACCTCAACCAACTTGGAGTGCGCAACTGGAGGCAGTTAGCTAAGGACCGGGCTAATTGGAGAGGCATGTTGGTTGAGGCCCAGGTTCACTCCGGACTGTAGCGCCACCTAAGTAAGTAAGTATGTATTCCTAATATTTTAAAAAGTGTAAAAGCTACTTGCAACATAATAAACAATCAACATATACCACAAATAGACGAAGTATCAACGAGCGTTATTTTACTCAATGATTTAAATGGGACTTAAGCAATGGAATCAACACAGCAAAAGCTCGATGGCACATATTTAATCAAATTTCATAATACCAGCATTACCATCAATGACAGAACGTTTGTCTCACGAGAAGCATCAGAATATCAAGCACTCCCTGCAATTCTTCAACTAACCCCAAAAGAGAAGCAATATCGAAAATTCCTCTCATTAGAAATGATGAACGAATTACATACAAACAATACAAACGAAATTGAGCTTTTACAATTTAAAGCTACGGCACACAGTTTTACTACGTATGTAATCATGCTCATAATGGGCACAGCTGCAATTACACCAAAATCATTATTCAAAATCTGGAACCAGTACATCCGCAAGTCCATCCCATTTCAGTAATAGGTCACACAGTCAATCACCTACATGTTCAACGACATCCCATACTTCTAATAATTGATTGAGGACAATCAAATCAAGGAGGCAAGAGTTAACACACGAGTTCCCACAGTCGAACTAATTCCCACAGTCGGATTCCAAGAATCGCGACTGCAGTGAAATTTGCACTCCAGACAAATTTCCAGAAATATGAACTGAATGAATGTGAATGGTGCAAGTAGCTTGTGCAAATAGTTATGTAGTTCAGTTTAAAGTGTTGATCGAAATAAAGAGGAATTAATCCTCCAAAAAAAAAAATTTTATTTTCTTTTTCGTGTTAAAATATTAGATTATACAAACGCAAAACTCATTACAATTACATACAAAGTCCGGTGAGCAGGGTAAGTTTTTTATTTCACTTGAAATACAAAGTAAACCATATTCCATGGAATTCGATACGGGCTCTGCTATTACCACAATGGTCCAAGACGTATTCCGAAAACTGTGCCCTAGACTTAAATTACTTCCAACCGCAACACACCTACGAGTTTTCGACAAGCATGTTTTCAAAGCAGTGGATGAAACCAAAGTTCATGTAGAATATCAAAATAAAAAACTCGCGGGGACCATTTACATAAATCCAACTGGTTTGCGGGCGTGAATGGATAAATAAACTAAGTCTTCTTGAAATTAAACAGATCAATAGTATCCAAAATGCAATATCAGACTCTACACATTTCCATAACAAAATATTACACGACTATAGTGATCTATTTCAATCCAAGATTGGAACAATTCCGAAAATAAAAGGCCTACTTAAACTACGAGAAGGCGTACCGCCAATCTACATTAAACCGCGCCCAGTCCCTTATGCATTAAAAAATTTAATTGAAGATGAAATAAATCGTCTAGAAAAATGCGGAATTTTCGAGAAAGTTGCACATTCCGACTGGGGTACTCTGATCGTACCCGTAATTAAATCTCCTACCGAACTACGCCTATGTGCGGATTACAAGGTCACGCTTAACCAATGTATAGTAAATGATAAGTATCCAATACCAAAAATCGATTACTTATACCAACACCTGAAGTATTCGACATTCACAAGGCTTACGTACATTTGGAGATGACCGATGGGAGTGCACTTATGCAAACTGTCAGTACACACAAGGGCTTTTACAAAGTTCGAAGGTTAATGTTTGGCGTTAAAACACCACCAAATATTTGGCAACGCTTTATGGGCGACCACATAATGCGAGGATTACAGTAGGCAACAAAACTGTATAATGTGGCCTGATTAAATACCCCTTGGAAGAAAGTGTAAGCATATCTTAAGATTCGCGCAGTTATTGGGTGTTCGGCTAAAGGCTCAAAAGAAAGAGAAAGCATTTACAAGCTGACCATCTAAGCTGATTTTAAACAGACTGTATATAATAGGGTGCCAATGATTATCTGACCTCTTTCTTCGTTTTCCGGACGCATAGTGCATTCCCCGGTTATAAGTTGCCATTTCAAAAAGTCGCTTCTACGGGATGATAAAAATTCTATCCGCTTATATTTCAAATTTACCCGTGAGCTTATACTACTAAGTCACCTTAGCCGATGGAGTCCAGCGTACAGGTTTCGTCTTACGAACAAATACACGCATTCTGCTAGGAAATCGCTCCAAGACACTGAACGTCAGCATACTCCCTAACTCAAGGAACAAGGTCACTTTGTTGGGTATTGACTTCCTGGAAGAAGCCGGAATGGTCATCAACCTAGCCCAAGGAGTTTGGCATTTTGTCGACCAACCACAAAAGTGTTTCCCCTACTTTCAATATGTAGACGAACCGGACGAGATAATGACGCCGATGGAACTCTATGACTATGGACCAATACAGCTGGTATCGCCGATATCAAGCCCTGCAGCACACACGACGCCGAAGTCAACCGATGTGTTCAACATGTCCATAGAAGAGGTAACAGACCCTACCCCGATGAACGGGAGAGACTTCTCCCCAGATGACATATATGATGTATTTCATGACTCCTTACCACTTCATGTTAGCATGCCACCACGTGGAATCGAAAACGTATTTCTCAATGCGGCAGACCAAGACCAAAGTCTGCATAATAAACTTTTGGCCCACCCGTTAAACTGAATATCAATATGTTCGACACACGACACCTCAAGTCGGAGGAACAAGGCGAACTAGATTGTCTGCTCCAAGAGTTCGAGGATATGTTTAACTGGGATTCAAATGTGACTGTCAGAGGTGTGGAACACTGCATTCAAACGGGACAACAGGAACCAGTTGCGTCACCGCCTTACCGCTTGTCTGAGCCGAAGAAGATGCAGTTAAAACATGAGATACAGAAGATGCTGAGTAAAGGGATTATCGAGCCATGCGACTCTCCATGGGCATCCCCAGTGGTAATGGTGCCGAAAAAAGATGGCGACATCCGAGTCTGTGTGGATTACCGGCAACTCAATGCCATAACTGTGCCCGACCGTTACCCACTCCCAAGAATCGACGATTTGCTGCATACAGCCAAGACTACGGAGTGTATGACAACACTAGACCTGCAGTCAGGATATTGGCAAATAAAAATAAAAGAAGAAGATAAGAATAAGACGTCCTTTATCACACCGTTCGGGACTTTCAGATTCAACCGAATGCCTTTTGGACTTCGAAATGCCCCGGCGACCTTTCAAAGGCTTATGAACCGTGTGCGTTCTGGTCTGGGTGATATCGCGATGCACGTATATCTCGACGACATCATAGTACGCTCCAATAACTTTCAAGAGCATATGCAGGACCTACGGAAAGTTTTTATTCGTTTAAAGGATTTTGGGTTGCGAATCAACCCCAATAAGTGCAAATTCTGCTGTACCGAAGTGAAATATCTGGGCCATATCCTGACGAAGGATGGGATCAAAATGGACCCGGAGAAAACATCTGCCATTACGGATATGAAGCAACCCACGTGTACGAAGCAAGTACTCACGTTCCTCCAGACATGTTCATGGTATCGAAGGTTCATACCGAACTTCGCAGAAATTGCACGACCGTTAAGCAATCTAACAAAGAAAGCAGCCATTTTCCAGTGGACAGAGGGAGAGGAGACTGCCTATCAAAAACTGAAGACGATGTTAGTGACAGCGCCAATACTAGTACAGGCTGATCAAACTAAAGGATACCTGTTAAAAACCGATGCAAGCAATTACGCCATCGGAGCGGTTTTAGTCCAGGGGGAGGGCCCTGAGGAACATCCAATCGAATACGCCAGCCGCCTCCTGATACCGGCGGAACGGAATTATTCAACAACGGAACGAGAAGCCTTGGCCATAGTTTGGGCCGTGAACAAATTCCGAGGGTACATCGAAGGAGCGGCAGTTACCCTCCTTACTGATCACCAACCGCTCAAATGGCTAATGGCCTTAAAATCGCCTACCGGACGATTGGCAAGATGGGCTTTACAGCTACAACCGTATAACGTCCAAATAAAGTATATAACCGGTCGAACAAATGTGGTAGCTGACACCCTATCAAGGCCCCCGCAAAAATGTGAAATATGCCACACCGAAATAAAAATACCAACGCGAACGAGCAGCGACGTTAGGAAGGAGCAGTCCAAAGATGTTAGCCTAAAAACTATAATCGAGGCTCTTGAAGCTGCAGAGGGTACTGAAGGACAACAATATGCATCTCAAGGGTATGTTATGAGCAACGGAGTACTCTATAAGTATGGTATAGACTCAGAAGACGCACTTCTGGAAATACCGGAACATGAGGTCCAAAACATCCTACAGGCGTTACATACTTCACCCACCGCAGGACATTACGGCACGGAAAAGACGGTAGACAGGATAAAGGCACAATTTTTCTGGCCAAAGTTATACAAAATGGTAGAAGACTATGTGCGAAACTGTGTATCCTGCCAAAAGTACAAGCCAAGTAAACTTCGCCCTATGGGACTCTACAGAGCAACCGCGCAAAACCAACGCTTCGAGGTACTGTCCATTGATCTTTTCGGTCCACTACCTCCAAGTGACGATTTTAAGTGGATATTTATCATTGAGGATACAACTAGCAGATGGGTGGAACTGTTCCCACTTATTGAAGCAACGGCGGAACAATGTGCGAAGATACTACTGAACGAGATTTTTCTCCGATACGGTATCCCGAGGAAAGTCCTAAGCGATAACGGACCGCAGTTCATCTCATCTATAATGACGTAACTCACCAAGTGTTTGGGAATTGAACAAATGCTAACGCCAGTTTATCATCCTCAGCCCAACATGGTTGAGAGGAAAAATCGCGACTTGAAGACACAGTTGGCCATCCTGGTGGAGAGGGAACACGATAGCTGGTCACAACATTTATCCGCTATACGGTTCGCTATGAACACCGTGATATGTTCCACAACCGGTCAAACAGCAGCGTTTCTGACATTCGGACGGGAGATGCGAGCCCCTATCCACATTGCTCACGATCTCAGTGAAATTGTGACCAACCACAATTTTGTTCCGGAAATCACACCTGCTCTACGATCATTATCCAATGCTTTGGGAGAGGCAGGTGAAACCACGAAAAGCAACATAACTAAACGTCTTCAGTATGCTAACAAGGGTAGGCGAGAGGGACTAACTTATGAAGTTGGCGACGCAGTTCTAGTCACCACTCACGTACTAAGTAAGGCTGGTAAGAAACTAACCTCTAAATTTATTCCTAGGCGGGACGGTCCTTATGTCATCATGCGACAATTGGGTGAAACCAGTTACCAAGTAGCTAGTCTAGATGCTACAGATGTCCCACTTGGAACCTACCACAAGTCGGCCTTGACACCATTCAAGTCACCCAATGATGTCATCATGCCCAAACCAGTCAACCCACTAAGAAGACGAGGACGACCCCGTAATACTGATTCTGGCAACTCATCGAGACGACTTCGTAGCCAGAGGGGGAGACTGTAGCAGAGTGAAATTTAATTTGATATATTGTATTAAATGACATTTAATTGTAGTGAAAATAATGTTCATAAAATTGTATACAGTGATATAATTCACATCCACTCCAATCAAAACTTTGTATATAACCATCTAAAGATTTGTACTCAGTGATATAATTCACACCTAGTTGTAACCAAAAATTTATAAAGACCCAAGCGATATCAATAAAGATCGCTCGCAATATTCTTAATATTCGAGTTCACTAAAGAGACCATTTCTTGAGAGATTATTTAAATTGTTTTGTTTTGCTTCGAAGACAAGTGCTGCGTACGGTTTCCCGGACCACCTTGTCTATCGTTGACCATACATCGTTGACCCTGTATACAGGCTACCTAAGGTTGCGTACGGTTTCCCGGACCACCTTAATCTAGCCCTGTCGATCTGCAGGGGGAAGGAGACCAGCCGCTCTAGTCCCTTTATAAGGTTGCGTACGGTGTCCCGGACCAACCTGCTATAAAGGAAGAAAGTCTACGGTTGTAAAACGTAGTACCTACTCTTTCAATTTACGAGGTAGGATAGCCACTGTCCACGACAAGAAGGAGAACCACCTCGTTACACATCGGTTTTTCTTTGTTTTTTTTTTCATAACATACCAGCCAACAAAATAAATGCTACATTTAATATCACGTACCTGCATGCAATAAAAATTGGTAGCCATATCGAATTTCGGATTGGACGCTGGCTGTGTTGACGATTGTATGTGTATACACTAGTCGGCATAAGTATTTTGACGAAATAAAAATCGTGCATTTTTGAGTTTAACTTCTAAATGGCTTGACAAGAATTCATGTTTATTTTTTCATTTTTATATATAACTAATACAAACTTAAAAATAGGCAAACAAATATTTTTTCATAGAAGTCAAAAAAGATATAAATTAATTTGTAATTTCGTGTGTTGGCATAAGTATTTTGACAAGTATATAACTCTAAGAAAAAACATTTTAAACTTAACAAAAGTAAATAAATAAAGAAGAATTTAGTAAAATATATAACCTCCTTTGGCTTCAATAACTTTTTGAAGGCGTCTCGGTACTGAATCTACTAAATTTTGAAGAATCTCTGGAGATATCTCTTCCCAAAGGGAAGTGACCTCAGAAATCGTCTCCTCTCTGGTTTTATTTAAAGAAAGAAATTTCTATTATATTTAAATCTGGACTTTGAGGTGGCCAGTCCAAAGTGGCAACACCAACATCCTTCAAAAATTTAGTTATCATCCGGGCTTTGTGGCATGGGGCATTGTCCTGTTGCAGGATAAATGCTTCACCAATAAGCCTACCTCCGGAAGGAAAGGCATTATCATTTAGGATTCTTAAATATTGACCTTGGTTCATCGAGCCGGTGATAGGAACCAATTCACCCAGGCCATTATACGCAACACATCCCCAGAACATGACAGAGCCTCCACCATGGCTCACTTTTTGACAAACGGGGCGTCTTTTTTGCCTTTCTACCTTTGGCAATCTAACGTAAAATTTGTTTTTTGATGAGTTATACTCAAAGGAGCTTTCATCTGTCCATAAAACGCTTCTCCAGTACTCCTTTGGCTTGTGCAGATGTTCCTTTGCGAAAGACAGTCTTTTAAGCTTGTTTACCTTTGATATGTACGGCACGTCCTTAGCTTTAAATGTATTAAAATCTCCTTCCATTTAACGTCGTCGGACAGTGCGCTCACTGATTGGATTCGTTGCCGTCAAATTCCATTGATTTCCAGCAGTTTGAGGCTTCAGGAATATATTTCTTTTAAATTCCCGTAGAAGAGTTCGGTCTTCAGTGGGCGTTGTTTTGCGCTTAGCACCTGATCTCATTAGGTTTGTGATGTCATTATGCTTTTTAAACTTATTGATTTGATAGTGCACAGTTTGACGCGACACATTAAACTCACTTGCTATGTCTTTTACTGCCGTTCCAGCGTTAAACTTCGCTACCATTGAAGATCTGACAACCAAACTCAACTCAGCCGTTTTACCCATGGTTTTTAATAAATTTTAATAAATTTTTATTTTGTTATCAACGTGTAATGTTAATTAAAGTTAACTACACAAGTTTTTTGGTTATCACGTGCTCAAAACTGTTAAAATATTTACACAAAGTTTCCGTCAAAATACTTATGCCACGTAAAAATTCTTTGTCTGCATGCGTTCTTATCAGCAGAAAGAGAATGCAAAAGGTAAACAATACAAAACTTGGAATGCATAGAGCTTAAAATAGATTCTTTGTTTCGCGCATCATTTTTGCACCGTTGTTTTAACGATACCAAGCAAAGTTAGTCTCAATAGTCACAAAAAGGTTTCGTCAAAATACTTATGCCGACTAGTGTATACTTCTTCTATGATTTTTCCACCCCTTTTTGTTTGCAAACAAAGGTATATGCAATACGGTCAGGGCTACCAAGTTCAAGTGTCAACTGAATTGCATACGAATTGATATGAATAGCTGAAATATTCGCAGATTTTTATATACAGCAACATAACCAAACATATTTTTTTGTTTTAGTAATTACTAAGCTAACAAATTAAATTCTATTCAATTCTTCACACATAACTTTCCGCGGTTATTTTTTTTCTTTCTTCGAGGTAAGAGTAAAATACCTAACACAAATATGTTGCGAAAATTGTAGAAAGAAAGAAAATACCAAAAAGAAGCAGGTATGGATTTATAGCAAAAAGGGTATAATATAACCGTTATACTTTTAATACGGAATTTGAAAAGGAAAAAGTTAAGGAATTAAAGCAGCAGAAAATAATGACTTTTAGTTATTAGACCAACATAAGAGATATTTAAGCTTAAACTTACAATACGGCCTTCTGACAAACTATAATAACTGTAATATTTAATTATATTCTTTAATATCTGTTTTACATACTCGATGTATCATACAACATTCAAAGGGATGGTTTTGTTAGGATTGAGGCAAAGTACAATTTTATTATCACAAACAAAGTTGTACTAATATATGTTTAATTCGATTTAAAATCAACGGTTTTGTCACAAACGAAAATTTTTATATTTCTTGCTTTTACAAACGTAGCCTACAAGAATGGCATCAAAAAAAGTGAAAAAAGTTAATAATTGTAGATTTTTTTTTGGTCCATATAAGTTGTACCAATATATGTTTAATTCGATTAAAAATCAACGGTTTTGTCACAAACGAAATTTTTTATATTTCTTGCTTTCACAAACGTAGCCTACAAGAATGGCATCAAAAAAAGTGAAAAAAGTTAATAATTGTAGATTTTGGTTTTTTTGTCCATATAAGTTGTACCAGAATATGTTTAATTCGATTAAAAATCAACGGTTTTGTCACAAATAAAATTTTTTTATATTTCTTGCTTTCTCAAACGTAGCCTACAAGAATGGCATCAAAAAAAGTGAAAAAAGTTAATAATTGGAGATTTTGTTTTTTTTTTTGCTCATATACGAAAATCATTTTAATTCGATTAAAAATAAACTATTTTGTCACAAACGAAAAATTAAAATTTGTTTAAAATTGTAATTTTTGAAAATTGATGTTGGCTAACTACATGCAGGTCTGTTGTAGTTGCATTGACTTCTCAAATATAAAATGTCAATACGTTTGAAGAACGAGTAAAGTAAAATAATCATAAAAATCAATAAATGATAAATTATTATATTAGGTACAGAAAGTTTAGAGATTCATTATATTCGGAGGTCGACGTACTCGGTTGGATTTCCTCACATTTTTTGGTGTTATTTGTTTCGGAGTCTGCATCGGTTTTTCTGGATCAGTTTGCTTTTGAATGCTGGTGTTTGAGATGTGTTTGAATTCATCAGTTCTGAAATCCGAGGCTGCGAATCTGGTCCTTGTGCTGAAACCTCTGGGATGGGTATTGGTGAATTTGTGTTATTTGTATCTGGTGTACTTATATGTTGTTGTTCATTTGTTCCAAGAGTGATATGTTGTTTCGGATGATTTGTATTGTCGTGGATGTTCTCGCTGATGTGAAGTTCGAAAAATATGGATTTCGTTGTAGTTACGCCTTCATTAACGTTTGTAGCTTTGATTTGGTCTATATGTCGTCTGCAGTACTGGCCATCTGTTTGAGCAGAACTATTTTCTTCGGAAACATCCTCAACATCATCATCATCATCTACACATAGTACGAATGCGTTCCACACATTTTTATTTTTAAATCTGCTGCCTAATTTATAACATTGGCCATATTTTATATTGTTTAATTCGCCACAACATTCAAATTGTAAATTTAACGTAATGTCTCTCAGGCGAACAAAATCAGTTACTATTTTTTTGTATAAAAACTTACTTACTTACTTAAGTGGCGCTACAGTCCTGGATGAACCTGGGCCTCAACTAACATGCCTCTCCAATTAGCCCGGTCCTTAGCTAACTGCCTCCAGTTGCACACTCCAAGTTGGTTGAGGTCGGTTTCTACTTGTGCGCGCCACTTAAGGCGAGGTCTTCATCTACTGCGTCCGACGTCTGGCTGGGAATCGAAGACTCTGCGAGCCGGAGTATTGGTGTCCATTCTTTCTACATGTCCTAGCCATCTAAAGCGTCCAATGCGGAGTTTTTTTTGACTAGGGGTATGTCGCTGTACAGCTCGTATAGTTCATGGTTGAATCTTCCTCTCCATAGCCCGTCAACGAAAACGGGACCGAAGATTTTTCGAAGAACTTTTCTCTCGAATCGACCAAGGATTTCTTAATCCGCTTTTGATACGGTCCATGCTTCAGCGCCGTAGAGCAGGAATGGGATGATCAGGGTCTTATATAGGATCTCCTAAGTAGTTCGAGTGAGGCCTTAGCTACTAAATTGCCTTCTTAGCCCGAAGAAACTGCGATTGGCAAGAGTAATTCTTCGTTTGATTTCTGACGAGATGTTGTTGTCAGAGTTAATAGCGGAGCCGAGGTAGTCAAAGTCCCGTACTACCTCAAAGTTATATCTGTCAATGGTGACGTTCTGTCCAATTCGTCGATGTTGTGTGTCCTGACAGCATATACTTAGTCTTACCCTCATTTACTGCGAAACCCATTTTTGCTGCTTCCTTCTCTATACTAGCAAACGTGGCTATGACATCACGTTGACTCCTACCAATGATGTCAATATCGTCGGCGTATGCTAGTAGTTGCACCGATTTTTTGGAAAACTGTGCCTCTCGTGTTGGCTCGGGAGTTTTGCACAATCCTCTCAAGAATCAAATTAAAGAAATCACATGACAGCGCATCGCCTTGTCTAAATCCTTTTTTGGTATCGAATGTGTCGGTGAGGTCGTTTCCGACCCTGATGGAGCAGCGAGAATTCTCCATCGTCATCCTACACAAGCGGACGAGTTTGGGCGGTATATCAACACTTGACATGGCTCTGTATAGTTCGTCTCTATAAATGCTGTCGTATGCCGCTTTGAAATCGATAAATAGGTGGTGGGTATCGAATTGGACTTCTTTGGTTTTTTTCCTGGATCTGCCGAAGTGTGAAAATTTGATCGATTGTGGACTATCCTGGCCTAAAACTACACTGATAAGGGCCGACCAGGTTGTTGGTAAACGGTTTCAGGCGTTCACATATTACAGCAGATAGGATCTTGTAGGCGATGTTGAGCAGACTTATGCCTCTGTAGTTGGCGCAGTTCAGAGGGTCTCCTTTTTTGTGGATCGGGCAAACGATGCTGAGGTTCCATTCTTCAGGCATGTCTCATCCGACCAGATTTGGCTTATGAGTTGGTGGATGTTACTTACCAAGTCATATCCGCCAGCTTTATAAAGCTCAACGGGAAGGCCGTCATTTCTGGCGGCCTTATTAAGCTTGAGTTTTGATATTGCTATCCTCACTTCACTTAGGTCGGGTGGTTGGCAGTTTTCCCTGTCGTTGTCGTGGACTTTCGTGGCCTAAAACCACACTGATAAGGGCCGATCAGGTTGTTGGTAAACGGTTTCAGGCGTTCACATATTACGACAGATTGGATCTTGTAGGCGATTTTGAGCAGACTTATGCCTCTTTAGTTGGCGCAGTTCAGAGGGTCTCCTTTTTTGTGGATCGTGCAAACGAAGCTGAGGTTCCATTCTTCAGGCATGCTTTAATCCGATGATATTCAATGTGCTACTATGGGCATTAAGGCCTGCTCAGAATGCGTATCTGTAGCTGGTATCTGTAGCTGAGTGAAAAGTTAAAAACAAGGCAACCCGTAAGCGCTTACACAATGTGTATCTGTAGCTTGAAGTTGAATAGAGGGCAACTTCATGCAAGAAATGTATCTCTCTTTTGACAGCGATGCAGCTGAGTGAAACGTCAAACGTGAATCTGAAGCGTGAAGTTGAACCCCATTCAACTTCAAGCTACAGATTCACGGGAGATACACATTGTGAAAGCGCTTACGGGTTGCCTTGTTTTTAACTTTCACTCAGCTACAGATATACATTCCTAGCAGGCCTTTAGTCGCGTAGCCGACATTTTGATTTTCTGGTTGTGTTCATGCCTCGACGCCTAAATGGATTTTCTTAGGCTTTGTTCACACTAGAACAATATAAAAAGTACAGCCAAATTTATTTTTGCAACTCAACAAAGCGTTTGGTGATATTTTTCGCTTTAAATGTGTATTTTAATAATTTCCGGTATGAAAGAACACCACAATAACAATAAATTATTCAGGGTTGGTGTCATAAAATATTCTGATTATTGGTGAACGTAGGTATGGTTAGTATTGATCTCGTAACTTGCTACCTGTTTTTATGAGTGAGGTGCATATGATTGAATGAGATATCCATGCGTTTATGTGGTAACGAGTAAAATAACTAAAGCTAAAACCTTTTTTTTAATAACCAGTGTCATTGTTTGGTGTGAAAATCTTAAAAATGAATAACCTATCTTCACGAAATTATAAAATCAATTTTAAAGTTATTACGATTTATACTTTGAATTGATTTGCAAAAAGAAATACGTCGTATTTAAACAAGTTCAGACAATACTAGATAATCAATGAATGATAAAAAAGTGAAACGAACAAAAACTAAAAATAATTTTAATCAGCTCGCAGAGTCTGCCATTCCCATCCAGTTGGTTCCTATACGTAGTATAATAACACTTTGCTTAGAAACCCATCTTAATAGATTTGGTATGCGAAGCTAAATGCTGTAACATAAGGTAAAGGATTGATATAATTGGATATGCATGTTGATCGAGGCCCAGATTAACTGAAGAGTGTATTGCCAATTAATGAAAAAAATAAATCATTTCCGAAAGGTAGCATAAGTACGCCTGCTCTTAGCCTTTGATATATTATAAAATATAAAGTTTCCAGAGTTCACCACGTGGAGGTGGCAGTGCGATTTTGAATTCCATATAGTTGTTTTATGTACATTAATATTCATTGAATAATGATGGACTTATACCTAAGTTATGAGTATAGTCATTAATAAAAATGTGTTTAAATTTGATCGAAAAACATGCTTGCGCAAAAATGTTTAAAAATTTTACAAAACGTCATTTAACTTAAAACCTGATTCGAGTTACATTTTATAAAAATAGCTGCATGTGGTTCAATTCTCCTTGACTTTGGAACGGAAATTATTTTATTTTCTACATCATTAAATAATTCCCAGCTGCTTCCTCGTCGAAGGCAATGAGCCATATAATGCCCTGGTTCATATGTGATGACACCAACTAACTTAAAATGAGACTATCCCAATATTAACAATGTTGGAAAATCGGATAATTTACATTTTATACCAGTTGGAGAAAAATTGTCGCCTTCTTTTTTTCTAATGTCTGGTTCAATATATATCTGTGAACCGAGTTGAATAATTTCTGTAGACGTTTGACCACAATGGCAAGATTTGCTTTTAAAGGGGTGAAAATCAATTGCTGATTCAAGGGCTCCAAAACCTTGACTAAGAATTATGTAGTGATTTGCTGCTATTGTCGACTGAGTTCTTGACTGGGAATTTAGGCAATAATCACAACGTTCTTGATAAATGATTGATGGAATGCCTTTAAAAAGCTTAATCCATACATTTCGAACTGTATCATAGCAATCAATTGAAACGGAAAGCGGGCGATCACTCTCAGCATGAGTCTTTTTATCATCATAAATGTCAAATAATATTTGCCCGCGTTTTTTAAGTACAGATGATTTTGAACCCATCTCTATAAATGTCAATATAAATTGAGAAAAAATAGTGCATAGATCTGATGTAATCGAATAATAATGTGGGTTATCTACTGCAGCAGTGGTGATTATACTTGCAATAGAATCAAATCCACATGTATTACGTGCGAAATAGGATATATTATTATTGGTTACGAATGCATTGCATAAATTTCCATTTTTGAGTAGATAATAATTCCTTTCAACGCTTAAAGTAGTAATTGAATTATTATACATTTTTATTTCTGGACAACTACTAAAGAATTTGGATTTTTTTTCGAATCACTGTTTGCTATTTTTCACGGTTTCGATTCGTCTTCAGTTTGTTCCTCTTCAGAACAAGAACTAACAGTAAATCTATGAAAAAGTGGTGTATTAGCTCTATTGCGCCAATTTACCTTTTCGGAAGAAATAATATCGGGAATTGGCTTTGAATTATTTAAACCTTTTTTTGTTGGACTTGGAATAGGATTCCCTTTCTTAATAAAACTGTTTATTTTAGAGTCGAAAATGCGTGTGCCCCCTAATAAATCCAGTAAGTATATTCTTACAAACTTGTCCACTCTTAAATGTTTCTGATAATTTGTAAGCATTAAATGCTTAATATCACGAAAACATGTTTCACTTGCACTTGAAGATGCATGACTTGCAAAATATGGCATCCCTACAGCTGTCCATAACGGAAATTCTTTTCCCCACCGTATAATATTTTTGCAAAATCAGGAAGATAAAAGGCATTAAGATCGCTACCGTTCTCAATTGTCGATTCAGCATTCCTGCGATGTTGTCAATATAGGTATCTATAGATGTTTTTTCCAATGTTGGCTCAAAAATTGGAAGTTCTTCATCTAAAATATCTATTTCATATTCACATTCTGTTGAGAAGTTTTTAATATGATCTTCAACATTTATGTGGCGAAGTGCAATCGATTTTTCAAGTATAGCACGGGCTTCCTTAACTGTTAAAACTCTTGATTTTGTTTGGATTAATGAGTTATCATATGGTTGCAAAGCAACGAAGCATGATAATTGCAAAATCTCTTCAAATTCACCTAAACGTTGGCAATCCACTAATAAAGCAACACATCGAATAAAAAAATCTCTTATAGCCTGTTGGCGAATATTTTTAAAGCATTTCCAGCGACAAGCTGCGTGAATCAAATGCGCAACATCAATTCTTATGAATGTTTTTGCGAAATCTGATGATATGCCTTCATTTTCAATAATTGATTTAAAACAGTTATCAATGTATGTCTTAAGAGATACTTAATTAAATGCCAAAGAACAAGCACGAAGAAGAACTAAAGAATAGTCTACAGCTATTTCTTTTCGTTTTCGTGTACACGTTTTATCCACCTAGATAACCACAAAACAACAGTAGCAGTATCCTGAACTTCAGATAGCATCTCGTGAACTGACAAAACAGTCTTATTGAAATTTATAACAATGCAATATAGGAATATATGTGCTGATTTTAAGCATTTTGGTCTATATATCCTTTGAACTAGACTACCTGTTGCATCAATACTTATTTTTGACCAGTCTCTGGTTGCCCGACAATATTTCTGATAAGCAGCTGTCTGTTCAGAAGTTCCATAAAATGTATAAAATGGACTTACTGAAACATCATGAATACTTCCAAAAAAGGCTGTTCATATTGTATGTTATAAATGGCTGCTATTGGATCTTTGCTATCATTTTTATTAATGCCTAATTCCTTATTAACAAACTCTCTTTTTGCGTGGCGCAATGTATCGAGAGGTGGAATTATTTGTTGGGAGTTACCACAGCGGCCAATCTGCTCTCTAGCCATTTTTTTGGCAACATTGGAACAACCTTCAGCAAAACATTGACCTCCGATAGAAGCTCTGAAAACACCATTTAATTGCCGCCTAACATCGTCATGATTTTCAAAAAGTGTATTCCTTGTCCGAACAGTAATACAAAAATCTGTGTTAGTTTGCGGTTCTTTATAAGCATAACCAATAAACTTGTTCTGGCATTTTGTGCTTACACATACACCCGAAATTTTGAGATAGTATTTTCGGTGTGTAGAAATGTTTACTTGGGATCTTTTGAAAGAAAACGCGCAAGGTAATTGGTGTTGCTTGAAAAATGCAAGAGCAATCACATTTGTCCATACACGAGATCTTAGTGTATTTGTTTTTCTGGAAATGATATCAGAATCTTCATCATAGGGTTTTATCTGAGACCATTCTTCTTGAGTTAGAAAAAGGTCGAAAAGTTCCCCGACTTCATTATTAGTAAATAATATTTTATTGCAAAAGGATTTACTTTTAGACGACAAATTTGACGACCCTGAAATTGAACTCGAGACAGAAAAGCCCTCATCAATGGAATCCAATGGTGAACGTATAGTTCTAATAAGACGATCACCTTCCCCAAACAGTTCAGGTTCAATTCCTACACGCTTACGCGCTAAAGCAACTATATTTCGTCGATTGTACTTTATATTTGTGTGCCATGATTTTTTAGTCCACAGCCCATTGCATTCCCTACTTAAATCATCCCATACTGAACTTGAAAAATTAGGACAACTATTTTCAAAATATGCAATATAACGGACGATTGTGTTAACACAATCTTCAACGGAAATAAGGCTTGTAGGGGGCATTTTTAGAATTAAAAACAAAAGTTTAAAAAAAAAATAGTAGTCTCAAACAAATGCTTAGGTATATATCAAACTAAGAAAAAACTTACTAAATATAACTCAATTTATGTAATTCCGTCGTAATTCTATGCACTTTTTAATTAACACTTTCACTCGCGAGTTTATGCTAGTTACTCACTATTTTTTGTATCACTTTCACTTAATTTTACCAATTTTAGCAACGTACTCAATGTTTGTTAACACTTTCGCGTAACTGTAGTACATTTTTTTTTAATTTTAAAGTTTCAAACACTATCAGAAAATCAATTTTATGCAGTTTTTTTTATTTCTTTATATAAAAACGTGTGTTAAAATATGGGTCGTCTGACGCTTTTGGATACACTTATGCAATTAATATTCATGAAATTTATTCCTAATATTTCGCATTTAAAAAACTCGAATATACTTAATCTACCTAACTCGAATTGCATTCATTCATAAAAAACAGGTAGCTGTAGTAAGTTTCGAGATCAATAATAATCATACCTACGTTCACCAATAATCAGAATATTTTATGACACCAACCCTGAATAATTTATTGTTATTGTGGTGTTCTTTCATACCGGAAATTATTAAAATACACATTTAAAGCGAAACATATCACCAAACGCTTTGTTGAGTTGCAAAAATAAATTTGGCTGTACTTTTTATATTGTTCTAGTGTGAACAAAGCCTAAGAAAATCCATTTAGGCGTCGAGGCATGAACACAACCAGAAAATCAAAATGTCGGCTACGCGACCAATGCCCATAGTAGCACATTGAATATCATTTGCCAATTTCTATTATCTCCGTTGAATTTCTGTCTTTTATGCTATACATATAAGTTTAAAAGCTACAGAGTATACAAATTTTCTTATTATTAGGTATATGGACATCGGTTTTTCTTTGTTTTTTTTTTTTGTCATAACATACCAGCCAACAAAATAAATGCTACATTTAATATCACGTACCTGCATGCAATAAAAATTGGTAGCCATATCGAATTTCGGATTGGACGCTGGCTGTGTTGACGATTGTATGTGTATACACTAGTCGGCATAAGTATTTTGACGAAATAAAAATCGTGCATTTTTGAGTTTAACTTCTAAATGGCTTGACAAGAATTCATGTTTATTTTTCATTTTTATATATAACTAATACAAACTTAAAAATAGGCAAACAAATATTTTTTCATAGAAGTCAAAAAAGATATAAATTAATTTGTAATTTCGTGTGTTGGCATAAGTATTTTGACAAGTATATAACTCTAAGAAAAAACATTTTAAACTTAACAAAAGTAAATAAATAAAGAAGAATTTAGTAAAATATATAACCTCCTTTGGCTTCAATAACTTTTTGAAGGCGTCTCGGTACTGAATCTACTAAATTTTGAAGAATCTCTGGAGATATCTCTTCCCAAAGGGAAGTGACCTCAGAAATCGTCTCCTCTCTGGTTTTATTTAAAGAAACTGTTCTTTTGCGTTTCAAAAGAGACCAGACGTTTTCTATTATATTTAAATCTGGACTTTGAGGTGGCCAGTCCAAAGTGGCAACACCAACATCCTTCAAAAATTTAGTTATCATCCGGGCTTTGTGGCATGGGGCATTGTCCTGTTGCAGGATAAATGCTTCACCAATAAGCCTACCTCCGGAAGGAAAGGCATTATCATTTAGGATTCTTAAATATTGACCTTGGTTCATCGAGCCGGTGATAGGAACCAATTCACCCAGGCCATTATACGCAACACATCCCCAGAACATGACAGAGCCTCCACCATGGCTCACTTTTTGACAAACGGGGCGTCTTTTTTGCCTTTCTACCTTTGGCAATCTAACGTAAAATTTGTTTTTTGATGAGTTATACTCAAAGGAGCTTTCATCTGTCCATAAAACGCTTCTCCAGTACTCCTTTGGCTTGTGCAGATGTTCCTTTGCGAAAGACAGTCTTTTAAGCTTGTTTACCTTTGATATGTACGGCACGTCCTTAGCTTTAAATGTATTAAAATCTCCTTCCATTTAACGTCGTCGGACAGTGCGCTCACTGATTGGATTCGTTGCCGTCAAATTCCATTGATTTCCAGCAGTTTGAGGCTTCAAGAATATATTTTTTTTAAATTCCCGTAGAAGAGTTCGGTCTTCAGTGGGCGTTGTTTTGCGCTTAGCACCTGATCTCATTAGGTTTGTGATGTCATTATGCTTTTTAAACTTATTGATTTGATAGTGCACAGTTTGACGCGACACATTAAACTCACTTGCTATGTCTTTTACTGCCGTTCCAGCTTTAAACTTCGCTACCATTGAAGATTTGACAACCAAACTCAACTCAGCCGTTTTACCCATGGTTTTTAATAAATTTTAATAAATTTTTATTTTGTTATCAACGTGTAATGTAAATTAAAGTTAACTACACAAGTTTTTTGGTTATCACGTGCTCAAAACTGTTAAAATATTTACACAAAGTTTCCGTCAAAATACTTATGCCACGTAAAAATTCTTTGTCTGCATGCGTTCTTATCAGCAGAAAGAGAATGCAAAAGGTAAACAATACAAAACTTGGCATGCATAGAGCTTAAAATAGATTCTTTGTTTCGCGCATCATTTTTGCACCGTTGTTTTAACGATACCAAGCAAAGTTAGTCTCAATAGTCACAAAAAGGTTTCGTCAAAATACTTATGCCGACTAGTGTATACTTCTTCTATGATTTTTCCACCCCTTTTTGTTTGCAAACAAAGGTATATGCAATACGGTCAGGGCTACCAAGTTCAAGTGTCAACTGAATTGCATACGAATTGATATGAATAGCTGAAATATTCGCAGATTTTTATATACAGCAACATTACCAAACATATTTTTTTGTTTTAGTAATTACTAAGCTAACAAATTAAATTCTATTCAATTCTTCACACATAACTTTCCGCGGTTATTTTTTTTCTTTCTTCGAGGTAAGAGTAAAATACCTAACACAAATATGTTGCGAAAATTGTAGAAAGAAAGAAAATACCAAAAAGAAGCAGGTATGGATTTATAGCAAAAAGGGTATAATATAACCGTTATACTTTTAATACGGAATTTGAAAAGGAAAAAGTTAAGGAATTAAAGCAGCAGAAAATAATGACTTTTAGTTATTAGACCAACATAAGAGATATTTAAGCTTAAACTTACAATACGGCCTTCTGACAAACTATAATAACTGTAATATTTTATTATATTCTTTAATCTCTGTTTTACATACTCGATGTATCATACAACATTCAAAGGGATGGTTTTGTTAGGATTGAAGCAAAGTACAATTTTATTATCACAAACAAAGTTGTACTAATATATGTTTAATTCGATTAAAAATCAACGGTTTTGTCACAAACGAAATTTTTTATATTTCTTGCTTTCACAAACGTAGCCTACAAGAATGGCATCAAAAAAAGTGAAAAAAGTTAATAATTGTAGATTTTGGTTTTTTTGTCCATATAAGTTGTACCAGAATATGTTTAATTCGATTAAAAATCAACGGTTTTGTCACAAATAAAATTTTTTTATATTTCTTGCTTTCTCAAACGTAGCCTACAAGAATGGCTTAAAAAAAAGTGAAAAAAGTTAATAATTGGAGATTTTGTTTTTTTTTTTCTCATATACGAAAATCATTTTAATTCGATTAAAAATCAACGGTTTTGTCACAAACGAAAATATTGGTGTCACAAACGTTCACAAACGATTTACAAGCGATCTGCATCAAAAGAACTTAAAAAATCGTATTTTGAAAATATGATGTTGGCTAACTACATGCCGAATTTTAAATATTTTATTACAGCCAAACTATTTTGTCACAAACGAAAAATTAAAATTTGTTTAAAATTGTAATTTTTGAAAATTGATGTTGGCTAACTACATGCAGGTCTGTTGTAGTTGCATTGACTTCTCAAATATAAAATGTCAATACGTTTGAAGAACGAGTAAAGTAAAATAATCATAAAAATCAATAAATGATAAATTATTATATTAGGTACTGAAAGTTTAGAGATTCATTATATTCGGAGGTCGACGTACTCGGTTGGATTTCCTCACATTTTTTGGTGTTATTTGTTTCGGAGTCTGCATCGGTTTTTCTGGATCAGTTTGCTTTTGAATGCTGGTGTTTGAGATGTGTTTGAATTCATCAGTTCTGAAATCCGAGGCTGCGAATCTGGTCCTTGTGCTGAAACCTCTGGGATGGGTATTGGTGAATTTGTGTTATTTGTATCTGGTGTACTTATATGTTGTTGTTCATTTGTTCCAAGAGTGATATGTTGTTTCGGATGATTTGTATTGTCGTGGATGTTCTCGCTGATGTGAAGTTCAAAAAATATGGATTTCGTTGTAGTTACGCCTTCATTAACGTTTGTAGCTTTGATTTGGTCTATATGTCGTCTGCAGTACTGGCCATCTGTTTGAGCAGAACTATTTTCTTCGGAAACATCCTCAACATCATCATCATCATCTACACATAGTACGAATGCGTTCCACACATTTTTATTTTTAAATCTGCTGCCTAATTTATAACATTGGCCATATTTTATATTGTTTAATTCGCCACAACATTCAAATTGTAAATTTAACGTAATGTCTCTCAGGCGAACAAAATCAGTTACTATTTTTTTGTATAAAAACTTACTTACTTACTTACTTACTTAAGTGGCGCTACAGTCCTGGATGAACCTGGGCCTCAACTAACATGCCTCTCCAATTAGCCCGGTCCTTAGCTAACTGCCTCCAGTTGCACACTCCAAGTTGGTTGAGGTCGGTTTCTACTTGTGCGCGCCACTTAAGGCGAGGTCTTCATCTACTGCGTCCGACGTCTGGCTGGGAATCGAAGACTCTGCGAGCCGGAGTATTGGTGTCCATTCTTTCTACATGTCCTAGCCATCTAAAGCGTCCAATGCGGAGTTTTTTTTGACTAGGGGTATGTCGCTGTACAGCTCGTATAGTTCGTGGTTGAATCTTCCTCTCCATAGCCCGTCAACGAAAACGGGACCGAAGATTTTTCGAAGAACTTTTCTCTCGAATCGACCAAGGATTTCTTAATCCGCTTTTGATACGGTCCATGCTTCAGCGCCGTAGAGCAGGAATGGGATGATCAGGGTCTTATATAGGATCTCCTAAGTAGTTCGAGTGAGGCCTTAGCTACTTAATTGCCTTCTTAGCCCGAAGAAACTGCGATTGGCAAGAGTAATTCTTCGTTTGATTTCTGACGAGATTTTGTTGTCAGAGTTAATAGCGGAGCCGAGGTAGTCAAAGTCCCGTACTACCTCAAAGTTATATCTGTCAATGGTGACGTTCTGTCCAATTCGTCGATGTTGTGTGTCCTGACAGCATATACTTAGTCTTACCCTCATTTACTGCGAAACCCATTTTTGCTGCTTCCTTCTCTATACTAGCAAACGTGGCTATGACATCACGTTGACTCCTACCAATGATGTCAATATCGTCGGCGTATGCTAGTAGTTGCACCGATTTTTTGGAAAACTGTGCCTCTCGTGTTGGCTCGGGAGTTTTGCACAATCCTCTCAAGAATCAAATTAAAGAAATCACATGACAGCGCATCGCCTTGTCTAAATCCTTTTTTGGTATCGAATGTGTCGGTGAGGTCGTTTCCGACCCTGATGGAGCAGCGAGAATTCTCCATCGTCATCCTACACAAGCGGACGAGTTTGGGCGGTATATCAACACTAGACATGGCTCTGTATAGTTCGTCTCTATAAATGCTGTCGTATGCCGCTTTGAAATCGATAAATAGGTGGTGGGTATCGAATTGGACTTCTTTGGTTTTTTTCCTGGATCTGCCGAAGTGTGAAAATTTGATCGATTGTGGACTATCCTGGCCTAACACTACACTGATAAGGGCCGACCAGGTTGTTGGTAAACGGTTTCAGGCGTTCACATATTACAGCAGATAGGATCTTGTAGGCGATGTTGAGCAGACTTATGCCTCTGTAGTTGGCGCAGTTCAGAGAGTCTCCTTTTTTGTGGATCGGGCAAACGATGCTGAGGTTCCATTCTTCAGGCATGTCTCATCCGACCAGATTTGGCTTATGAGTTGGTGGATGTTACTTACCAAGTCATATCCGCCAGCTTTATAAGGCTCAACGGGAAGGCCGTCATTTCTGGCGGCCTTATTAAGCTTGAGTTTAGATATTGCTATCCTCACTTCACTTAGGTCGGGTGGTTGGCAGTTTTCCCTGTCGTTGTCGTGGACTTTCGTGGCCTAAAACCACACTGATAAGGGCCGATCAGGTTGTTGGTAAACGGTTTCAGGCGTTCACATATTACGACAGATTGGATCTTGTAGGCGATGTTGAGCAGACTTATGCCTCTGTAGTTGGCGCAGTTCAGAGGGTCTCCTTTTTTGTGGATCGTGCAAACGATGCTGAGGTTCCATTCTTCAGGCATGCTTTAATCCGATGATATTCAATGTGCTACTATGGGCATTAAGGCCTGCTCAGAATGCGTATCTGTAGCTGGTATCTGTAGCTGAGTGAAAAGTTAAAAACAAGGCAACCCGTAAGCGCTTACACAATGTGTATCTGTAGCTTGAAGTTGAATAGAGGGCAACTTCATGCAAGAAATGTATCTCTCTTTTGACAGCGATGCAGCTGAGTGAAACGTCAAACGTGAATCTGAAGCGTGAAGTTGAACCCCATTCAACTTCAAGCTACAGATTCACGGGAGATACACATTGTGAAAGCGCTTACGGGTTGCCTTGTTTTTAACTTTCACTCAGCTACAGATATACATTCCTAGCAGGCCTTTAGTCGCGTAGCCGACATTTTGATTTTCTGGTTGTGTTCATGCCTCGACGCCTAAATGGATTTTCTTAGGCTTTGTTCACACTAGAACAATATAAAAAGTACAGCCAAATTTATTTTTGCAACTCAACAAAGCGTTTGGTGATATTTTTCGCTTTAAATGTGTATTATAATAATTTCCGGTATGAAAGAACACCACAATAACAATAAATTATTCAGGGTTGGTGTCATAAAATATTCTGATTATTGGTGAACGTAGGTATGGTTAGTATTGATCTCGTAACTTGCTACCTGTTTTTATGAGTGAGGTGCATATGATTGAATGAGATATCCATGCGTTTATGTGGTAACGAGTAAAATAACTAAAGCTAAAACCTTTTTTTTAATAACCAGTGTCATTGTTTGGTGTGAAAATCTTAAAAATGAATAACCTATCTTCACGAAATTATAAAATCAATTTTAAAGTTATTACGATTTATACTTTGAATTGATTTGCAAAAAGAAATACGTCGTATTTAAACAAGTTCAGACAATACTAGATAATCAATGAATGATAAAAAAGTGAAACGAACAAAAACTAAAAATAATTTTAATCAGCTCGCAGAGTCTGCCATTCCCATCCAGTTGGTTCCTATACGTAGTATAATAACACTTTGCTTAGAAACCCATCTTAATAGATTTGGTATGCGAAGCTAAATGCTGTAACATAAGGTAAAGGATTGATATAATTGGATATGCATGTTGATCGAGGCCCAGATTAACTGAAGAGTGTATTGCCAATTAATGAAAAAAATAAATCATTTCCGAAAGGTAGCATAAGTACGCCTGCTCTTAGCCTTTGATATATTATAAAATATAAAGTTTCCAGAGTTCACCACGTGGAGGTGGCAGTGCGATTTTGAATTCCATATAGTTGTTTTATGTACATTAATATTCATTGAATAATGATGGACTTATACCTAAGTTATGAGTATAGTCATTAATAAAAATGTGTTTAAATATGATCGAAAAACATGCTTGCGCAAAAATGTTTAAAAATTTTACAAAACGTCATTTAACTTAAAACCTGATTCGAGTTACATTTTATAAAAATAGCTGCATGTGGTTCAATTCTCCTTGACTTTGGAACGGAAATTATTTTATTTTCTACATCATTAAATAATTCCCAGCTGCTTCCTCGTCGAAGGCAATGAGCCATATAATGCCCTGGTTCATATGTGATGACACCAACTAACTTAAAATGAGACTCTCCCAATATTAACAATGTTGGAAAATCGGATAATTTACATTTTATACCAGTTGGAGAAAAATTGTCGCCTTCTTTTTTTCTAATGTCTGGTTCAATATATATCTGTGAACCGAGTTGAATAATTTCTGTAGACGTTTGACCACAATGGCAAGATTTGCTTTTAAAGGGGTGAAAATCAATTGCTGATTCAAGGGCTCCAAAACCTTGACTAAGAATTATGTAGTGATTTGCTGCTATTGTCGACTGAGTTCTTGACTGGGAATTTAGGCAATAATCGCAACGTTCTTGATAAATGATTGATGGAATGCCTTTAAAAAGCTTAATCCATACATTTCGAACTGTATCATAGCAATCAATTGAAACGGAAAGCGGGCGATCACTTGCAGCATGAGTCTTTTTATCATCATAAATGTCAAATAATATTTGCCCGCGTTTTTTAAGTACAGATGATTTTGAACCCATCTCTATAAATGTCAATATAAATTGAGAAAAAATAGTGCATAGATCTGATGTAATCGAATAATAATGTGGGTTATCTACTGCAGCAGTGGTGATTATACTTGCAATAGAATCAAATCCACATGTATTACGTGCGAAATAGGATATATTATTATTGGTTACGAATGCATTGCATAAATTTCCATTTTTGAGTAGATAATAATTCCTTTTAACGCTTAAAGTAGTAATTGAATTATTATACATTTTTATTTCTGGACAACTACTAAAGAATTTGGATTTTTTTTTCGAATCACTGTTTGCTATTTTTCACGGTTTCGATTCGTCTTCAGTTTGTTCCTCTTCAGAACAAGAACTAACAGTAAATCTATGAAAAAGTGGTGTATTAGCTCTATTGCGCCAATTTACCTTTTCGGAAGAAATAATATCGGGAATTGGCTTTGAATTATTTAAACCTTTTTTTGTTGGACTTGGAATAGGATTCCCTTTCTTAATAAAACTGTTTATTTTAGAGTCGAAAATGCGTGTGCCCCCTAATAAATCCAGTAAGTATATTCTTACAAACTTGTCCACTCTTAAATGTTTCTGATAATTTGTAAGCATTAAATGCTTAATATCACGTTTCACTTGCACTTGAAGATGCATGACTTGCAAAATATGGCATCCCTACAGCTGTCCATAACGGAAATTCTTTTCCCCACCGTATAATATTTTTTGCAAAATCAGGAAGATAAAAGGCATTAAGATCGCTACCGTTCTCAATTGTCGATTCAGCATTCCTGCGATGTTGTCAATATAGGTATCTATAGATGTTTTTTCCAATGTTGGCTCAAAAATTGGAAGTTCTTCATCTAAAATATCTATTTCATATTCACATTCTGTTGAGAAGTTTTTAATATGATCTTCAACATTTATGTGGCGAAGTGCAATCGATTTTTCAAGTATAGCACGGGCTTCCTTAACTGTTAAAACTCTTGATTTTGTTTGGATTAATGAGTTATCATATGGTTGCAAAGCAACGAAGCATGATAATTGCAAAATCTCTTCAAATTCACCTAAACGTTGGCAATCAACTAATAAAGCAACACATCGAATAAAAAAATCTCTTATAGCCTGTTGGCGAATATTTTTAAAGCATTTCCAGCGACAAGCTGCGTGAATCAAATGCGCAACATCAATTCTTATGAATGTTTTTGCGAAATCTGATGATATGCCTTCATTTTCAATAATTGATTTAAAACAGTTATCAATGTATGTCTTAAGAGATACTTAATTAAATGCCAAAGAACAAGCACGAAGAAGAACTAAAGAATAGTCTACAGCTATTTCTTTTCGTTTTCGTGTACACGTTTTATCCACCTAGATAACCACAAAACAACAGTAGCAGTATCCTGAACTTCAGATAGCATCTCGTGAACTGACAAAACAGTCTTATTGAAATTTATAACAATGCAATATAGGAATATATGTGCTGATTTTAAGCATTTTGGTCTATATATCCTTTGAACTAGACTACCTGTTGCATCAATACTTATTTTTGACCAGTCTCTGGTTGCCCGACAATATTTCTGATAAGCAGCTGTCTGTTCAGAAGTTCCATAAAATGTATAAAATGGACTTACTGAAACATCATGAATACTTCCAAAAAAGGCTGTTCATATTGTATGTTATAAATGGCTGCTATTGGATCTTTGCTATCATTTTTATTAATGCCTAATTCCTTATTAACAAACTCTCTTTTTGCGTGGCGCAATGTATCGAGAGGTGGAATTATTTGTTGGGAGTTACCACAGCGGCCAATCTGCTCTCTAGCCATTTTTTTGGCAACATTGGAACAACCTTCAGCAAAACATTGACCTCCGATAGAAGCTCTGAAAACACCATTTAATTGCCGCCTAACATCGTCATGATTTTCAAAAAGTGTATTCCTTGTCCGAACAGTAATACAAAAATCTGTGTTAGTTTGCGGTTCTTTATAAGCATAACCAATAAACTTGTTCTGGCATTTTGTGCTTACACATACACCCGAAATTTTGAGATAGTATTTTCGGTGTGTAGAAATGTTTACTTGGGATCTTTTGAAAGAAAACGCGCAAGGTAATTGGTGTTGCTTGAAAAATGCAAGAGCAATCACATTTGTCCATACACGAGATCTTAGTGTATTTATTTTTCTGGAAATGATATCAGAATCTTCATCATAGGGTTTTATCTGAGACCATTCTTCTTGAGTTAGAAAAAGGTCGAAAAGTTCCCCGACTTCATTATTAGTAAATAATATTTTATTGCAAAAGGATTTACTTTTAGACGACAAATTTGACGACCCTGAAATTGAACTCGAGACAGAAAAGCCCTCATCAATGGAATCCAATGGTGAACGTATAGTTCTAATAAGACGATCACCTTCCCCAAACAGTTCAGGTTCAATTCCTACACGCTTACGCGCTAAAGCAACTATATTTCGTCGATTGTACTTTATATTTGTATGCCATGATTTTTTAGTCCACAGCCCATTGCATTCCCTACTTAAATCATCCCATACTGAACTTGAAAAATTAGGACAACTATTTTCAAAATATGCAATATAACGGACGATTGTGTTAACACAATCTTCAACGGAAATAAGGCTTGTAGGGGGCATTTTTAGAATTAAAAACAAAAGTTTAAAAAAAAAATAGTAGTCTCAAACAAATGCTTAGGTATATATCAAACTAAGAAAAAACTTACTAAATATAACTCAATTTATGTAATTCCGTCGTAATTCTATGCACTTTTTAATTAACACTTTCACTCGCGAGTTTATGCTAGTTACTCACTATTTTTTGTATCACTTTCACTTAATTTTACCAATTTTAGCAACGTACTCAATGTTTGTTAACACTTTCGCGTAACTGTAGTACATTTTTTTTTTAATTTTAAAGTTTCAAACACTATCAGAAAATCAATTTTATGCAGTTTTTTTTATTTCTTTATATAAAAACGTGTGTTAAAATATGGGTCGTCTGACGCTTTTGGATACACTTATGCAATTAATATTCATGAAATTTATTCCTAATATTTCGCATTTAAAAAACTCGAATATACTTAATCTACCTAACTCGAATTGCATTCATTCATAAAAACAGGTAGCTGTAGTAAGTTTCGAGATCAATAATAATCATACCTACGTTCACCAATAATCAGAATATTTTATGACACCAACCCTGAATAATTTATTGTTATTGTGGTGTTCTTTCATACCGGAATTATTAAAATACACATTTAAAGCGAAACATATCACCAAACGCTTTGTTGAGTTGCAAAAATAAATTTGGCTGTACTTTTTATATTGTTCTAGTGTGAACAAAGCCTAAGAAAATCCATTTAGGCGTCGAGGCATGAACACAACCAGAAAATCAAAATGTCGGCTACGCGACCAATGCCCATAGTAGCACATTGAATATCATTTGCCAATTTCTATTATCTCCGTTGAATTTCTGTCTTTTATGCTATACATATAAGTTTAAAAGCTACAGAGTATACAAATTTTCTTATTATTAGGTATATGGACATCGGTTTTTCTTTGTTTTTTTTTTTTTTCATAACATACCAGCCAACAAAATAAATGCTACATTTAATATCACGTACCTGCATGCAATAAAAATTGGTAGCCATATCGAATTTCGGATTGGACGCTGGCTGTGTTGACGATTGTATGTGTATACACTAGTCGGCATAAGTATTTTGACGAAATAAAAATCGTGCATTTTTGAGTTTAACTTCTAAATGGCTTGACAAGAATTCATGTTTATTTTTTCATTTTTATATATAACTAATACAAACTTAAAAATAGGCAAACAAATATTTTTTCATAGAAGTCAAAAAAGATATAAATTAATTTGTAATTTCGTGTGTTGGCATAAGTATTTTGACAAGTATATAACTCTAAGAAAAAACATTTTAAACTTAACAAAAGTAAATAAATAAAGAAGAATTTAGTAAAATATATAACCTCCTTTGGCTTCAATAACTTTTTGAAGGCGTCTCGGTACTGAATCTACTAAATTTTGAAGAATCTCTGGAGATATCTCTTCCCAAAGGGAAGTGACCTCAGAAATCGTCTCCTCTCTGGTTTTATTTAAAGAAACTGTTCTTTTGCGTTTCAAAAGAGACCAGACGTTTTCTATTATATTTAAATCTGGACTTTGAGGTGGCCAGTCCAAAGTGGCAACACCAACATCCTTCAAAAATTTAGTTATCATCCGGGCTTTGTGGCATGGGGCATTGTCCTGTTGCAGGATAAATGCTTCACCAATAAGCCTACCTCCGGAAGGAAAGGCATTATCATTTAGGATTCTTAAATATTGACCTTGGTTCATCGAGCCGGTGATAGGAACCAATTCACCCAGGCCATTATACACAACACATCCCCAGAACATGACAGAGCCTCCACCATGGCTCACTTTTTGACAAACGGGGCGTCTTTTTTGCCTTTCTACCTTTGGCAATCTAACGTAAAATTTGTTTTTTGATGAGTTATACTCAAAGGAGCTTTCATCTGTCCATAAAACGCTTCTCCAGTACTCCTTTGGCTTGTGCAGATGTTCCTTTGCGAAAGACAGTCTTTTAAGCTTGTTTACCTTTGATATGTACGGCACGTCCTTAGCTTTAAATGTATTAAAATCTCCTTCCATTTAACGTCGTCGGACAGTGTGCTCACTGATTGGATTCGTTGCCGTCAAATTCCATTGATTTCCAGCAGTTTGAGGCTTCAGGAATATATTTCTTTTAAATTCCCGTAGAAGAGTTCGGTCTTCAGTGGGCGTTGTTTTGCGCTTAGCACCTGATCTCATTAGGTTTGTGATGTCATTATGCTTTTTAAACTTATTGATTTGATAGTGCACAGTTTGACGCGACACATTAAACTCACTTGCTATGTCTTTTACTGCCGTTCCAGCGTTAAACTTCGCTACCATTGAAGATCTGACAACCAAACTCAACTCAGCCTTTTTACCCATGGTTTTTAATAAATTTTAATAAATTTTTATTTTGTTATCAACGTGTAATGTAAATTAAAGTTAACTACACAAGTTTTTTGGTTATCACGTGCTCAAAACTGTTAAAATATTTACACAAAGTTTCCGTCAAAATACTTATGCAACGTAAAAATTCTTTGTTTTGCATGCGTTCTTATCAGCAGAAAGAGAATGCAAAAGGTAAACAATACAAAACTTGGCATGCATAGAGCTTAAAATAGATTCTTTGTTTCGCGCATCATTTTTGCACCGTTGTTTTAACGATACCAAGCAAAGTTAGTCTCAATAGTCACAAAAAGGTTTCGTCAAAATACTTATGCCGACTAGTGTATACTTCTTCTATGATTTTTCCACCCCTTTTTGTTTGCAAACAAAGGTATATGCAATACGGTCAGGGCTACCAAGTTCAAGTGTCAACTGAATTGCATACGAATTGATATGAATAGCTGAAATATTCGCAGATTTTTATATACAGCAACATAACCAAACATATTTTTTTGTTTTAGTAATTACTAAGCTAACAAATTAAATTCTATTCAATTCTTCACACATAACTTTCCGCGGTTATTTTTTTTCTTTCTTCGAGGTAAGAGTAAAATACCTAACACAAATATGTTGCGAAAATTGTAGAAAGAAAGAAAATACCAAAAAGAAGTAGGTATGGATTTATAGCAAAAAGGGTATAATATAACTGTTATACTTTTAATACGGAATTTGAAAAGGAAAAAGTTAAGGAATTAAAGCAGCAGAAAATAATGACTTTTAGTTATTAGACCAACAAAAGAGATATTTAAGCTTAAACTTACAATACGGCCTTCTGACAAACTATAATAACTGTAATATTTAATGATATTCATTAATCTGTGTTTTACATACTCGATGTATCATACAACATTCAAAGGGATGGTTTTGTTAGGATTGAAGCAAAGTACAATTTTATTATCACAAACAAAGTTGTACTAATATATGTTTAATTCGATTAAAAATCAACGGTTTTGTCACAAACGAAAATTTTTATATTTCTTGCTTTCACAAACGTAGCCTACAAGAATGGCATCAAAAAAAGTGAAAAAAGTTAATAATTGTAGATTTTGGTTTTTTTGTCCATATAAGTTGTACCAGAATATGTTTAAATCGATTAAAAATCAACGGTTTTGTCACAAACGAAAATTTTTATATTTCTTGCTTTCACAAACGTAGCCTACAAGAATGGTATCAAAGAAGGTGAAAAAAATTTACTAATTGTAGATTTTGGTTTTTTTTGTCCATATAAGTTGTACCAGAATATGTTTAATTCGATTAAAAATCAACGGTTTTGTCACAAACGAAAATTTTTATATTTCTTGCTTTCACAAACGTAGCCTACAAGAATGGCATCAAAAAAGTGATAAAAGTTAATAATTGTAGATTTTGGTTTTTTTGTCCATATAAGTTGTACCGGAATATGTTTAATTCGATTAAAAATCAACGGTTTTGTCACAAACGAAAATTTTTATATTTCTTGCTTTCACAAACGTAGCCTACAATAATGGCATCAAAAAAAGTGACGAAAGTTAATAATTGTAGATTTTGGTTTTTTTGTCCATATAAGTTGTACCAGAATATGTTTAATTCGATTAAGAATCAACGGTTTTGTCACAAACGAATTTTTTTTATATTTCTTGCTTTCACAAACGTAGCCGTTAAGAATGGCATAAAAAAAAGTGAAAAAAGTTAATAATTGGAGATTTTGGTTTTTTTGTCCATATAAGTTGTACCAGAATATGTTTAATTCGATTAAAAATCAACGGTTTTGTCACAAACGAAATTTTTTTATATTTCTTGCTTTCACAAACGTAGCCGTCAAGAATGGCATCAAAAAAAGTGATAAAAGTTAATAATTGTAGATTTTGGTTTTTTTGTCCATATAAGTTGTACCAGAATATGTTTAATTCGATTAAAAATCAACGGTTTTGTCACAAACGAAAATTTTTATATTTCTTGCTTTCACAAACGTAGCCTACAAGAATGGCATCAAAAAAAGTGACAAAAGTTAATAATTGTAGATTTTGGTTTTTTTGTCCATATAAGTTGTACCAGAATATGTTTAATTCGATTAAAAATCAACGGTTTTGTCACAAACGAAAATTTTTATATTTCTTGCTTTCACAAACGTAGCCTACAAGAATGGCATCAAAAAAAGTGACAAAAGTAAATAATTGTAGATTTTGGTTTTTTTGTCCATATAAGTTGTACCAGAATATGTTTAATTCGATTAAAAATCAACGGTTTTGTCACAAACGAAAATTTTTATATTTCTTGCTTTCACAAACGTAGCCTACAAGAATGGCATCAAAAAAAGTGATAAAAGTTAATATTTGTAGATTTTGGTTTTTTTGTCCATATAAGTTGTACCAGAATATGTTTAATTCGATTAAAAATCAACGGTTTTGTCACAAACGAAATTTTTTTATATTTCGTGCTTTCACAAACGTAGCCGTCAAGAATGGCATCAAAAAAGTGAAAAAAGTTAATAATTGGAGATTTTGTTTTTTTTTGCTCATATACGAAAATCATTTTAATTCGATTAAAAATAAACGGTTTTGTCACAAACGAAAATATTGGTGTCACCAACGTTCACAAACGATTTACAAGCGATCTGCATCAAAAGAACTTAAAAAAATATTATTTTGAAAATATGATGTTGGCTAACTACATGCCGAAATTTAAATATTTTATTACAGCCAAACTATTTTGTCACAAACGAAAAAAAGGTTGTCACAAACGTTCACAAACGAATCACAAACGATTGGCATTGAAATTTGTTTAAAATTGTAATTTTTGAAAATTGATGTTGGCTAACTACATGCAGGTCTACAACAGGGCTTGCAAACCTTTTATGTCAAAATAATTTTAAGAAATTCTTGTAAGGTACTGCCAACCTTTTATTTCATTGTGAACAATTTGATAAGATAATGAATTGAGAAAAATGAATTGAAATTATGTGGGGAAGACTGTTCCATATTAATAACTTGGCAGCAATTATTTTCCACTGAATGCTTCCATTAGTTTTCTTTATAATGAAAATAGCGGTTTTTCAGGATGGGCGCATTCGAATAGTGGCAGGTCGACGAATTAGATGTGTGAATTTGAATTAATACAAGTGTTATTAAGAATTGAGTCTGTGTATTATATTAAATAAATATATTGTGGTGTACTACATACACCAGAGATAAAACACAATAATGGCCAGCGTTGTTTGTATTAAGATTTGGGCTGCGGAATCGTAGGTAAAACTCTCAACTCAGAAATAGTATGCTTATATAGACAATTTCTATTCATTTTAGATCGCAATTGCCCCCTCTCAGATATACTAATACCAAACAACATTTCAAATGTCAGACAGTTAAGGGTAAAAACAGTTTGATTGTAAACTATTGAACGGTTTCAGATGCATATGATTCAATGAAGTACTAAGCCGACCAATGAGTACAACTCCAACCAGGATAAATGGACGTTCAAGCAATTCTCTCGGGTCCTAACGAACATTGAATTCAAACACAAAACTAATGTCGTAATATGAGTTGAAATAATTGCCACTATGATTGTGACGTTAACGTACTCTGTGCAATACTAGGGAGGAAAACATAAATATTAAATAAAAGTGTAAATGTTCATATGCTGTTATCACTCTCACTGAGACCTGGTTGAATGAGACAATTATGACAACTGAACTCTTTGGAAACCAATTCAACGTGTATAGATGTGATCGATGTTCGAGTTCTACTGGGCTAACTAGAGGAGGTGGTGTACTGATTGCTGTTCGATCGCAGTTTGTGAGTAGGCAAATAACTCTAACAAATTCTTCAGGTTTAATTGAACAAATTTGTGTACATTTAGTTTTGCCAATATGTAATAATGCAAATCAATCAAATGACGTAAACATTTATTTTTTCGTTTCGTATATTCCTCCGAATTCCGAATTCGATATTTACAATCAGCATATAAACAATATTCAAATGTTTGCAACTGAATTAGATAATAATTCATATGTTATGGTATTAGGAGATCTGAGGATGATAAAAAATTAATTCCATTCAATGTTGCTAAAGATAATGAAATGATTGTATTGGACACTATGTCGGCACTAAAATTAATACAACAGAATAATGTAGGAAACTCAATTGGTAGAATATTAGATTTGGTTTTTGTAAATGAAGATTTAGATGTGGTTATATCGGAAGAAGAATTCCCACTTTTAAGTAATAGCATACATCATAAAGCATTAGGTATATTAATTAATTGTAATGTGTTTGATATAATTAATAGTAATTGTTCTTTTGTGAATTATAGTTATGATTTTATTAAGGCCGATTACAATTTCATCAATAACTATTTATGCTCAATAGATTGGGATGCACTTTTAAGTCATACCGATTTATTATCAAATTATTGTTCATTTAAAAGCAAAATAGAAGACATATTTTCAAAATGTGTTCCTTTAAAGCGGGTAAAGCAAAATAACAAACCAGTTTGATTCACCAAAAGTCTATCGCGCTTAAAAACTGCAATGACCAGATTAGGTGGTAAGAGAAAGGTTGATTCAACTTATCGTAGTGAATATTGTCGTTTACGAAAAGAATATGTATATATAAAAAAACTTTACGCATAAGCAATATCTATGGTCATTGGAATCTAGAATTAAAAATGATGCAAAGGCCTTTTGGCAGCATATAAATGTTAAAAGGAAATCATTTGGGATTCCTGCTAATATGTCGTATAAAACTAAAGTTAGTAGCGATATTTCTGATATATGTAACATGTTTGCATCGTTCTTTCAATCAAACTTTACTTTGGATACTTTAAATTCGATAAATGCATTGAATGTCTCTAAAATTGTTGACATTGGTTCAATAAGATTAACAAAAGATGAAATTCTCAATGAACTAGGTAGCTTAGACACCAATCTTAGCATTGCACCGGATAACATTCCAGCAATGTTCGTAAAGATGTGTAGGTTTAATCTATTAAAACCTCTTGAACAAATTTTTAATGCGTCTCTAGATTCTGGGATATTTTTAGATTGTTGGAAGTTTTCATTCATAACGCCAATACATAAATCAGGATCCAAGCAATGTATAGAAAACTACAGACCCATTGCCAAACTACAATTGATCCCAAAGGTCTTTGAATCACTTGTCAAAAAAAGATTATATATTATGGTTCGAAATCACATTTCAATATTTCAGCATGGGTTTATGAGTGGAAGATCCACTTCCACAAATCTATCCCTGTTGACAAATTTTTGCACTAATAGCATGGAAAATAGGAAACAAGTAGATGTTATATTTACGGATTTTTCAAAAGCTTTTGACAGAGTAAACCACTCAATTTTAGTTCAAAAACTTAAAATGCTAGGTTTTCATTCTAATTTATTAAAGTGGATTGAATGTTACTTAACAAATAGAGTTCAGTTTGTTAAAATTGGTTCAAGCAAATCTAGAAAAATATTTAATTTTTCCGGTGTACCTCAAGGTAGCCACCTGGGACCTCTCTTATTTCTTCTTTTTGTAAATGACTTACCCTCACAAATAACTTCTTCAAAGTGTCTAATGTTTGCCGACTATGTTAAAATATATAAAATGGTAAGTTCCTTGTCGGATTGTATCGCCCTGCAAAAAGATATTAGTTACTTATCAAATTGGTGTGATATAAACAAATTGCCATTTAATATATCTAAGTGTTCTGTCCTTACGTTTACAAGGTGTCATTGTCCTATTATCTTTGATTACACGATCTCAAACACTGCTCTTAAAAGAGTTTTTAATCAAACAGATTTAGGAGTAATATTAGATTCAAAATTAGATTTTAAAATGCATTTTGATTACATTATTTCCAAAGGAAATTCTATGCTTGGGTTCCTTTTTCGAAATTCAAATGATTTTCGCTGCCCATACACATTGAAATCGCTTTTTATTAGTTTTGTTAGACCTATACTCGAATATTGCTGCGTAGTTTGGTGTCCATGCTATAATAATAGCATGATTCGTATTGAAAAAATTCAAAAAAGATTTACTCGGTTTGTTCTTCGTAAGTTAAATTGGTCTCTGCCTTTGCCACCTTATGTAAATAGATGCGCTCTTATAAAATTACAACCTCTTTATACAAGAAGAAAATTGTTCTTTATTTCACTTGCAAGGGATGTTGTTACGGGTCATATCGATTGCATCCCCTTACTATCTTTGTTTAATGTTTATGTTCCAGCACGTCCACTTAGACCTAGGCTGCAGTGTTATTTTGCCATACCAAGACATGAAACAAATTATGGTCGTAATGAACCTGTCACAAACGCATGTCTTTATTTTAACCAATATGCAAATGCAATCGACCTTAATTTGAGCAGAAATGCTTTTAAGATTAAGATTTTCGAAGCAATTAAATAATAAAGATTATGTATTATTTAATTTTATATATAATATTACTATATCATTCTAGTCTAAGAAAGTAAAATGTACTTATAGATGAAATAAATAAATAAATTACATATATCAACGTAAGGTCACAAAATAATGTAGATATAAGTAAATATACTTAAAATTTATTTTTTTATGTTTATTTTTCATTCAGATGCCGGGAGTATCTAACCCACGTAGATATTAATCAGGTGAAAAAGTTCTCGGCTTGTCCTCGAGGTCCGTTGGGTTGGTATATCGAGGTTGTCGATGCCAAATTTGGTCATGCAGTCGAACTTTAATCCTTCCATCGGGTATTCAACGATCCGCACAGCGGATTGTAGCCTTATAATATGTTTATACCCTATCCCATAGGGGTATATTAGTTTTGATACATAGTTTGTAACATTGAGAAAAAATTTAGCTGCATAAAGTATATGGATCGACTCAGAATCGCTAGCTGAGTCGATTTAGCCATGTCTGTCCATCCGTCCGTCCGTCCGTCCGTACGTCACCAGCTTTCGGGCCTTGAATTTTGAGCTAGAAGGATGAAATTTGGTACACGTGCTCTTTGTTGCTCCCAGCAGAACAATTGTAAAAATTTTTGAAATCCGCCCACTGCCGCGCCCCCTTTTTTTAAAACGTAGTTTTAGGCCAAACCGTAATGAATTTTAAAAAAAATTCATATTTAGAGAATCGAAATATGTATCTATATTTCCTCAATATAAAGTTTTTCGCCACGCCCACTTTTTAGGAGCGTTTTTATTAAAAAACCTTTTTCGGTCAAATGTTCAAATTTTCGTGAAATAGTTTTTTTTTCGTGGTCTGGTGGAAATCTTCATAGACACGACGAGCACGTGCCCAAAGAAGTGTGAGATTTTTACTCACTAAAACCACCACCCATTTTGTATATCTATTGCAACTAAGTATTCGACTTATCCAGCAATTTTTTTATCACGAGTATATAATATGTTTGGCAGTTAACTTTCCTTTGAGAGTTCCTGCTTTTTCCGCAATTTATAGCGCGGTTTGTTATTATCGCAATATATTTGTTTCGTCAAGAATTTGGAGGACTGTTTTTATAACGTGTCCTAATAAACGTTTTTTATGTTTTCGTGCAAAATTTTTTGTTTCTTCTTTAACTGCGGGATTACCCAGATCTCTGCTTAGATCTTCGTTCCTTACGTACCATGGCGCATTGACGAATGATCTTAACATTTTGTTTTCAAAAGTTTGTAGAATATTTAGATTCGTTTCACTGGTACAACCCCATAGTTGTATACCATATGTCCAAACCGGTTTCAGCACTTGCTTATATAATAGCAGCTTGTTATCGAGGTTAAGCTTTGAATATTTTCCGAGCAACCAGTTCAGTTCTCTGTATTTATTCTTAAGTTCTTCGCATTTCTTTTTTACATGCGACTTCCATTTTAATTTTGCATCGAGTGTTATAACGAGATAATTCGCTTCATTTGCAAACAGGACGCGAACCATATTTAGAAATACAGGCAAATTGTTTGTCCGTTATACGAAAAATCTACATGGATCGATTTGCTCCCATTAAGTGCAATCCGCCAGGATTTAGTCCATTCATTAACCTCGTTAAGAGCGTTTTGTAATTTGATATTTGCTTCCTATATTGTTGTGCCAACTGCTAGTATAGCAGTATCGTCAGCAAACGTTGCAACTATTGTATCGCTTGTTTGTGGGATATCACGAGTGAATAGGAGGTACAGGATTGGTCCAAGGACGCTTCCTTGCGGTACATTATTTCTATGAACTCGGAATATTCGCTTCCAAGTTTCACACGGAAGAGTCTATGCTCAAGATACGACACGAAGAGTTTATTTAATTGCTCTGGCAGAACTTGACTTAGTTTATAAGTAAGGCCTTTGTGCCACACCTAGTCAAAAGCTTGCGACACGTCAAGAAAAACGGCTGAACAAATATTCTTTTCTTCGAAAGCTATCTCAATTACATCTGTAACTCGATGTACTTGGTCCACCGTTGAATGTTTACTTCTGAACCCGAATTGATGGTCAGGTAAAAGACGTTTCTGTTCAATTATGGGGTGTAAGCGACCGAGTAATATCCGTTCAAAAACTTTTGAAATTATTGGAAAAAGTGAAATAGGCCTTTAAGATTTTATTTCGTTCAGTGATTTTCCTGGTTATAGGACCATAATCACTTCCGCGAATTTCCACTGTATTGTTATGTATTTTAATCTGATTGCCGCATTTATAATAAAAAGAGGTTAAGTTAATGCTTTTCGAGGCAACATTTTAGGAAGTTCTCCTGTAATCAGGTCATAACCCGGAGCTTTTTTAGGCTTTAGTTTCTGTATTTCCCGTTTAAGCTCGGCAATACCTGCATATCTTACAATATTATTATCGGTTCTACTCTCGAATATACTAATCGGACTATCTAATGGCTTAATTGATTCCTCAAGATGTGAAGCAAAAACGTTAGCTTTTTCCTTATAGCTTTTTGCCCAGACTGCTTGAGTTACCCTAATGGGCGGCACAGCGATTTTTGGACGTTTTATAACTCTAATTGCTTTCCAGAGCGAATAATTCAATTCCTTTCCAGCGGTTAGGCTTTGCAGATAAGTTTCTACTGCATGGTTTTTAAAATTTTTAATCGAATTTGATAGCGAATTACTCAACCGATTGAGATGTGTTTTATCTTGCGGGGCGCGAGTTTTTTGTCTTACTAAATCTTGTATTTTTCTGGGGTACCTAATTTTACTATATCTCACAATTTTGTTCTTTTGAGGAGTATTATTCCATGCTGCTTTTTGGATGGTATCGATAAAGGAGTGAACCCCGACTTCGAGTTCCAATGGGGTTCTAAGCGATACACTCAGTCAGATATTATTTTCAATATCGTTTTTGAAACCTTCCCAGTTGGTTTTCCGTTTGTTAATCTGGGTGGTTTTTCATTTATAAGCAGTGACTCGCTCGTTGTTAAAATGACTGAAGAATGATCAGAGGAAAGATCAAAGCATTCTTCAACTTTGATTCGAATGGACGGCAGACCTTTTACAATGAAAAAATCGATCAAATCCAGTATTTTTCTAACATCAGTTGGCCAGTAAGTTGGTTTTCCCGTAGAATGAAATTCGGTATTGTACTTTCTACCTACATCATAAAGCATCATACCTTTCTGTGATATGCATCTAGATCCCCAGAATGTGTGTTTTGCATTAAAGTTTCAAAGTCAATTTTCTCAACCTTGCATAGACGATATCTTTAGAAAGGATTGTCTGCTTTTGACTTGTATAGAGCTAACTTGCATTGTTTCGATTTCTAGTTTAAGATCAATCGAATGTTCGATACACTCTTTTATATATAGTGAGGCTCCACCTCTAGCCTTATTCGATGGACGTAGAGCATGATAGTCGAGGTAACCTTTAATTTTTAAGTTCGAATTACTCTTTGCGTGAGTTTCGGATATTAAACAGATGTCTATATCTTTTTCCTGCATAAATAATTCAAGTTTTCCAAGTTTTTGCCAAAGGCCATTAGCATTCCACGTAAGAATTTTAAGCAATCTATTCATGTTAAAGGTGGGGTGCTTCTATTGCGAATACTATTTTCGAGCTTAACGAGCCTGTCAAAAATAAGTTTATTCGTTTTGCTTTGTTCCTCAAGTTTTGACAGAATAATCGAAAATACATTTGAAACGGGGTCAGGTGAGATATTTTTTTGGGCGTTATTGGAAACTGTAGCTTGAGTATACGTTTGTACATTTGGATGTACAAGATCTGAACGGATATCTGATGGCCGCGTAGTTTGTGAAAATTTAGGTTTTTCGATTATGGCCTGCTTTGTCTTCGACATATTTTTAATCGGAATTTTAGGCTTTTGCTTGAATTAATACTATTAAATTTCGTCCGTCTTTTTTGCAACTCTTTAGCTACTTCGCGGCCGCGATAATTTGCCGGATGATTGCCTTTACAGTTAATGCAGATAGCAAGAGTTTTCTTATCTGACATACAATCTACCGTCAGATGATTTCCGGCACATTTTACACACCGAGGTTCTTTTTGACAATAGCTTTGCGTATGATTGTATCCTTGGCAGCGCTTGCACTGGGGAACTAGTTTGGAATCCTTACGCATAGGCTCTATTTTTACATCAATATTAAGTATTATTTTTATTTCATAAATTTTGTTCAAACTTTCTGTTCTATCGAAAGTGAGTATAAATAAAGGAAGACCGCGTTTTATTACATTTCCTTAGCCATCTTTTTGCTTTTGGTCTCGCTTGACAATTTTAACGGCATCTATGACTTTATATTGCCTGTTTTTCAGATCGTTTACAATGTCATCCTTTAAGCACGACGCATGTAATCCCTATATGAGCTGCTTCGATATGTTTGAACACCAGGTATATAGGGATTTCCAGTACTGAGCCAGGGTATTGGAAAAGAGTTGGTGGCGGAGGAGCCCTCAATGGGTCAACGGCAGCGCTCATACACCAAAAATGGGCTACTGACATCGGTATTTTTACCGGCTCGCTGCCCTAGGGTCAAAACAAGGGCCTGGTACTCCAGGTTGGGGGTTGTTAACTACCCATCCACGGAAAAAACTATGGTTACAAAGCAACCAATAGCCTCGGAAAGGACTGATATTATTGTTGACGACCATGCTAAACGAAAAAAGGACAACGACGTTCGTATCTGCACCTGGAATGTGAGAACATTAAACAAGAGAGGTGCAGGCGAACAACTAGCGGAAGCCCTAAACTGCTACAAAGCAGACATTACTGCCATCCAGGAAATACGGTGGGATGGGCCGGGCAAAACGAGAATGAAAAACTGTGACATATCCTATGGACCGTGTTATAGTGAGCAGAAACAGCGACTATTTGGATGCGGATTTGTTATAGGTGCCAGACTTAGACAAGAAGTCTTATGTTTTCAAGACATTAGCGAACGCATCCGCATCAAGGCCAAATTCGCCAACATAAGCCTTATATGCGATCATGCTCCGACGGAGGAAAAAGATGATATAACTTAGGATTGCTTCTACGAGCTCCTCGAAAAAAACTATGAGCGACTACCAAAGTACGATGTTAAAAACGTGCTGGGAGATTTTAACGCAAAAGGTAGGAAGAGAAGACATCTTTAGCAGTACTGTCGGAAAATATAGCCTACACGACAACACGTCTGGTAACTTACTTAGGCTAGTTGACTACGGAACGAAATGCCACTATAGCCAGCACACGGTTTCCTCACCTCGATATCCACAAGGGGACATGGCGGTCTCCAGATCAACGAAGAGTCAACCAAATTGATCACATCCAGTATGTTGCAGCGCAACAATGCATTTAAATTCAAATTTGCGAAAAGCAAAACGCATTGAATGCAAAACTGCAAAAAGCCGTCGGCAAAACGCATTTTTATTTTTTGTCAATGTCACCAACAAATAAGAGACAGAAACCATGCAACAACAACAAACGAACAAGAACAATACGCACAGCAGCTTCCCGGAGAGAAAGCACAATAGTGTGGGTGACAAGGTGGAGAAACCATATAGAAAAAATTCTATGTTTTTCATACGATCAACACACACTTTCTAGCACCGACACAACAGCATCACAGAACACCGCCACGGAAGTGTGGGTGACCGATTCAACACTATGTTATGAAGAGGGCATGCAATGTTGTTGGTAGAGTTAGCACGCTAACAAATGTGCCAATATTTTGTATGTAGGATCGTACGGAAGCCGCTAAGCAGGTCAATCCAAGTAGCAGTTCCAGTTCCGCAATTTAAAAGTCAACGAACTTTGAAGTTGGTCAAGGGCAGCAGATGATGAGGTTTCATGTTAACTATGAGAACAGAATGTAACATTCCAATTTGTAAAGTGCAAAAAGTCAGTCGGCAATAATAAACTAGTTTAATTCTCAATCCATACCACGGTTTCAGTCGTTTTATTTCATTTCAAAGTTGTTCTAGCGATCGATTTTAGATTTTTTTTGAATCCGTAATTTTAGCGTGCACTTAGTAAAAGGTGCAGCATTTAGCTAGTGTCCGTGCGATACATTTGGTCCTTCGAGCCGGATTGAAAGGATCTTGACAATCAGTGCTAAATAAAGACATATTAAGTCTCTAAAATAGAACAACAGTGAGTGATAAATTCAATTATAGAATAAATCGTATGTTACGGGTTAAACACAACGTATCGAGTGGTTCGCGTACACGAGAATTTGCTGGAGCTGGTGCTGGTGTTTTCAGATGAAGATTTACTGGAGCTGTTGCTGGTGCGTTTGAATGAGGATTTGCTGAAGCTGGTGCGAATAAAACTGGTGCAATCAAGGCAGAAACGCAGAACAACAGGTGTGTGGCTTTTTTCTTAACTTTTGTTCAATTTAAATTATTGATAAAAATAATATCGTGTGTTGTGTGGTCTGCGATTATTGAAAACAAAAAGTACATTTTTAACATGAGTAAGGGCAAGATTTCTAATTTGATAGAATCGGTTCAAACGATTGCGCAAGAGTTAGATGCCGACTATAAAGCGTATGTTTCTTTGGATACCAAAAAGAAATCTTTTCATATGAATGAGGCGCGGTTACATAATTTAGAGCAATCTTATGCAGAAGCTAGGGGTCTGCATCAAAAAATCGTTGCAGCTCCGAGTGAAGATGCAAAGGTTGCTTACATGGAAGCATTAACGTTTCATAAGCTAAAGGAGCTTTTTTATAATTATTCTTCGGAACTTAAAATGCACCTACATTCCACCGACAGCCAAAATCAAGGTCATAGTGCTCTTAATAATTCAATAGCAGGATCAAAGGCATTGTCTGTTGAATTAAAGCTTCCTCCAATCAAAATCCCAACCTTTTCTGGCTCTTTTCAAATGTGGCCGGAATTTAAAGGATTATTTGAAAGCTTAGTCAGCAAAAACCCATCGATATCCGACGTGCAGAAGCTACATTACTTAAAGTCAAATTTAAGAGGTGAAGCGGAGCGGCTTTTTCGTAATACTGCAATTACTGATAGTAGCTTTGAGTCTGCTTGGGCTATACTACTCAAGAGGTACCAGAACTTAAGATTGCTGAAGGACAACCAATACAGGCTACTATTTAACCAACCAAATATTGATCAGGAATCGGCAGAAAACATCAAACAGCTGTTAGATACCACCAACGAAGCCAAGCATTCTCTAAAGAATCTCGGCGTTCCTGTTGCTTCATGTTAAGAGGTTATTATTTTCCAAACCATTCAGAAACTGCCATTCACTACTCTTGCTCTTTGGGAATCTCACATCTCCGCATACGTAGATTATCCAGAATACTCCGTTCTAGAGGATTTTCTCTTAACCAGGTCAAGAACTTTAGAAGTTCTTGGACAAACATCGTTAAATATTGTCCAATCAAAACTTAAAAAACAAACTTCCACCACTGTTCGATCTCATAACTCGACAGTTGCGAAATGTGCTATGTGTCAGGGTCTTCATTCAATTAGAAATTGCTTCAAATTCAAAGCTCTACACGCAAAGAAGAAACTGGACATTGTCAGGAGAAATAAATTGTGTGTTAATTGCCTGTCAAATGCACATACAACGCAAAACTGCACAAGCAACTTCACTTGTTCGCAGTGTAAACAAAGACATCATTCGTTACTGCACATACAAGAGCCAGCTAACGCAATGCAGGTTAATGAGCCATCCGCTCAGCCAACCACAACTTCCACTCCATCTCCATCGGAGAACCCATCGTCCTCATCCACTTCCTCAGCATCTCACAACACTTATATTGCAAAAAACAGTAAAAGACAGACTGTTCTTTTCGCTACTGCGCTTCTTAAGGTTTTTACAACCATTGGACAGCCTATAATGTTACGAGCTCTGCTAGATCCTGGATCGGAGGCTTCTTTTATTTCTGAGTCTGCTGCACAGGCCTTAAATCTCAACAGGGAAAGGAGTAACGTCAATATCATTGGCGTCGGAGATACTCAAACAAGAGTCCAAATATAAGGTTTCGTTTGCAATATGCTCCAATGTCAACGATAATTTTAGACTACAGCTTACTGCTTTAGTGTTACCTAAACTCACCACGACTCTTCCAACGTATAATGTCTTGAAAGCTAACTGGGGTCATTTAAAAGACATTGAACTTGCTGATCCGAACTTCAATAAGTCAGGGAAAATAGATATGATACTTGGAAGCGATATATATCCATCTATTCTTCTGGAAGGTATTGTTAAAGGAGCACCGGGTACACCTATGGCTCAAAGAACTGAACTTGGGTGGGTCCTTTCTGGTGGCATTTCTTCTAACGACAAGTCTATGGTAACATCTCTCCACACAACTGTTGAAGGTCCCAAGTTAGAAAAAATTCTTTCACAATTTTGGGAACTTGAAGAAGTGTCAAGGAAAAAGATGCTTACGGCAGAAGAACAGCAATGTGAACTGCAGTTCTGCAGAACTCACCAGCGTCAAACCGATGGTAAATACAAAGTCCAACTGCCGTTTAAGGAATGAAGACGTCCGGCACTTGGATTTTCCCAAAATGCAGCTCGTGTAAGATTGTATCAATTGGAGAAAAAGTTCCGATTAAATGCAGGATTCTACTTTCAATATAAAAATGTATTGGAAGAATATAAGGAGCTAGGACACATGACTCCACTAGACACATCTGTATTGCCAGAGAATCATTATTTTGTACCACATCACGCCGTAATAAAGGAATCAAGTTCCACAACAAAGATGCGCATTGTCTTTGATGCATCGTGCAGGACCTCAGATGGAACATCTCTTAATGACCATTTGTTGGTTGGCCCTAGGTTACAAGCTGACATCATTGATCACATCGCGCGTTTCAGGAAACACAAAGTTGCGTTCATAGCGGACATTAATAAAATGTATAGGCAGATTTGGGTTCCTCAAGAAGATTCTGTTTATCAGCTCATCCTGTGGAGAGATGGCGACGGTGAAGAGCTAAAAATATACAGTCTAAACACTGTCACATTTGGCACCACCGCAGCACCATATTTAGCAGTGCGTACACTGCAACAACTAGCAGTAGATGAAAGAGACGATTACCCAATTGCATCACGGATCGCGACAGAAAACTTTTATGTGGACGACGTTATACACGGTGCAGACTCGGAAGATGAAGCCCTCGAGATGCAGAGACAACTTACTGCAATGTTAAGAAGTGGAGGATTTCCGTTAAGGAAATGGGCCAGCAATAGTGAGAAGTTTTTGACAGCCATTCCAGTCGAGGATCGAGAAGTGCAGCTTCCACTCGCGTTTGATGAAGGAAACGCAATCAAAACATTAGGAATCCAGTGGCATCCTGGAAAAGATGTATTCACATTTAAAATTTGCGTAAAGGACTCGAAATCGAACACAAAGCGAACTATATTATCTGACATCGCTCGCCTATACGATCCGATGGGTTGGATCTCTCCTTGCGTTATAATCGGTAAGGTGATTATGCAAGACATCTGGAAGGATGGTCAGACTTGGGATAGTGAACTCACCCCTGCCATTATATCGTCATGGCAAAGTTTAAAGGGCGAACTGAATGCCCTCAACGCGCTTGAAATTCCTCGATGGATTCAAATTACCAGCAGCTCAGAAGTTCAAGTCCACGGATTTTGTGACGCCTCCGAAAAGGCATATGCTGCTGCTGTATATGTTCGAGTCGTCAAAGGAAAAACTGTACTGATTTCAAAAACAAGGGTTGCACCTCTTAAAAATAAATCGCTAGCACGTTTAGAATTATGCGGTGCACTCCTGCTAGCCCACCTAATTGTGCACACAGTTAACACAATGGATCTTCGGCAGGTAAAAACATTTGCGTGGTCTGATTCACAAATCACGCTGGCGTGGATCAAATCGGCTCCACATATCAGGAACACCTTTGTTGCCAACCGAGTAGCCGAAATTCAGGAGCTAACGGATCAAAACTGCTGGAAATACGTTGCTTCAAAAGACAACCCAGCAGATGCAGCTTCGAGAGGACTGTATCCCAAGGATCTCCTCAACCATAAGCAATGGTGGTATGGACCAGAGTTTTTAAAATCATTCGACGAAAACTGTCATCAGCCATTCACTGTTCAAAGCACGGAGCTTGAAATGAAAACAGCTGAACGTTCAAAACTCAAAAATGAATTTATAAGAAAAGAGTATCCCCTAACGACTATTTTCCAAATTTGCGTTCATCACACCATGTGTGAACCGAATATTCTTCTTTTAAGATTTTCTTCTTTACAGCGATTAGTTAGAGCTACAGCATATTGGCTGCGCTTCATCACCATCATCATCACCATTCATCGTAAACCATCTACTGGCTTATCAGGACCGCTGTCCGTACCAGAAATTACAGCTGCCCGAATGCGATTGATTACCATCGTGCAGCAAGAATTTTTCGCTGAAGAAATTTCCAAACTACAAAAAGGTGAAACGGTATCCAAAGGCAGTAAATTAGCAAGGTTGTCACCCATGATTGACGAAAATGGAATAGTTCGAGTCGGCGGACGATTGGAAAATGCAGATCTTCCGTATTCACAACGTCATCCGTATTCACAACGTCATCCAATTATTATGTTTTAACAAAGCTTATTGTTCATGATGTTCATATGAGGTCCCTGCATGGGGGTCAGCAACTCATGATGGCTGTAAAAAAAGAAATGCTTACGTGTATAAAAAAACCCGACTGAAACACTGCGAACAAGACCAAAACTAGTGACTCGTATGAAATCTTAACTTCAACTGTTTATTAAATATAAGTCATGTAACAACATAATTCAAAAAGGGTTACAAGAATAAAAGTAGGTGTGTGTGTGAGAAAATACTCAAGAGTGAGAGCGAGTGCTTTATGTATATATATGTATTATTTTTAACATCCTCCAGGCGGCGAATTTACTGGTATCTCCAGGTTGTACAATAGTTGAACAGGTCGCCGAGTTCTAAACCCGTTGGAGTAACGTATTTCGCAGGCTCTGGTATGACCGTCTCGGCCAATGAAGGCTTCTTCAATTATAGCTAACTTCCAGTTAACTCGTGGTTTTAAGGAATCTGCAACCAAAACGATATCGCCTTTTTTTAATTTTGAAGTTTCGCATACCTTATTATGATGAAAAGAGCGTAATAGTTGTAAATACTCCATTTTCCAGCGTATCCACAGTTTATTAGTGTACTTTTGGCGTCGTGTCCATAGAACTCGAATCCCGTTCACATCTTCGAAAACGTGGAGAGGTGTGGTAGGATCGTACTGTATACTCAAGAAGTGAGCTGGTGTCAACGGTTCAGCGTCCAACGCATTGGTGCCCACATATGTTAGAGGACGTGAATTTACTACTCCTTCCGCCTCAATTAAGAGAGTTCTCAATTCCTCGGAATTTAGTCTGGCTTTGCCTATTACCACCTTCAGGATATTTTTTATAGTTCGTATGAGACGCTCCCAGAATCTACCGTCAGATGATTTCCGGCACATTTTACACACCGAGGTTCTTTTTGACAATAGCTTTGCGTATGATTGTATCCTTGGCAGCGCTTGCACTGGGGAACTAGTTTGGAATCCTTACGCATAGGCTCTATTTTTACATCAATATTAAGTATTATTTTTATTTCATAAATTTTGTTCAAACTTTCTGTTCTATCGAAAGTGAGTATAAATAAAGGAAGACCGCGTTTTATTACATTTCCTTAGCCATCTTTTTGCTTTTGGTCTCGCTTGACAATTTTAACGGCATCTATGACTTTATATTGCCTGTTTTTCAGATCGTTTACAATGTCATCCTTTAAGCACGACGCATGTAATCCCTATATGAGCTGCTTCGATATGTTTGAACACCAGGTATATAGGGATTTCCAGTACTGAGCCAGGGTATTGGAAAAGAGTTGGTGGCGGAGGAGCCCTCAATGGGTCAACGGCAGCGCTCATACACCAAAAATGGGCTACTGACATCGGTATTTTTACCGGCTCGCTGCCCTAGGGTCAAAACAAGGGCCTGGTACTCCAGGTTGGGGGTTGTTAACTACCCATCCACGGAAAAAACTATGGTTACAAAGCAACCAATAGCCTCGGAAAGGACTGATATTATTGTTGACGACCATGCTAAACGAAAAAAGGACAACGACGTTCGTATCTGCACCTGGAATGTGAGAACATTAAACAAGAGAGGTGCAGGCGAACAACTAGCGGAAGCCCTAAACTGCTACAAAGCAGACATTACTGCCATCCAGGAAATACGGTGGGATGGGCCGGGCAAAACGAGAATGAAAAACTGTGACATATCCTATGGACCGTGTTATAGTGAGCAGAAACAGCGACTATTTGGATGCGGATTTGTTATAGGTGCCAGACTTAGACAAGAAGTCTTATGTTTTCAAGACATTAGCGAACGCATCCGCATCAAGGCCAAATTCGCCAACATAAGCCTTATATGCGATCATGCTCCGACGGAGGAAAAAGATGATATAACTTAGGATTGCTTCTACGAGCTCCTCGAAAAAAACTATGAGCGACTACCAAAGTACGATGTTAAAAACGTGCTGGGAGATTTTAACGCAAAAGGTAGGAAGAGAAGACATCTTTAGCAGTACTGTCGGAAAATATAGCCTACACGACAACACGTCTGGTAACTTACTTAGGCTAGTTGACTACGGAACGAAATGCCACTATAGCCAGCACACGGTTTCCTCACCTCGATATCCACAAGGGGACATGGCGGTCTCCAGATCAACGAAGAGTCAACCAAATTGATCACATCCAGTATGTTGCAGCGCAACAATGCATTTAAATTCAAATTTGCGAAAAGCAAAACGCATTGAATGCAAAACTGCAAAAAGCCGTCGGCAAAATGCATTTTTATTTTTTGTCAATGTCACCAACAAATAAGAGACAGAAACCATGCAACAACAACAAACGAACAAGAACAATACGCACAGCAGCTTCCCGGAGAGAAAGCACAATAGTGTGGGTGACAAGGTGGAGAAACCATATAGAAAAAATTCTATGTTTTTCATACGATCAACACACACTTTCTAGCACCGACACAACAGCATCACAGAACACCGCCACGGAAGTGTGGGTGACCGATTCAACACTATGTTATGAAGAGGGCATGCAATGTTGTTGGTAGAGTTAGCACGCTAACAAATGTGCCAATATTTTGTATGTAGGATCGTACGGAAGCCGCTAAGCAGGTCAATCCAAGTAGCAGTTCCAGTTCCGCAATTTAAAAGTCAACGAACTTTGAAGTTGGTCAAGGGCAGCAGATGATGAGGTTTCATGTTAACTATGAGAACAGAATGTAACATTCCAATTTGTAAAGTGCAAAAAGTCAGTCGGCAATAATAAACTAGTTTAATTCTCAATCCATACCACGGTTTCAGTCGTTTTATTTCATTTCAAAGTTGTTCTAGCGATCGATTTTAGATTTTTTTTGAATCCGTAATTTTAGCGTGCACTTAGTAAAAGGTGCAGCATTTAGCTAGTGTCCGTGCGATACATTTGGTCCTTCGAGCCGGATTGAAAGGATCTTGACAATCAGTGCTAAATAAAGACATATTAAGTCTCTAAAATAGAACAACAGTGAGTGATAAATTCAATTATAGAATAAATCGTATGTTACGGGTTAAACACAACGTATCGAGTGGTTCGCGTACACGAGAATTTGCTGGAGCTGGTGCTGGTGTTTTCAGATGAAGATTTACTGGAGCTGTTGCTGGTGCGTTTGAATGAGGATTTGCTGAAGCTGGTGCGAATAAAACTGGTGCAATCAAGGCAGAAACGCAGAACAACAGGTGTGTGGCTTTTTTCTTAACTTTTGTTCAATTTAAATTATTGATAAAAATAATATCGTGTGTTGTGTGGTCTGCGATTATTGAAAACAAAAAGTACATTTTTAACATGAGTAAGGGCAAGATTTCTAATTTGATAGAATCGGTTCAAACGATTGCGCAAGAGTTAGATGCCGACTATAAAGCGTATGTTTCTTTGGATACCAAAAAGAAATCTTTTCATATGAATGAGGCGCGGTTACATAATTTAGAGCAATCTTATGCAGAAGCTAGGGGTCTGCATCAAAAAATCGTTGCAGCTCCGAGTGAAGATGCAAAGGTTGCTTACATGGAAGCATTAACGTTTCATAAGCTAAAGGAGCTTTTTTATAATTATTCTTCGGAACTTAAAATGCACCTACATTCCACCGACAGCCAAAATCAAGGTCATAGTGCTCTTAATAATTCAATAGCAGGATCAAAGGCATTGTCTGTTGAATTAAAGCTTCCTCCAATCAAAATCCCAACCTTTTCTGGCTCTTTTCAAATGTGGCCGGAATTTAAAGGATTATTTGAAAGCTTAGTCAGCAAAAACCCATCGATATCCGACGTGCAGAAGCTACATTACTTAAAGTCAAATTTAAGAGGTGAAGCGGAGCGGCTTTTTCGTAATACTGCAATTACTGATAGTAGCTTTGAGTCTGCTTGGGCTATACTACTCAAGAGGTACCAGAACTTAAGATTGCTGAAGGACAACCAATACAGGCTACTATTTAACCAACCAAATATTGATCAGGAATCGGCAGAAAACATCAAACAGCTGTTAGATACCACCAACGAAGCCAAGCATTCTCTAAAGAATCTCGGCGTTCCTGTTGCTTCATGTTAAGAGGTTATTATTTTCCAAACCATTCAGAAACTGCCATTCACTACTCTTGCTCTTTGGGAATCTCACATCTCCGCATACGTAGATTATCCAGAATACTCCGTTCTAGAGGATTTTCTCTTAACCAGGTCAAGAACTTTAGAAGTTCTTGGACAAACATCGTTAAATATTGTCCAATCAAAACTTAAAAAACAAACTTCCACCACTGTTCGATCTCATAACTCGACAGTTGCGAAATGTGCTATGTGTCAGGGTCTTCATTCAATTAGAAATTGCTTCAAATTCAAAGCTCTACACGCAAAGAAGAAACTGGACATTGTCAGGAGAAATAAATTGTGTGTTAATTGCCTGTCAAATGCACATACAACGCAAAACTGCACAAGCAACTTCACTTGTTCGCAGTGTAAACAAAGACATCATTCGTTACTGCACATACAAGAGCCAGCTAACGCAATGCAGGTTAATGAGCCATCCGCTCAGCCAACCACAACTTCCACTCCATCTCCATCGGAGAACCCATCGTCCTCATCCACTTCCTCAGCATCTCACAACACTTATATTGCAAAAAACAGTAAAAGACAGACTGTTCTTTTCGCTACTGCGCTTCTTAAGGTTTTTACAACCATTGGACAGCCTATAATGTTACGAGCTCTGCTAGATCCTGGATCGGAGGCTTCTTTTATTTCTGAGTCTGCTGCACAGGCCTTAAATCTCAACAGGGAAAGGAGTAACGTCAATATCATTGGCGTCGGAGATACTCAAACAAGAGTCCAAATATAAGGTTTCGTTTGCAATATGCTCCAATGTCAACGATAATTTTAGACTACAGCTTACTGCTTTAGTGTTACCTAAACTCACCACGACTCTTCCAACGTATAATGTCTTGAAAGCTAACTGGGGTCATTTAAAAGACATTGAACTTGCTGATCCGAACTTCAATAAGTCAGGGAAAATAGATATGATACTTGGAAGCGATATATATCCATCTATTCTTCTGGAAGGTATTGTTAAAGGAGCACCGGGTACACCTATGGCTCAAAGAACTGAACTTGGGTGGGTCCTTTCTGGTGGCATTTCTTCTAACGACAAGTCTATGGTAACATCTCTCCACACAACTGTTGAAGGTCCCAAGTTAGAAAAAATTCTTTCACAATTTTGGGAACTTGAAGAAGTGTCAAGGAAAAAGATGTTGAAAATGTTAGTATATGCATGTGCAACACTGAATTACATTTACATACAAGTACAGGAGATATACATATGTACACATGAATTATTTACATGCTGAGTATCTCATATGCTGAATCTGTTTTCTTTCTCTCCTTTAAATTCATTTCCCTACATTGATTATTGTTAGTTGTTTTGCGGTCTTCGGACATGAAGTATTTAAATAAATTTAAGATATCAAATTAACGGCTCGTGTTTTAATCCATTCTCTGATTCGGGTTCACATTTTTCAAATCTGGTGCCGAAACCCGGGAATTACAATGGAAATTGCAAGTCGCGCTTCATATCGTGGTCAAGTGACCAAATTAGTAAAAAGCGCGATCGAGTATTTGAGGTCTGATGACGCAAAAATAAGTGAACATTTAGACAATTTAGAAGACATCGAAGAAGAGCTTGAGGTCTTATTAGATCGTTTAAAGGCTGCTCATGAATGTTTAAAAAAGGCTAACATCGATGTGGTAGATTTAATAAAGCCAGATGATGTAGTCAAAGAGGCAGAAACCGCGGCGGAGTACGAAGATAAAGCCATTGGGACGATTACACGCTTGAAGCATCGGCTGGCTAAAGTTCGGCAGCATCAAGGGCATTCATCACCCACAGAAATACAGCATGAAACAATTGCTGCAAACGCAACGGCACAGTCTTTGCCAACTCAAAATTCATCGCATGGTGCAGTTAATTTGACAAAGTTGCAGCCGAGAAAATTCTCTGGTGATTTTAAAGAGTGGGTCCCGTTTTGGGAGCAATATCGGGTTCTCATACACGAAAATTCTTCTTTAAGCATGATAGACAAATTCAACTACTTAGAAACAGCGTTAACTGGACAGGCCATGGAAACATTGGTTGGTCTCACTCCCACTGAGGCAAACTACAACGTAGCTATTGCATTGCTGAAAGAAGAGTATGGGAACAGTGAAAAAATAGTAGATCATACGATGCAGCGCTTGCTTTCGATTCAGCCTATACATTCCAAAGCTGATGTTACTGGTTTGAGACGTCTTTACAACTCGGTGCTCGCTTCTACTCGCTCACTATCCGCGATAGGAATTTCAACGTCAAACTATTTCGTGATGTTAAAGGGAGTTTTACTGAGATGCCTTCCGAATGAGTTACGAGTTGATTATCATCGGTATTACGACGACTCAGAGGATAGTGTAGCTTTGTGCGATCAGGCAGTTGAAACAACAAGTAATTCGTCAGTTTCAGAAAATTCCTCTGCTACTTCGCTCGCTGATAAACAAGTCAATTGTTTATTAAAATTCTTGAAACGGGAAGTTGAGTCGCTTGAAAAAGCAAACGAAGCAAAATGCCACTCAACCCGCGCCAAAGTGATTAATCAACAGAGTACTGTCAAAACAGCCTACGGTTTAATTGCTACTGAGACGAAAGAAAGTTGTCTGTTTTGTAAAAGGGAAAACCACGATACGAAAGAGTGTTGTAGTGATAAGAGTCTTTGCGATAAAAAACAAATATTGAGGAATGAAGGTAGGTGCTATCGTTGCTGCAGAAAGGGTCATAACTCTAGAACATGCAAGGTAAAAGGAATCGTTTGTAAAACGTGCAGTCAACGACATGCTACAAGTATGTGCGATCCTTCATTTACTAAATCAAAGGGCGGAGCAGCAGCATCCTCGGGCAATCGGGCAACAACTTCCAGTCACTCTTCGAACACGCTTAACTTATACACGACGGAAACAATTAAACGCGGTAATGTATATTTACAAACAGCTTGTGCCTTTGCTTGCAGTGAATTGTGTTCTGTTCCATTATATGTCCGCATTGTCATGGATGGAGGCAGCCAGCTCTCATTTGTTAAGTCTTCGTTGGTGAAACGTCTGAACTTACCAATAATAGGAGTACACAATCTGAGCGTCATACCCTTTGGATCTGACAAGCCTAAGCCTAGCAAGACGTGCAACAAGGTTCGGCTGGTGTTACGAAGTCAGCATGATGATCAAGCTGTGGTGTTGGATGCAATCGAGGTTCCGGAAATATGCTTTGACGTGCTCTCAGTGCCTAGTAACGATACGAATGCGAGTGTTCGCGATCTGATTTTGGCGGATGCAAGAATATCTGGCCAACCACTTGAGGCAGGGATCAGCATTTTAATTGGCGCTGATTCTTATTGGCAGTTTGTTACGGGAGATATACGACGTATAACACCTAAGTTGACTGCCATAAACACAGTATTGGGATGGACGATTCAAGGCCCCTCCAATGGACAATCGGTTAGTTCCGGAATAAACTGTGCAACGTCCCTTAGTGTCTGCGCATGTGATGATGTTGAGAGGTTTTGGCGCCTTGACGTTCTGGGAATTTCTTCGGAATTTAATAAAGGGGTGAGTAATGACTACTCCTTTAATATTTGCAGAAATGGCAATAGATATCAGGTGTCACTACCATGGAAGTTCAATACAATACTTCTAAATGACAATCGAACAGGTGCACTAGTTCGTATGCAGTCACTTGTTCGAAAATTATGCAGAGCAGGTAAAATTGAAGAATACAGTGCGGCTATGAACGAGATGGTTGCTTCTGGTATAGCTGAAATTGCGTCTGAACCTACCATGAATAAAAACCGTACTTATTATTTACCGCATCGCCCAGTTTACCGTGAGGATAAGGACACAACAAAGCTTCGTATTGTGTTTGATGCTTCTGCACATGCACCTAATCATTGGTCGCTAAATGATTGCCTGCACGTTGGAGACAATTTGTTGCCTGAGTTACTAGTAGTTTTGCTCAATTTTCGAACTGGTAAAATTGGAATTATTGCAGACATAGAAAAGGCATTTCTACAAATACTCCTTGAAGAGTCCGACAGAGATAGTCACCGTTTTTTGTGGTTTGGAAAATCAGTTTGCGATGTAAATAACTTACCAGATGTAAAAATCTTTCGGATGACGCGTGTTACATTTGGAGTGAACAGTAGCCCTTTTCTTCTCGCTGCAACCTTACGGCAAATCATCGACGAATCATCATGTCAATTTAAAGAGACGTGTGAGAGGTTGAGGACTTCATTTTACGTGGACGATTTTATAACAAGCGTCGATGAGGAAGATTTAGCAAAACGCATTTATCGAGAGGCAAATTTAGTTCTTAATACTGCTTCCATGAGGCTCAGGAAGTGGAATTGCAATAGCGAAAGTGTTCGTCAGTGCTTCTTAATCGATGATCGGACTCCGAAAACTCAAAAAGTTTTAGGTCTACTTTGGGTTGTGGCAACTGATGAGCTGGAAGTAGATCTAGATCCTGTCATAAATTTACTAAGATCAGCGTCCCTACCAGCTACTAAAAGGGTTGTCTTGAAAGTTATGGCAAAAATATTTGATCCCTTTGGAGTTTTAAGTCCATGGACTGTGCGTTTAAAAATACTCTTTCAAAATATTTGGCGACGGAAATTGGATTGGGATCAAGAGTTGCCTTCCGATCTGCAGAGTGTTTGGAATGTCTGTCGCAACGAGATCCATGAACTCACTGAGATTGCAATACCTCGTCACTTCTTAACGAGTAATGGTATGGTAGAAATTCACGTCTTTGCGGATGCAAGCCAATTCGCATATGGTGCTGTAGCATATGCCAAGACAATCGACAATGACGGGAATATAGGATTACAATTTATTTGTGCTAAAAATAGAGTTGCACCATTAAAAATCGATCAACAAAGTGAACTAACCATACCGAAATTGGAGTTAACTGCCGCATTAATCGCTTCGCGTCTTCTTGCATATCTTCTACGAAACCTGAAGATAAGAGTTAGTAGTTCCCATCTTTGGACTGACTCTCAGATAGCCTTGTTTTGGATACAGGGATCAAGAAAACGTTGGAAGCCTTACATAGAGCACAGAGTCAAAGAGATACGAATTTTGTCTGATGTTTCTTCGTGGAAACATTGTCCTGGTACGGTTAACCCTGCTGATCTCCTCACAAGAGGCATCAACGCAACATCGCTTGTCAACTCTTCCGACTGGTTTAATGGACCTTCTTGGATGCAAGAAGGTGTTTACTCGCCTACTCCAAATGACGTGAATGTTTCACTGTGCGCACTGTCTGCTGAAGATAAGGAGGGGAAGAGATCCAAAGATGAAACATTACCAATTTTTAATTGTGAAAACTTCAGTACTTGGCATCGTCTATTGCGTGTGACAGCTTATCTGCTCCGAGCTGTTGATATTTTTAAGGACAAACTAACTTTTCCAAAATATCTCGCAGCTGAAGAAATGAACCGTGCCGAGAAGTACTGGCTTAATACAACGCAACATCTCTACTTCTATGAGGAAATTGCTGCTCTTAGAAAGAAAAGGGGTATACCTTCCAATTCAAAGTTATTAACGCTTTCTCCATTTCTAGATGACAGTGATGAGTTCTTGAGGGTAGGCGGACGGCTTAAACTCGCAGTTGATGACTTTAACGAAGCTCATCCTATTATCCTTCCAAAGTCATCTCACATTACCAAGTTAATCGTAACTGACGCCCATGAAAAACGTTCCATGCTGGCCCGTCTTTAGTTCTTACCAGCTTGCGATCTCTATATTGGATTATTAAAGGACGTCAGTTGATAAAGAACATAACGAGAAGATGTTTTGTATGCAAGGTTCTTCGAGGTAAGGCAGCTACACAAGCATTCGCGCCACTTCCTAGAGATCGAATTCTGGCATCTCGACCATTTGATGTTACCGGGATAGACTTTGCAGGTCCTTTGTATGTGAAGGAACCAGATAATCCACGTACAAAAATCTACATTTTGTTGTTCACCTGTGCGGCTGTTCGTGCAATTCATATAGAGTGCACCACTGATCTTACTACCGAAAAATGTCTGCTGGCGATGCGGAGATTTATTGCGAGACGAGGAGCTCCTCGTATTATCTATTCAGACAACGCTGCTACATTCAAAAAGGCCTCTTCGGAGCTAAGACAACTGAATGATCTGAAGAAAAGCGAACGATTTCAGGGATTTTTGAGTGAATTTCGAATAAAATGGAAGTTTATTGTTGAGCGTGCTCCATGGTGGGGCGGCTTCTGGGAGCGTCTAATCGGGGTTGTAAAAGGAGCCCTCAGAGCAGCCATTGGCAAATCAACGTTAAGCCTTGATCAGCTTCAAACTTTGCTAGTAGAAGTAGAAGGAGTAATTAACTCCCGACCATTAACTTATTGTGGAGATGACCCACTGGACCTTGCACCACTCACACCAGCACACTTTATTAATGGTGTATATGAAGTTGCAGCTAAAGAACCACCCGGTCTACCATCAGGAAACGAATTGAGGAAGAAGTGGAAAGAGCGTTCGCTTTGTTTGTCTACTTTCAAAAGGCGTTGGTTTAAGGAATACCTTCAACAGTTAAGATCACTACACCACGTCAAAAATCCATTGGGTTCCAATATACGCGTCGGAGATGTAGTGCTGTTAGAAGATTTATCGTTACCTCGTGCACTTTGGCATCTAGCTATCATTCAAGAAACCTTTCGTGGAAGAGATGGTAAAATTCGAGCTTGCGAGATACGCCTTGGCAGTGGTTCCATTTTAAGACGACCAATCCAACTCCTATATCCATTGGAGATATCTGATTCTGCGTAACTTTGGTCGTCGGGAGGATGTTGAAAATGTTAGTATATGCATGTGCAACACTGAATTACATTTACATACAAGTACAGGAGATATACATATGTACACATGAATTATTTACATGCTGAGTATCTCATATGCTGAATCTGTTTTCTTTCTCTCCTTTAAATTCATTTCCCTACATTGATTATTGTTAGTTGTTTTGCGGTCTTCGGACATGAAGTATTTAAATAAATTTAAGATATCAAATTAACGGCTCGTGTTTTAATCCATTCTCTGATTCGGGTTCACATTTTTCAAAAAAGATGCTTACGGCAGAAGAACAGCAATGTGAACTGCAGTTCTGCAGAACTCACCAGCGTCAAACCGATGGTAAATACAAAGTCCAACTGCCGTTTAAGGAATGAAGACGTCCGGCACTTGGATTTTCCCAAAATGCAGCTCGTGTAAGATTGTATCAATTGGAGAAAAAGTTCCGATCAAATGCAGGATTCTACTTTCAATATAAAAATGTATTGGAAGAATATAAGGAGCTAGGACACATGACTCCACTAGACACATCTGTATTGCCAGAGAATCATTATTTTGTACCACATCACGCCGTAATAAAGGAATCAAGTTCCACAACAAAGATGCGCATTGTCTTTGATGCATCGTGCAGGACCTCAGATGGAACATCTCTTAATGACCATTTGTTGGTTGGCCCTAGGTTACAAGCTGACATCATCGATCACATCGCGCGTTTCAGGAAACACAAAGTTGCGTTCATAGCGGACATTAATAAAATGTATAGGCAGATTTGGGTTCCTCAAGAAGATTCTGTTTATCAGCTCATCCTGTGGAGAGATGGCGACGGTGAAGAGCTAAAAATATACAGTCTAAACACTGTCACATTTGGCACCGCCGCAGCACCATATTTAGCAGTGCGTACACTGCAACAACTAGCAGTAGATGAAAGAGACGATTACCCAATTGCATCACGGATCGCGACAGAAAACTTTTATGTGGACGACGTTATACACGGTGCAGACTCGGAAGATGAAGCCCTCGAGATGCAGAGACAACTTACTGCAATGTTAAGAAGTGGAGGATTTCCGCTAAGGAAATGGGCCAGCAATAGTGAGAAGTTTTTGACAGCCATTCCAGTCGAGGATCGAGAAGTGCAGCATCCACTCGCGTTTGATGAAGGAAACGCAATCAAAACATTAGGAATCCAGTGGCATCCTGGAAAAGATGTATTCACATTTAAAATTTGCGTAAAGGACTCGAAATCGAACACAAAGCGAACTATATTATCTGACATCGCTCGCCTATACGATCCGATGGGTCGGATCTCTCCTTGCGTTATAATCGGTAAGGTGATTATGCAAGACATCTGGAAGGATGGTCAGACTTGGGATAGTGAACTCACCCCTGCCATTATATCGTCATGGCAAAGTTTAAAGGGCGAACTGAATGCCCTCAACGCGCTTGAAATTCCTCGATGGATTCAAATTACCAGCAGCTCAGAAGTTCAAGTCCACGGATTTTGTGACGCCTCCGAAAAGGCATATGCTGCTGCTGTATATGTTCGAGTCGTCAAAGGAAAAACAGTACTGATTTCAAAAACAAGGGTTGCACCTCTTAAAAATAAATCGCTAGCACGTTTAGAATTATGCGGTGCACTCCTGCTAGCCCACCTAATTGTGCACACAGTTAACACAATGGATCTTCGGCAGGTAAAAACATTTGCGTGGTCTGATTCACAAATCACGCTGGCGTGGATCAAATCGGCTCCACATATCAGGAACACCTTTGTTGCCAACCGAGTAGCCGAAATTCAGGAGCTAACGGATCAAAACTGCTGGAAATACGTTGCTTCAAAAGACAACCCAGCAGATGCAGCTTCGAGAGGACTGTATCCCAAGGATCTCCTCAACCATAAGCAATGGTGGTATGGACCAGAGTTTTTAAAATCATTCGACGAAAACTGTCATCAGCCATTCACTGTTCAAAGCACGGAGCTTGAAATGAAAACAGCTGAACGTTCAAAACTCAAAAATGAATTTATAAGAAAAGAGTATCCCCTAACGACTATTTTCCAAATTTGCGTTCATCACACCATGTGTGAACCGAATATTCTTCTTTTAAGATTTTCTTCTTTACAGCGATTAGTTAGAGCTACAGCATATTGGCTGCGCTTCATCACCATCATCATCACCATTCATCGTAAACCATCTACTGGCTTATCAGGACCGCTGTCCGTACCAGAAATTACAGCTGCCCGAATGCGATTGATTACCATCGTGCAGCAAGAATTTTTCGCTGAAGAAATTTCCAAACTACAAAAAGGTGAAACGGTATCCAAAGGCAGTAAATTAGCAAGGTTGTCACCCATGATTGACGAAAATGGAATAGTTCGAGTCGGCGGACGATTGGAAAATGCAGATCTTCCGTATTCACAACGTCATCCAATTATTTTACCGTCGCAGAATGTTTTAACAAAGCTTATTGTTCATGATGTTCATTTGAGGTCCCTGCATGGGGGTCAGCAACTCATGATGGCTGTAAAAAAAGAAATGCTTACGTGTATAAAAAAACCCGACTGAAACACTGCGAACAAGACCAAAACTAGTGACTCGTATGAAATCTTAACTTCAACTGTTTATTAAATATAAGTCATGTAACAACATAATTCAAAAAGGGTTACAAGAATAAAAGTAGGTGTGTGTGTGAGAAAATACTCAAGAGTGAGAGCGAGTGCTTTATGTATATATATGTATTATTTTTAACATCCTCCAGGCGGCGAATTTACTGGTATCTCCAGGTTGTACAATAGTTGAACAGGTCGCCGAGTTCTAAACCCGTTGGAGTAACGTATTTCGCAGGCTCTGGTATGACCGTCTCGGCCAATGAAGGCTTCTTCAATTATAGCTAACTTCCAGTTAACTCGTGGTTTTAAGGAATCTGCAACCAAAACGATATCGCCTTTTTTTAATTTTGAAGTTTCGCATACCTTATTATGATGAAAAGAGCGTAATAGTTGTAAATACTCCATTTTCCAGCGTATCCACAGTTTATTAGTGTACTTTTGGCGTCGTGTCCATAGAACTCGAATCCCGTTCACATCTTCGAAAACGTGGAGAGGTGTGGTAGGATCGTACTGTATACTCAAGAAGTGAGCTGGTGTCAACGGTTCAGCGTCCAACGCATTGGTGCCCACATATGTTAGAGGACGTGAATTTACTACTCCTTCCGCCTCAATTAAGAGAGTTCTCAATTCCTCGGAATTTAGTCTGGCTTTGCCTATTACCACCTTCAGGATATTTTTTATAGTTCGTATGAGACGCTCCCAGAATCCTCCCCACCAAGGAGCTCTCTCGACAGAAAATTTCCATTTTATGCATTTGTGCGCTAAGAAATCTTGAAGTTTTTCACCGGTATTTAGCTCAAAGGCGGCCCTGCGAAAGGTCTTGGCATTATCGGAGTATATAACGGATGGAATTCCTCTACGAGCGATAAAACGTTTAAGACCTGTTAGGCAACTATCCGTTGATAAACTTAGCAACATCTCAAGGTGCACAGCTCGGATTGCAGCACATGTGAAAACCATTATGTAGACTTTAACCCCATTGTCTGAATTATCAAAGGAGTAAAGTGGACCAGCAAAATCGACCCCAATGATATCGAACGGCTTAAATAAACTGAGCCGGTCAATGGGTAATGGGCCAAACGGTGCTGAAGACGCCTTTCCAAACAGCTTACGACATATGACGCAGTTCCTTATTCGTTGCTGGATGCATTGGCGTCCTTTAGGGATCCAAAATTTTGTTCTTATTTGAGACAATACAATACTTGTCCCACCGTGTAGTGTACGTTGATGGTAGTCGTCTATAATGAGGGTGGTAACGTGAGACCTTGTAGGCAATATTATAGGATGTCGTATATCTAAAGGGTCGTTAAGGCACTGAATACGGCCTCTAACTCTCAAAAGTTTGTTGTCATCCAGAAAGGGAATCAGTTCTCTTATTTTAGAGGTCATCGGTATTGCCTTCTCTTCCTGCAACGAGTGAATTTCGTTAAAAAAACATATAGACTGTATATACCTGACCCAGTAAAGTTCTGCAGACGTAACTTCCTGTGCGCTTAGATATTTAGATGCTGGACCATTCCTTGTACGACAAGCCCTGATAAACCGTTGAATGTACGCCGTCACTCGCACAAGATGCTTCCAAGCACCAACCTCTTCATACGGAAGTAAAGGTGATAAAGGTGTCAATTCTGCAGCAGTCTCCACGATTAGTGCAACGTTTTCTACGTGTCCGTGAATTTGCACAGGGAAATCTCCACTCTTTAGCCAGGGTGGTCCATTCTTCCAGAGTAAAGATGATTGCAGCATATTGGCGCTGACACCTCTCGTCACCAGATCAGCCGGATTTTCCTTGCCGCTACAATGCCGCCACTCTGAAACCTTTGTGTGTCGCTTTATTTCCTCCACCCTACCTTGCACATAAGGCTTCCACTTGCTGTCACTTCCCTGGATCCAGCTCAATGTTATTTTCGAATCGGTCCAAAGATGAAACCCACAAATCGAAATTTTAAGCGACCGCTTTAGATATGCGCAAGGCCGAGCGGCTATCAGAGCGGCAGTTAATTCGAGTTTTGACAATGTAAGGCCATTATCCTTTATAGGAGCGACCCGACTCTTCGCGCAAAGAAATGATGATGTCCTGTCCCCAACTGAATCGACGCTGGTAATGTAGGCAACAGCTCCGAATACTTTAAGGCTTGCATCGGAAAATATGAAACGCATCGGAAACGTCATTTGTGACTGATGCAGAAAATGTCAAAGCGGCTCGAGGTATGGTTACCTCGCTAAGATGCGATAATCCTTTGACGCATTGTTGCCAATCAGCTAATAGATGTCCAGTCAGCAGTTCATCCCAGGACAGTTTCTCCTTCCATATAGACTGAAAGAGTATTTTAACCTTAACAATAACTGGACTAAGCATGCCCAAAGAATCAAACACTCTCGCGATTGTACTTAAAACAATCCTCTTATTGGCTCCACCACATCTAATCGATTCTTCCATCGTATTTGTTGCAACTCCGATTTCGTCCACAAGCACAAACCAATTTAATCCTAGCACCTTCTGAATTACGGCGGTATGACCGTAACCCAAAATATCTCTTATGTGACTGCTATTTGAGTTCCATTTTCTCAAATTCATTGAGGCCTTGTTCATGATCTGCACAGCCTCCTGACTTACTCGTATCGCCTGTTCTTCTGTATCCAAGGCAATAGCGACATCATCCATATAAAAACTGTTCTGCAACAGATGACAGGTTTCAGGAAAAATAGCCTTTTCTAGATGCAAATGCTCCCGTATGGTGGCCGTTAGCAAAAATGGGCTGCAATTTACCCCAAAGGTAACTCTAGTCATTCGGTACTCCATGTACTGGTTCATTTGACGAGAAAATCCACCTGGAGCGCACCAAAGAAAGCGATGAACATCACGATCGTTTTTGTTCAGCATAATCTGCAAAAACGCCTTTTCCACATCGGCTACGACACCATAACGTCCAAGTCTAAAATTCAACACTACCTTGAGGACGTCTGGGAGCAGATTAGCACCCACCTGTAACATGTCGTTTAGCGAAGGAGAATCTTGACTGCGACCGGAGGCGTCAAATACAATCCTCATTTTTGTAGTGCTGCTGTCTGCTTTAAACACTGGATGATGGGGAAGATAAAATATGCTCCCTTTTTGACACTCTGCACCTGAAGGAATAGGCTCAGCAAAACCATCGGAAATCATCTTTTGTATAGCTGCATCATATTCTTGAAGAAGAGTTGGACTCTTGGAGAGTCGCACAGTCAGAGACCTCAACCATTTCAATGCTTGTTCTTTGTTGTTGTGGAGTGAAGCATCCATGTTCTTCCATGGTAGAGCTGCTTCGTATCGATATCCCTTGCGGGTTATACATTGGGCAATCATATCCTCTGCCAACTGTTGATTTTCCACCTCTTCTTGTCGAATGCCGATGTTCTCCAATGACCAAAATGTTTCGCAATCGTTATCCAACGACGTAAGACATAAAGCAGCGCTGCAATGGGGGAAGAACTTGAGTTTTCGTTCGAATAAACATTCTTACCAAACGAAGGCTTTCCTTGTAGTGTCCATCCAAAAATTGTCTCCACTGCTCTGAAAGAGGGTGAGATGCAACGTTGTTTACCGGTGGCTACTGACCAATACTTGTCAGAGCCTATTAGTAGACTCAATCCCTCTTCTGCGTCAATGTTTGCATGATGTACATCAGCCATAAGTAGATGTTGAATCGAAGCACAAGACAAGTCGGGAGGAGGTAGAACATCGATACAAATATTTGGCACAACTACTGCTTCAATATCCACCCGTTTCAAGCTATACTGGCTTTGGAGAACAATTCTCACTTTATTAAACTCCTTCGATGGAGTTTGGATTTTTGATCCAAATGGCATCAACGATAGATTTACTTTTCCAGTAATAGGTATTTTTAGCTTCTTGACCAGATCCTCCCGGATGTATGAGCACTGACTGCCGCCGTCTATCAAAAAACGGATTAACAATCGACATGTTTTGGTTTTGGTCGGGGTTGCGATAATTCCCCGACCTGTCTTCAAAAAGACATTTGATTTATGCGATGAATTGCATGTACACATCGAAGCGCTTTGAAGCACGGTTTCCTTTTTAGGATCACACAAAGATGTAAAATGCTTTCCTTTACATTTACCACACAATAGATATTTTGCACTCCGGCATTTTTTCGAAGAATGGCCGTATTTTGCGCACTGGTAGCAACGATTTTCTTTTCGCAAAATCTCCTTTCTTTGCTGAACAGTCTGCTTAGCGTCACACTCTTTTGTGTCGTGCTGATTAGAGCCACAAAAAATACAACTGTCTCTGTCGTGCAAAGACATCAAATTGGTAGCAGTGGTCGGTTGATTTGAAGAGAGGCGCTTGTTGTTTGTAGAAGAGTTTGCTGTTATCTCACTTCTTTCCAATGATTCTACCTCTCGCTTCAAAAATCGCATTATACTCTCTACCTGTTTGTCACCCATTTGTAAGAGCGTTGAAGTACTGTCGTCTGCTTCTGTTGAGGTTTCATTCTGTTGCATTTGATCGTCATCATTGTCGGTGGTACGAAAGAAATCAACACGAAGGTCAACTGGAAGACATCGAATGAGTATAGATATCAGCATGACATGATACTGGTGTGTTGGAATCTGCAATGCAGTTAAAGTGCGACAGCATGATGTGACGGCGTTGTAAAGAGTGCGTAAGCCGGTTGTGTCTGTGCGTGTCTGTACTTGACGAAGAGCAACAAGTTGTTGCATATGTTTGTCGACCAAACGCTCAGGGTCACCAAATTGTTCACGCAAAAGAGAGACGGCTGCTTCATAACAGGTTCCCGACGCAGTAAATCCTCCGATTACCCTTTTAGCCTTCCCCGTAAGAACGGATTCAAGATAGCAAAATTTGTCGGATGCTGATAACCCGCTATTTTCATGCACCGCTGTCTTGAATTGTTCCCAAAATGGAAGCCAATCTTGTATGTTACCATCGAACAATTTGAGTGGAAGTTTTGGCAATTTGGGAGCACACACACTGTCACGATTGGAAAGTCGACTACAGTTGGAGTTATTTAAAACTTCTGACGATGGAGTTTGGTTTCGACGCACCCTTTTTAGACGCGAACCAATTCGAGCTAATGTGTCGACCGCCAAGTCCTGGTATTCAGCTATCTTCTCCATCTCTTTATCGATTTCATCGCCCTTAATAAGACCTTTGTTGCTTACCTCAATGTTTATAACGTTAAGGCTTTCGTGGGCAGCAGTTAAGAGTTGGAGCAATACTTGAAGATCTTCTTCGATGATATCCAAATTATTATCCGAGTTCGTCTGGGACTCTTTAGATTCTAGGTACTCCTTTGCGCCTTTCACGATTTTCGTGACTTGACCACGATATGCTGCTCTAGTTGAAAGTTCCATCAAAAAGATTTCAGTTTCCGTTTACGATTTAGTTTCTGGACACCTCGTTCCCGGGTTTCGGCACCATGTAAAAAAAGAAATGCTTACGTGTATAAAAAAACCCGACTGAAACACTGCGAACAAGACCAAAACTAGTGACTCGTATGAAATCTTAACTTCAACTGTTTATTAAATATAAGTCATGTAACAACATAATTCAAAAAGGGTTACAAGAATAAAAGTAGGTGTGTGTGTGAGAAAATACTCAAGAGTGAGAGCGAGTGCTTTATGTATATATATGTATTATTTTTAACAATGGCAACTCTTCGCACAGAATTTTGGATTTTTCAACTCAAATCCAATGTTCGCAGTTGCATCCATAAGTGCCTCAAATGTTTTAGGCACAAAGCTACGGTAATGCAACAACAAATGGGAAATTTACCAGCCCCCCGAATTAACGAGGCTCGTCCTTTCATTGCAATCTTCGTTTGCTTCTGTACAAAGGCAGTGCACCTGGAGCTTGTGAGCGATTGTAGTACATCTGCGTTTCTTGCAGCCTTCAAACGATTTACCGCACGCCGTGGGATCTGTTCAAACCTGTACAGTGATTGCGGCACAAATTTCCAAGGAGCTGCCAGAATCATTGATTTAGACAATGCCAAACTGCAAAAACAATTGACAGAAGATATCGCAAAGCAACTCCAAGCTAATGGGACTATGTGGCACTTTAACCCCCCAGATGCTCCACATTTTGGGGGTTTATGGGAAGCAGGCGTCAAGTCCATGAAGCTGCATTTGAAACGAATAATCGGCCACTACACACTTACATATGAAGAATATGTGACCGTACTAACACAAGTAGAAGCTTGTTTAAATTCTAGACCTCTTTGTCCGGTTAGCGAGGATCCAGAGGATTTATCGATCTTGACTCCAGGCCATTTTTTAATCGGTACATCATTAAACACTGCGCCCGAAAGTTCATAATTCTTAATCATATCTAATCGCTATATATAACCTAATATTGCCACACACCATTCACCCCACCTTCTTTATTTTTCATGTAACCCACATACGCATGCATCTCATCGAGTGCATAGTCAGTGGAAACATCTCGCAACATACATCTTTAATCATGAGCGGCGAACCAACATAATAAGAGGGATTTAATATGCGTTATAATTAACCTTCGCCGAAAACTTCATCTCCCATCGAATTCGTCTTCCTGTGGCCCGGCAGGATGTTGCAGCGCAACAATGCATTTAAATTCAAATTTGCGAAAAGCAAAACGCATTGAATGCAAAACTGCAAAAAGCCGTCGGCAAAACGCATTTTTATTTTTTGTCAATGTCTCCAACAAATAAGAGACAGAAACCATGCAACAACAACAAACGAACAAGAACAATACGCACAGCAGCTTCCCGGAGAGAAAGCACAATAGTGTGGGTGACAAGGTGGAGAAACCAAATAGAAAAAATTCTATGTTTTTCATACGATCAACACACACTTTCTAGCACAGACACAACAGCATCACAGAACACCGCCACGGAAGTGTGGGTGACCGACTCAACACTATGTTATGAAGAGGGCATGCAATGTTGTTGGTAGAGTTAGCACGCTAACAAATGTGCCAATATTTTGTATGTAGGATCGTACGGAAGCCGCTAAGCAGGTCAATCCAAGTAGCAGTTCCAGTTCCGCAATTTAAAAGTCAACAAACTTTGAAGTTGGTCAAGGGCAGCAGATGATGAGGTTTCATGTTAACTATGAGACACAGAATGTAACATTCCAATTTGTAAAGTGCAAAGAGTCAGTCGGCAATAATAAACTAGTTTAATTCTCAATCCATACCACGGTTTCAGTCGTTTTATTTCATTTCAAAGTTGTTCTAGCGATCGATTTTAGATTTTTTTTTTGAATCCGCAATTTTAGCGTGCACTTAGTAAAAGGTGCAGCATTTAGCTAGTGTCCGTGCGATACAAGTATTTTGGATGTCCGAACATTCCGAGGGGCTAACATCGACTCGGACCACTACCTTGTTGTAGCCAAAGTAAGGATGCGGATATCCACCACGCCACAAAAAACACAGAAATACTGTGAAAAAATTTAATGTCGAAAGACTGCAATCGCCAGCGATAGCCAAGACCTTCGCGCAACGCGTATCCCTTAACATCTCGACTCCCAACATACCACCAGCATCTAATGTCGAAGAACAATGGTAACGATGCCAACAAGCCATTAGATCAGCCGCAACTGATGTGCTAGGTTTCTCGCGGCCACCAGCAAGAAACCCCTGGTTTGATGAGGAATGCCGACAGATGCTCGCAGCCAAGAACGAGGCCTACAAGGCTAAGCTTCAGGTGACGATGAGCACTGCCATTGAGCTCTATAGGCAAAGAAGAAGCAAAGATCATAGGGTTTTCAGAAAGAAGAAAAAAAAGCAAGAAAAGCGCGCGATCGAGTATATAGAAACGATGTTCGCAAGTTTTAACAAAGTAAAAAACGTCAAAGCCAAGGATACAGTGGCGCGAACAAGTAGAAACCGACCTCAACCAACTTGGAGTGGGCAACTGGAGGCAGTTAGCTAAGGACCGGGCTAATTGGAGAGGCATGTTGGTTGAGGCCCAGGTTCATCCCGGACTGTAGCTCCACTTAAGTAAGTAAGTATGTAACCCTCTAGCTACAACGCCTTTCAGATTTATTTTCAAAAGAATACCATTCTGTTTTATCGGTACATATTAAGCTTGCGAGATAATAACTTTCAGGGTCTTTAACGCAGACTTTCCATGTTTTTTTTCTTAGCAAAGTTACTTGGTAGCCCTATAATGGCAACGATTTTATCAAGGTATGCAACTTGTTAAAGTCGTCAATACCTATCACATTAATTGGTGGTGGGGGACGTTGTTGTAGCTGTTTCGCTTTGTTAATAATCTCTTTGTCGCGGTTTATTTTTTCAGGAGAGGATAGGTTAGGTTGGTGGGTTGATGAGGCAGACGGTGTGTGTCTTCCCTCATCGCACTCAGGTCAATATAGACCCATTGAGATGCCCGTTGGGGGTCCACTTGTGTGGTTGGTTCCTTCATTGTCCCGTTACTGTCCATTGTTGTTAGCTTCTTTCCAGCCATCCAGATGTTGTTGCAAACCTGAAAAGATTAGGGAGACTGATTTCGGATAGATCCGTGAGGTCATGGAAAAAGTATTTTCCTAAGGTTCTCATTCTTAATTGGCTGAGGCCTGGGCAGTGGCACAGAAAGTGGAGGGTATCCTCGTGTATTTCTTCATCACCGCAGCCTCTACAGAGGTCATCATCTATGAGATGCATTTTCAGTTTGTGGCTTTTTAGTAAGTTGTGTCCAGTAAGAATCCCAACTAAAGTAGAGACAGATTTCCTGTTTCTACGAAGTAGTTTATGGGTTCTGGCTTTGTCATACTCAGGCCACATCCTTTTGGAAGTTTCACAGGTGGGAAGGCAGTGATCAGTGTTTTCTGTCCCACCCGAGATTTGAGGTCACATAGTGGTGGGTTGACAGACTGGTCTGCTTGGTCAGTGCTGGAGGCAGATCCTTTTCTTACCAGTTCGTCAGCGATTTCATTGCCCTGTATGCCTCTGTGTCCGGGGACCCAGCAGAGCTTAACATTATGTTGGACACCAAGAACCTTTAGCTCTTCACGACAACGTTTCACAAGCCGAGATTTTATTTCGACAGCTGAGATAGCTTTTATTGCAGCCTGACTGTCAATAAAGATGGTGATATCATCTGGTGGTATCGCCAGCATTTTGGTCGCTTTGGCTGCCTCTGCTACTGCCAATATTTCGGCTTGGAAGACACTGCTGTGCTCAGGGAGACGAAAGGTGCTGTTTAGCTTAAGTGTTTCTGAAAACACTCCAGCTCCAACGCCTACTTCGATTTTTGAACCATCAGTGTAGATGGATATGGTTTCGGGGCCCAATTCGTTCCTCTCCCACTCCTCTCTGCTTGGGAGGATGCAGGAGAATGGTCTTTGAAAGTCATGGTGGGGCAGCATGTAGTCAGAGGATACAGCTGAGCCCAGATATCTGTGTAGAATTTGGGCATGTCCTCCTGAGTCCGATTTCCAGCAGATAAGCTGGCTGATTCTTAGAGCACTTTTGGCTGCAGATTCTTGCATGTAAAGGTCTAGCGGTAATATAGGTCTCACAATGGCCGTGTACATCCATAGGATGATCTTGGGGTTCGGACCCCAGTTTTTCCGAATATTCGGTTACACGTATATCAAGAATGACACCCAGATACTTTGCACTATCGGCTAGTTTGAGGTAGTCCCATCGATAGCCGGTAGGTCGAATATTGGTATCTTCCTCTTATTCGTAAAGAGAACGAGTTCCGTTTTCTGGGGGTTGATGCCAAGCCCACATTGTTTTGTCCACTCGTTGAGAGTTTTCAATGACCGCTCGAGTAGTTCACTAATAGTGGGTAGGAATTTCACTTTAACTAGTATCGCCACATCGTTTGCGTAGGCTATGACTTTTACCCCATTTCGCTGTAGCTTTATGAGTATCTCATTGATGACTATGTTCCACAACAGAGGTGAGATAACGCCTCCTTGTGGTGTGCCTCTTGATGCTATGACTTTGAGATGGGTGTCTCCCAGATTTGCATTCATATTTCTGTGGTTGAGCATACTTCCTATAATATGTATTAGAGGTTGGTCCACGTTGTTCTTCGCGAGGTTTCTCTCGACTGCGTTTGTGTTCACATTATTGAAGACTCCTTCAATGTCGAGAAATGTAGCGAGTGTATATTCCTTCTCGTGAAGAGGTTTTTCTATTGTACTAACGATATCATGTATTGCAGTTACGGCTCCCTTATTATTCGTGTAGGCATGCTGTGCCGAGGATATGTATTGGGGGTCGAGTTTGTCACGAATGTAGATATCCATTAGTTTTTCATAGGTTTTTAGTATGAAGGATGTAAGACTTATTGGTCTAAAGTCCTTCGCGGTCGTGTGGCTGGGCTTGCCGGCTTTTGGGATAAAGACTACCTTTACTTCCCGCCAGCACCTAGGGATGTAACCGCATTTTTGACTACCAACAAACAATTTGTGTAGGAATGCCGTTACGAGGTGTTTCGATTTTTGTAGCATGATCGGGATAATACCATTGACTCCTGGGGATTTATAGGGGGAGAAGGAGTCAATTGCCCAATTGATTCTTTCTACTTTTGACATGGTAGAACACAAAAGTATTTGGACGGCGTTGGAGAACTAGAACATTGACCCCACCTTCATAACAACATTTAAAAATATTTATTCCAACAATACAGCAAGAATTAAAACTGACAAAACTGGACGAGAATTCAAAATTAACAGAGGAGTTAGACAAGGAGATCCAATATCGCCTCCACTATTCGCAGCTGTATTAGAAGATATATTTATGCCAATGAATTGGACCAATAAGTATGGAGTAAAAATACATGGACAACGTTTGAACAATTTAAGATTCGCTGACGATATCGTTCCTATATCAAATAAATCAAACAACATCCAGACAATGCTTAACCAACTTTCAGTAACATGTAAAATTCATGGACTAAGTATAAATATGACAAAAACTAAAGCTATGACTAATCATATAAAATATCCAATAATATTATCTAATAATGCCATGGAATATGTTGAAGACTACTTATATCTAGGACAAATAAAATCATTTTCAAATCAGGAGGAAAAAGAGATCAACAGACGAATCACAAATAGCTGGAAACAATACTGGAGTACTAAACAAATACTGACGAAAAGAAAGACGAAAATTGAAAGACACTTATTAAATATTAGACAAATAGAACGAGTCAGAAATGATGAAATAAGGAGACGCACAAATATAACAGACGTAATCACAAAAATAAAACAATTAAAATGGAGCTGGGCAGGACACATATCAAGAATACAGGACCAAAGATGGACGAAAATAACAACAAAATGGATACCGGATGATAATAGACCAGTAGGACGACCAAAGAAAAGATGGAATGATGACCTACTTAAATTCAATCGCAACTACAACAACGACTAGAAAATATTAAATATAAAAGACTTTTAATATTTATTAACGGAACATTCAAATCTTAAAAGAATTAATTGTAAAACATAAGATCGCAACAATTATTTAACTTATATATGTAAACACAAGATTGTAAAAATGAAAATGTAATTGTAATGTAGAATTAGTATGTATGGCTATAATAAGAGCTTCTAATAATAACACTTACCATATCCTCCATTGCTGCTGTTATGGGGTTGCAAATATAGACGGTTGTGTCTGGGGTCCTACCGGATTATGAATCACATCCTGGAAAGTGGGTTTTCAGAAGATGTGTTAAAGATTCATGGGTTGACTGTGTCCAGTCCCCATTGGGGAGCTAGAGGTAACCTGGCACAGCCGGTTCTTTGGCGATTATTTTTCTAAGTCTAGCTGATTCAGTAGTGCTTTCTACACTGCAACAGAAGTTACGACATGAGGTGCGTTTAGCACTGTTGACCGCACTTTTGAATTTGCGCTGATTATTCTTATAAAGATCCCAGTCGGTTTCCGAATTTGAGCTTCTTGCTCTGTTATAGGTTTTCCTGGTTTCCCTTCTAATGCTTTGAAGCTCTTTCGTATGACACGAAGCGAAATTCATTTTAAACTAGTAAACAAAAATTCGTTTATACTTCACGTTTATTAAATTAAAATACTAAACTAGCCTCAAATTTCAATATCGAACGATTCATACCGTGGAATTACAAAACAAAAACCCTTAAAGGTATATTAATAAATTAAATCCATTTACGCTCTATATTTTCATTCTGCTTATGCTAGGTAATTTATTACACTAAGTTGGGCCAAATCGTTACCATTTCGTTTGCATTAAGTGCATGGTTTTTTTTTTGTTTTCTTTTTATACCCTATCCCATAGGGGTGTATAAGTTTTGATACTTGGTTTGTAACATAGAGAAATAATTTAGCTACATATGCCTCAAAGTATATGGATCGACTCAGAATCGCTAGCTGAGTCGATTAAGCCATGTCTGTCTGTCCGTCCGTCCGTCCGTCCGTCCGTCTGTACGTCACCGATTTTTAGGCCTTAAATTTTGAGCAAGGATAGTGAAATTTGGTATATAGGATCCTCGTCTCTGCCTACAGAACAAATGTAAAAATTTTTGAAATCCGCCCACTGCCACGCCCCCTTTTAAGAAAAACTCAGTTTTTGACCAAACCGTAAGGAATTTTAAAAAAGTTTTTTTTGGGGGCGTTTTCAATAAAAAACTGTTTTCGGTCAAATTTTAAATTTTTCGAAAAAAATTTTGATGCAGAATCATTAACATTATTAATATAAACATTTCGTCTATATACTAATTTCACCCACGCCCACTTTTTGGGGGCGTTTTTATATAAAAACCATTTTTATTCACTACCCCATAACATATGCAGGAGAAAACCTTGTATTTTGTAGAACCGTAAAAGTGTTTTGTAAGCAGTCTGAAGAATTTGTTGTCACTATATCATTTTTTCTATTTTATCCACATCGTGTTTTTAGCCATGCCCACTTTTTTGGGGAATTTAGTTTTATGGATATGATGGGATGGGGTATTCAACGATCCGCACAGCGGAGCATATTTAGAGAATCGTAATATCTATATTTTGTTCATATAATGTTTTTTGCCACGCCCACTTTTTGGGGGCGTTTTCAATAAAAAACTGTTTTCGGTCAAATTTAAATTTTTCGAAAAAATTTTTGATGCAGAATCATTAACATTATTAAAATGAACATTTCGTCTTTATACCATTTTAACCCACGCCCACTTTTTGGGGGCGTTTTTATATAAAAACCATTTTTATACACTACCCCATAACATATGAAGGAGAAAACCTAGTCTTTTGTAGAACCGTAAAAGTGTTTTGTAAGCAGTCTGAAGATTTAGTTGTCACTATATCATTTTTTCTATTTTATCCACATCGTATTTTTAGCCATGCCCACTTTTTTTTGGGATTTTAGTTTTATGGATAGGATGGGATAGGGTATTCAACGATCCGCACAGCGGATTGTAGCCTTCTCATATGTTTTTTTTATCTCTTCAGGAAATTGATCACAACACTTATTTAATTTAATTAATCACGGGGGCAGTTACTACTTTTAAATACTTTTTTGTTCAAGTTATATTTCAAATAAATAGTGCCGAGGATATGTATTGGGGGTCGAGTTTGTCACGAATGTAGATATCCATTAGTTTTTCATAGGTTTTTAGTATGAAAGATGTAAGACTTATTGGTCTAAAGTCCTTCGCGGTCGTGTGGCTGGGCTTGCCGGCTTTTGGGATAAAGACTACCTTTACTTCCCGCCAGTACCTAGGGATGTAACCGCATTTTTGACTACCAACAAACAATTTGTGTAGGAATGCTGTTACGAGGTGTTTCGATTTTTGTAGGGGGGATTTATAGGGGAAGAAGGAGTCAATTGCCCAATTGATTCTTTCTACACTTACCATATCCTCCATTGCTGCTGTTATGGGGTTGCAAATATAGACGGTTGTGTCTGGGGTCCTACCGGATTATGAATCACATCCTGGAAAGTGGGTTTTCAGTAGATGTGTCCAGTCCCCATTGGGGAGCTTGAGGTAACCTGGCACAGCCGGTTCTTTGGCGATTATTTTTCTTAGTCTAGCTGATTCAGTAGTGCTTTCTACACTGCAACAGAAGTTACGCCAGGAGGTGCGTTTAGCACTGTTGACCGCACTTTTGAATTTGCGCTGATTATTCTTATAAAGATCCCAGTCGGTTTCCGAATTTGAGCTTCTTGCTGTGTTATAGGTTTTCCTGGTTTCCCTTCTAATGCTTTGAAGCTCTTTCGTCCACCATGTCGGTGATCTTTGTGGTTTTATAGTCTTTAGAGGGCTTTGACTAAAATATTGCCTATTAGTTCCGCTGCAGCACCGATTTCAAACGGAGTTTCCATCAGATGCAGTGGAAGGGCGCTACTGTGTCTCCCTACTTCCACAACGAACTTGTCCGAGTAGGCTTTCTTGGGGTTTCGATGTTGAAGGGGGAGCTTAGTGTAGTCCTCTATTTCAAATTATATTATTCTGTGGTCAGAGTATGATGTTTCTGATGAAACTTTCCAGTGGCGCACAGCGAATCTATCAGAATTGTTGAAGAGGGTAATGTCAAGAACCTCCTCTCTATTTTTAGTGACAAAGGTGGGTTCATTACCCCTGTTCGCCACTAACAAATTGTTGTCTACAATGTATTGAAACAAGGACTCACCTCGTGTGTTGGTGTCTGAACTGCCCCATTGTGTGTGATGAGATTTAGCATCGCATCCCATTATGAGGTCCCACTTCTTACATTTGGCCATTTGCACCAGGGAGTCTGTTAGGTGCAGATGGAGGTCCCTCCATCGAGTTGTATGGCATGTTGATGGCTGCTATTGCAATCGGGACTTCCCCCGCCGCTCATATTTTACCACGGTCTGGTCATTGTTACTGAGAGTAGATAAGAGAAAAAGGCTTATTTGTTTCTTGGCTACAATACATGATCTAGTCTTACTTTTTGTGTCGGATGAGCCGGTATGGTACAGTACTAAATCTTTGCTGTTTAGCCCTTTTATACTGCCTCGGACTACCCAAGATTCTTGTATTAGGGCAATGTCAATGTCGTTCCTATTAAAAAGGAAGACAAGGTTGGCGCTGGCCGCCTAACTGTGGTGAAGATTTATTTGTATTATCTTCATGGCGATCAGCTTTCCTCCCATCATTACGTCTGACTGTTACGAAAGGTCGTACTTTGCATCGGGTAATCCCGACTCGTACTTTTTACCCTTTCTTACGTAACAGCGGCATAGATTTGTGGCTGAGTAGCACCACGACTTCCGTGCCGGTTTTTGAGTGCTCTCCTGCCTCTATGACCTCCCAGCCCTTACTGAGGAATTCTGGGTTGAGGTTCTGTAGGTTGCGCTCAATCCTATCCTTCGGGATGCATTGCCCTGGGATAAGGATGCGGTCAGGTTAAGAAGCTCTTTCTTTTCGACGATGCGAAGGTCTGCATTAGACCATGGGGCTTTCGTCTCGTCGATGAACTTTGTCAACCAACTCAGTGTGCTCTTATTGTCACACTGGATTATTTTGAATCCTTTGAACGTGGTCAGCTGTCCAAAGAGAGGGATGTTCCCAGCATTTTTAAGGATAGCGTCGTTCACTCCGTCCAAGATTCTTATTTATATCAGTTGCCATTGGTCATGAAATAGTTTTCGTTCTGGATTACCAAAGTCGACAATAGCGACCCGAAAACTATCCTTGTCTTTTACTGGAATATGACTAGAGTCTAACCTAGGTTTGGTGTTCCTACCTACAATAGCTACCTAATGTTGAGTCAGCCTCTCCTTGTCCTATCGTCAGTGTCTCACAGACCCCTGGCGGCGTTGAGGTTGACCGATTTCCTTTGCCCGATGAGTTGTTACTCATCATAGCGCCGGTGAATTTAATCATCCCCAGCTCCTCCTTCGAGTTCTGATAGACGTTTGTGTCCGTCTTGTCCTCTGATCCATCCTTGCTGGGGTCTGGAGAGACTGTTCTCCAGTTGGATTGGCTAAGGTCACTCACGACTGGAGCCAATCTCTTCAGCTCACAAACACTCTTATTCTGCGTTACCTCACCACCTAAGGTACGAGCGAGCGGCTCATTCTCTTCTGTGGTGAGATTCTTAAGAATAAGGGTCTTTTTAATGCAGTCCCTTGTTTCGGAGTCTGAAGGGATCATGTCAACTCCTAGTTGGCATGCGCCCGTAACATCGTTGACCGATCCATCCAGCTCTCCTTCAGCTTCGATTCCTGTATCTCCTCTCGGCGAGCGACGAGCGAGCAGCTCGTCAGCTGCTGGGGGGGTATACTTTTGACTTTCGCAGGGTCTGAGGACACCATTCTTTGTCTTAGCGGGCCAACGCCATGCATCAAAGGTGATCCCATCAGTTCCTTCATGCTCGAGGTACTCGGTGCGACGCCCGAGTTTACGTAGTTCCAAATCACCAAAATTGTGAGAGCAATAGTGAAGCAAGGAGGAGAGATTTGGTATTGTTCTCTCATTGAGCTAACCCACCCCTAGCTAAATCTATATTTTAGCAACCATGGCCGGTGCTTCGCTCTACTAACATCGGCCCCTAAGTTGAACGAGGATGTAACTTTAAAGCTTCACCCCCTTGTTTAACTTTATCCTTCTCTTTGTACCCTTCATTCGTCTAACGCATCCTCCATAAACTTCCTAAAAACCAATCATACTCGCGAGTGGTCTAGCGAATTCAAGAAAAACCAACCAAAATAAACAACACCATATCTATAGTCAAGGCTTCGACTTCAAAATCGATCCCTGACAACCAAAACTATTCGTATGACACGAAGCGAAATTCATTTTAAACTAGTAAACAAAAATTCGTTTATACTTCACGTTTATTAAATTAAAATACTAAACTAGCCTTAAATTTCAATATCGAACGATTCATACCGTGGAATTACAAAACAAAAACCCTTAAAGGTATATCAATAAATTAAATCCATTTACGCTCTATATTTTCATTCTGTTTATGCTAGGTAATTTATTACACTAAGTTGGGCCAAATCGTTACCATTTCGTTTGCATTAAGTGCATGGGTTTTTTTTGTTTTCTTTTTATACCCTATCCCATAGGGGTGTATAAGTTTTGATACTTAGTCTGTAACATAGAGAAATAATTTAGCTACATATGCCTCAAAGTATATGGATCGACTCAGAATCGCTAGCTGAGTCGATTAAGCCATGTCTGTCTGTCCGTCCGTCCGTCCGTCCGTCCGTCCTTCCGTCTGTACGTCACCGATTTTTAGGCCTTAAATTTTGAGCAAGGATAGTGAAATTTGGTATATAGGATCCTCGTCTCTGCCTACAGAACAAATGTAAAAATTTTTGAAATCCGCCCACTGCCACGCCCCCTTTTAAGAAAAACTCAGTTTTTGACCAAACCGTAAGGAATTTTAAAAAAGTTTCGGAAAATTATATTTAGACAATATTAATATCTATATTTCGTCCATATAAAGTTTTTTGCCACGCCCACTTTTTGGGGGCGTTTTCAATAAAAAACTGTTTTCGGTCAAATTTTAAATTTTTCGAAAAAAATTTTGATGCAGAATCATTAACATTATTAATATAAACATTTCGTCTATATACCAATTTCACCCACGCCCACTTTTTGGGGGCGTTTTTATATAAAAACCATTTTTATTCACTACCCCATAACATATGCAGGAGAAAACCTTGTATTTTGTAGAACCGTAAAAGTGTTTTGTAAGCAGTCTGAAGAATTTGTTGTCACTATATAATTTTTTCTATTTTATCCACATCGTGTTTTTAGCCATGCCCACTTTTTTGGGGAATTTAGTTTTATGGATATGATGGGATGGGGTATTCAACGATCCGCACAGCGGATTGTAGCCTTCTCATATGTTTATACCCTATCCCATAGTGGGGTATATTAGTTTCGATACATAGTTTGTAACATAGAGAAATAATTTTACTACATATACCTCAAAGTATATGGATCGACTCAGAATCGCTAGCTGAGTCGAATTAGCCATGTCTGTCTGTCCGTCCGTGTGTCCGTCCGTCCGTCTGTCTGTTCGTCACCGATTTTTGGGCCTTAAATTTTGAGCTAGGATAATGAAATTTGGTATATAGGATCCTTGGCCGAGTCACCAGAACAAGTGTAAACATTTTTGAAATCCGCCCACTGCCACGCCCCCTTTTTAGAAAAACGTAATTTTTGGCAAAACCGTAAAGTATTTTAAAAAAGTGTCTGAACAGCATATTTAGAGAATGGTAATATCTATATTTTGTTCATATAATGTTTTTTGCCACGCCCACTTTTTGGGGGCGTTTTCAATAAAAAACTGTTTTCGGTCAAATTTTTAATTTTTCGAAAAAAATTTTGATGCAGAATCATTAACATTATTAAAATGAACATTTCGTCTTTATACCATTTTAACCCACGCCCACTTGTTGGGGGCGTTTTTATATAAAAACCATTTTTATACACTACCCCATAACATATGAAGGAGAAAACCTAGTCTTTTGTAGAACCGTAAAAGTGTTTTGTAAGCAGTCTGAAGATTTAGTTGTCACTATATCATTTTTTCTATTTTATCCACATCGTATTTTTAGCCATGCCCACTTTTTTTTGGGATTTTAGTTTTATGGATAGGATGGGATAGGGTATTCAACGATCCGCACAGCGGATTGTAGCCTTCTCATATGTTTTTTTTTATCTTTTCAGGAAATTGATCACAACACTCATTTAATTTAATTAATCACGGGGGCAGTTACTACTTTTAAATACTTTTTTGTTCAAGTTATATTTCAAATAAATAGTGCCGAGGATATGTATTGGGGGTCGAGTTTGTCACGAATGTTTTTCATAGGTTTTTAGTATGAAAGATGTAAGACTTATTGGTCTAAAGTCCTTCGCGGTCGTGTGGCTGGGCTTGCCGGCTTTTGGGATAAAGACTACCTTTATTTCCCGCCAGTACCTAGGGATGTAACCGCATTTTTGACTACCAACAAACAATTTGTGTAGGAATGCTGTTACGAGGTGTTTCGATTTTTGTAGCATGATCGGGATAATACCATTGACTCCTGGGGATTTATAGGGGAAGAAGGAGTCAATTGCCCAATTGATTATTTCTACACTTACCATATCCTCCATTGCTGCTGTTATGGGGTTGCAAATATAGACGGTTGTGTCTGGGGTCCTACCGGATTATGAATCACATCCTGGAAAGTGGGTTTTCAGTAGATGTGTCCAGTCCCCATTGGGGAGCTTGAGGTAACCTGGCACAGCCGGTTCTTTGGCGATTATTTTTCTTAGTCTAGCTGATTCAGTAGTGCTTTCTACACTGCAACAGAAGTTACGCCAGGAGGTGCGTTTAGCACTGTTGACCGCACTTTTGAATTTGCGCTGATTATTCTTATAAAGATCCCAGTCGGTTTCCGAATTTGAGCTTCTTGCTGTGTTATAGGTTTTCCTGGTTTCCCTTCTAATGCTTTGAAGCTCTTTCGTCCACCATGTCGGTGATCTTTGTGGTTTTATAGTCTTTAGAGGGCTTTGACTAAAATATTGCCTATTAGTTCCGCTGCAGCACCGATTTCAAACGGAGTTTCCATCAGATGCAGTGGAAGAGCGCTACTGTGTCTCCCTACTTCCACAACGAACTTGTCCGAGTAGGCTTTCTTGGGGTTTCGATGTTGAAGGGGGAGCTTAGTGTAGTCCTCTATTTCAAATTATATTATTCTGTGGTCAGAGTATGATGTTTCTGATGAAACTTTCCAGTGGTGCACAGCGAATCTATCAGAATTGTTGAAGAGGGTAATGTCAAGAACCTCCTCTCTATTTTTAGTGACAAAGGTGGGTTCATTACCCCTGTTCGCCACTAACAAATTGTTGTCTACAATGTATTGAAACAAGGACTCACCTCGTGTGTTGGTGTCTGAACTGCCCCATTGTGTGTGATGAGATTTAGCATCGCATCCCATTATGAGGTCCCACTTCTTACATTTGGCCATTTGCACCAGGGAGTCTGTTAGGTGCAGATGGAGGTCCCTCCATCGAGTTGTATGGCATGTTGATGGCTGCTATTGCAATCGCTCATATTTTACCACGGTCTGGTCATTGTTACTGAGAGTAGATAAGAGAAAAAGGCTTATTTGTTTCTTAGCTACAATACATGATCTAGTCTTACTTTTTGTGTCGGATGAGCCGGTATGGTACAGTACTAAATCTTTGCTGTTTAGCCCTTTTATACTGCCTCGGACTACCCAAGGTTCTTGTATTAGGGCAATGTCAATGTCGTTCCTATTTACAAGGAAGACAAGGTTGGCGCTGGCCGCCTAACTGTGGTGAAGATTTATTTGTATTATCTTCATGGCGATCAGCTTTCCTCCCATCATTACGTCTGACTGTTACGAAAGGTCGTACTTTGCATCGGGTAATCCCGACTCGTACTTTTTACCCTTTCTTACGTAACAGCGGCATAGATTTGTGGCTGAGCAGCACCACGACTTCCGTGCCGGTTTTTGAGTGCTCTCCTGCCTCTATGACCTCCCAGTCCTTACTAAGGAATTCTGGGTTGAGGTTCTGTAGGTTGCGCTCAATCCTATCCTTCGGGATGCATTGCCCTGGGATAAGGATGCGACCTTTGGGTCTGGTTAGGTTAAGAAGCTCTTTTTTTTCGACGATGCGAAGGTCTGCATTAGACCATGGGGCTTTCGTCTCGTCGATGAACATTGTCAACCAACTCAGTGTGCTCTTATTGTCACACTGGATTATTTTGAATCCTTTGAACGTGGTCAGCTGTCCAAAGAGCGGGATATTCCCAGCATTTTTAAGGATAGCGTCGTTCACTCCGTCCAAGATTCTTATTTATATCAGTTGCCATTGGTCATGAAATAGTTTTCGTTCTGGATTACCAAAGTCGACAATAGCGACCCGAAAACTATCCTTGTCTTTTAATGGAGTATGACTAGAGTCTAGCCTAGGTTTGGTGTTCCTACCTACAATAGGTACCTAATGTTGAGTCAGCCTCGCCTTGTCCTATCGTCAGTGTCTCACAGACCCCTGGCGGCGTTGAGGTTGACCGATTTCCTTTGCCCGATGAGTTGTTACTCATCATAGCGCCGGTGAATTTAATCATCCCCAGCTCCTCCTTCGGGTTCTGATAGACATTTGTGTCCGTCTTGTCCTCTGATCCATCCTTGATAGGGTCTGGAGAGACTGTTCTCCAGTTGGATTGGCTAAGGTCACTCACGACTGGAGCCAATCTCTTCAGCTCACAAACACTCTTATTCTGCGTTACCTCACCACCTAAGGTACGAGCGAGCGGCTCATTCTCTTCTGTGGTGAGATTCTTAAGAATAAGGGTCTTTTTAATGCAGTCCCTTGTTTCGGAGTCTGAAGGGATCATGTCAACTCCTAGTCGGCATGCGCCCGTAACATCGTTGACCGATCCATCCAGCTCTCCTTCAGCTTCGATTCCTGTATCTCCTCTCGGCGAGCGACGAGCGAGCAGCTCGTCAGCTGCTGGGGGGGTATACTTTTGACTTTCGCAGGGTCTGAGGACACCATTCTTTGTCTTAGCGGGCCAACGCCATGCATCAAAGGTGATCCCATCAGTTCCTTCATGCTCGAGGTACTCGGTGCGACGCCCGAGTTTACGTAGTTCCAAATCACCAAAATTGTGAGAGCAATAGTGAAGCAAGGAGGAGAGATTTGGTGTTGTTCTCTCATTGAGCTAACCCACCCTTAGCTAAATCTATATTTTAGCAACCATGGCCGGTGCTTCGCTCTACTAACATCGGCCCCTAAGTTGAACGAGGATGTAACTTTAAAGCTTCACCCCCTTGTTTAACTTTATCCTTCTCTTTGTACCCTTCATTCGTCTAACGCATCCTCCATAAACTTCCTAAAAACCAATCATACTCGCGAGGGGTCTAGCGAATTCAAGAAAAACCAACCAAAATAAACAACACCATATCTATAGTCAAGGCGTAGACTTCAAAATCGATCCCTGACAACCAAAACTATTCGTATGACACGAAGCGAAATTCATTTGAAACTAGTAAACAAAAATTCGTTTATACTTCACGTTTATTAAATTAAAATACTAAACTAGCCTTAAATTTCAATATCGAACGATTCATACCGTGGAATTACTAAACAAAAACCCTTAAAGATATATTAATAAATTAAATCCATTTACGCTCTATATTTTCATTCTGTTTATGCTAGGTAATTTATTACACTAAGTTGGGCCAAATCGTTACCATTTCGTTTACATTAAGTGCATGGGTTTTTTTGTTTTCTTTTTTTTATCTTTTCAGGAAATTGATCACAACACTCATTTAATTTAATTAATCACGGGGGCAGTTACTACTTTTAAATACTTTTTTGTTCAAGTTATATTTCAAATAAATAATGACTTACCCCTTTCAATATAAGGGTTACCTTCTCATATATTTTTTTCCCGCTGTCCAAGGTGAAGGCTTGAGGTGCACCGCAATCCGTCCTCGGGTTCTGGTGTATATTTCTACACCGGTACGCTGCTTTTACTACGTTTTAAAAATGAAATATAATGAACAGCCAAGTTTACAATATTTAAATTTTTAACTGCCCTCTTACTCAATTTCCGTGTAGCGTACTTGATCGCTAGCTTAATATAACACTTTGTAAGAAAACAAACGATTTTCCAAAACAACAAACAAATTTATTTACAAGTTAGAAAGAAAAAATTAAAATTAAAACAGTAAGTAAGTGTAGTGAGTAAAAAAAAGGTTATACACAGAATGAGAGATCAAATAAAGGAGATCCTGATATTTATATAAATCCCAAGTGACGCCGTTAATGACCACAAAGAGAAACGCCGTTAATGACATCGAAAAGGGAAAACGCTGTTAATGATGTCGTAAATGTTGACGCAGGTAATGAACGGCGCTTCATTGTTTTCAACGATCTTCTTTTTGATGCATGCGCTGCTGGTGGTCGTTAGCCGTACTAAGATTCGTCAATCCCCAAAGTACTTCTTCTCGAGTAACGAAGTTGCGGAAAATTTTTATTCAGCAAAACGAATTGATTTTCGTGCAGGATATGTTCGGATTGAAATTCGGGGGTGTGTTGATTGTTGTGAAGATGATGGGATTAAACTTGAAGTGGATGAAGTTTGTGGTTTGTTGTCCATTTTGAAGTTCTCGCTGAAAGACGGTTTCAATCTCTCTGTAGATATCGTTGTTGGAATGCCTTTGACGTCAGTTTCAAAAACGAAGTCTGATATTCGTCTTAGAATTTGGAATGGTCCATCGTATGGCTGCTCGCAAGGTTTTTGGACAGCATTGATGCGTACGAAGACATGCGTGCACGTATACAGTGTCTTGTGTGCGAACGCTTTCCTTGATGAGTGATGCGCGGAAGGAGTTGATCTGACTTCTCGCATCTGCTCTCGAAATTTTTCTACGAAGATTTGTGGATCTGCAAGTACTTCTTCGTTGATGAAAAACTCTCCAGGCAGTCGGACCGTTGTTCCATAGACAAGTTCTGCTGCCGTTGCTTTGATGTCTTCTTTGAAACTCGTGCGCAAGCCTAGAAGAACAGTTGGTAGCACACTTACCCAGTCGGTAGTTTCTTGACACATGACTGCGGTTTTAAACGATCTGTGCCACCGTTCGATCATACCATTGGATGCTGGGTGATAGGCAGTTGTTCTGATGCACTTACTTCCTATGAGTTTCGCAAGTGCATTGAACAATGTTGACTCGAACTGAGATCCTCTATCAGATGTGATGGTAGCTGGTGCTCCGAATCTGCATACCCAGTTGGAGAAGAATACCTCGACGATGGTGTCTGCAGTGATGTCTTTGAGTGGTGTTGCTTCTGGCTATCGCGTGAATCGGTCGATCATCGTAAGAAGATATCGGTAGCCTTTCGATAGTGGCATTATGACGATATCAATGTGGACGTGGTGAAATCTTTCGGTAGGCATCGGAATATGGTGCGGTACGTTTTTGACGTGTCGACTCATTTTGCTTCTTTGACATTGAACACACGTTCGAGCCCACGAAATGATGTCTTTGTTCATGTTAGGCCAAACGAATTTTCTGGCAATATGCTGCTTAGTCGACCTTCCGCTCGGGTGAGGCAGGTTGTGAGTATTGTTGAAGATTCTTCTGCGAAGAGTCTTAGGAACAAATGGTCTAATAGTAGCAGCTCCAATGTCACAGAAAACGACAGTATCCGTGTCGTCGATACGTAGTCCTCGCAGTTGGAGTGAAGATGATGATGGCAATTTCATAAGTTGTTTCAACTCGTCGTCATTTGTCTGCTCATCGGCCAACTCTTGAGTGCTGACTATGACTGGCATGTCAATGGTTTGAATCCGGGTGTAGGCATCAGCAACACAATTTTCCTCTCCCGAAATGTGGACTATCCTCGTGGAGTGTTGTCCTATTTCCTCTAGTTGCAGTGCTACTCGATCAAATGCGTGGTCCGATTTCTTGTTGAAAGCATAAACAAGTGGTTTGTGAACTGTGAGGATGATCAGCTCCCTTCCTTCAATGAGATGCTTGAAGTGTTTCACTGCTTTATATATTGCCAGTAGTTCTCGGTCATAAACTTTGTACCTCGATTCTCTTTCGCTGAGCTTTTTAGAGAAGAAACCAAGTGGTTGGAGCTTGTCATCGCAGCGTTGATCCAAGGCAGCTCCGATGGATGTATCTGAAGCGTCACATCGAAGAACAAGAGGCACATCTGCACGTGGGTGGGCAAGTTGAACTGCATCTCTTAACTTGCGTTTGCATTCTTCGAATGCTCTGTCAGCTTCTGGTGTCCACTGTACCGGGCGCTTATCTCGTTTCTTTGCTCCTATGGTGAGGTTGATGAGAGGAGCTTGAGTTTGAGCGGCATTAGGGAGACAGTTTCGGTAGAAGTTCCAGGATCCAGCAGCTTATCCATCCTGTCCGGCTTAGGATATGTCATCAACGCTTCGACTCGGTCGCTGGGAGGTTTGATACCGTTCTTGTTTACCGTGTATCCCAGATACCTCACTTCCGATTGACCGAAAAAGCACTTTGCAAAGTTGATGATTAGTCCAAACTGTTGCAGTTTTTCAAAGACGATACGAAGGTGTTGTCGATGTTGATCCTCGTTGGATGATGCGATGAGAATGTCGTCAACGTAGCAGTGACAGAAATCGATTCCTCGAAGCATTGAGTCCATAAATCGCTGCATCGTTTGTGCAGCGTTACACAAGCCAAAGGTCATCACATTAAACTCAAAGAGGCCGAATGGAGTTATGACGGCGGTCTTTGGTCGGTCTGCAGGAGCAAGAGGGATTTGATTATAGGCCCGTTCCAGATCCAATGTGGTAAAAATAGTTCTTCCCGCTAGCTGATGACTGAAATCCTGGAGATGCGGTATGGAACGGTGATGTTGTTGAGACGACGGTAGTCACCGCAAGGCCTCCAGCTTCCAGATTTCTTTTGGACCGGAGAGGAGACGCCCATTCACTTTTGGATGGCTGGCAGATGCCTTGCTGCATCATGAATTGAAACTCATCCTTAGCCGCTTTGAGTTTGTCGCCAGCAAGGCGTCTGGCTCGTTCCGTGACGGGGTGACCTCTGGTTATGATGTGATGTTGAACTGAGTGCTCTGCAACTCTGTAGTTGTTGTTTTCCCGAGTAATCGCAACAAAATCCTTCAAGATGTCAGCAAAAGGTGTACTATCGTCGATAGTCTGGACTGTAGGCTGAGAACTGGAAACGATGCTTCCATGGAAGCTTCCATGTTGTGTGGTGTTGTCGATAAGCATCTTCCGATTCAAGCGAATGGTGAGGTCGTAGAAGTGGATAAAATCGGCACCAATTATAGCTTGTTTTACATCAGCGATGGTGAAGAGCCACCGAAATTCTCGACGAAGTCCCAGGTTGAGCAGCATTGTCTTGGTTCCGAGGGTCGAAATAGTAGCACCATTGGCGGCAAAAAGTTGTGATTGGGTCGGAGATTTTTTGCTGGCAAATTGTACGGGTAGGACGGATATGTTAGCACCAGTATCAATAAGAAATGTTACGGTGCTGTTTTTATCGACAATTTGTAGACGGTGTCGGTCGTTGATGCCGTGGGCGACCGCCTGTACGCTCGACGGCAATTTTAGTTTCCCGATGACTGCTTCCATTTTGGGCAACCTGGCTTGCAGCTACGAGCGTCGTCTCCAAACTTTTTGTGGTAGAAGCAAAGCTGATTGTCCTGACTATGGCTCTGGTTATTTTTACTTCTGGCCCGGTTACGAGATATGGGACTGGTGTTTGGTCGTGAACTCCTTTTTATGTTGTTGATCTCCTGACGTAGGACTTCGATAGATTTAGCGATCTCGTCTAGCGTTGTTGGCTGTACAGTTTCCTGATACGTGCCTTTTGAGTGTGATGTTGTTGCGACAGCGCATAGATGTATGTTTGACATCTCAAAAATTTTGTCGCCGATCTCCGCTAGCTTGTCGAGGTCTTCTTGGCCGGTTGCAATCAACACGGTTCGCATGTTTTCTTTCAAACGATCGAAGAAAAGAGTGCGCATGATGTCTAGATCACATCGCCCAGAAGAAAGGTGCTTCATATGTGCCAAGATCTCCGTTGGTTTCTTCCCTTCAAAGTCGTCTCCTCTTAGCATGCGACGCAGCTGCGACTCCAGTGTGGGGGCAAAATGGTGTACCAGCCGACCTTTCAGAGCCTCGAATTTTTTAGTTGGTGGTGGGTTACAAACCAAATCTCCAACTACTCTCAATGCGTCACTCTCTAGGCTGACGAACAGGTGCGCATAACGTTCATCATCGTTAGTAATTCCGCTGAGTTGAAAGGCCGTTTCCACTTGTGTGAGCCATAATTGTGGATACAGCGAATTGAACTTTGGAAGCTGCATCCGTTGTGTTGATGGCTTTGGCATATCCAGTATTACAGGTGATATAGTCGGCGAAATCTGCAGCTGATGTGGATGTTGTTGTTTAACATCCGAAGCAAGTGCTGGGTGCGTTGTTGCAGGAATGGTCTCAACAAGTTTTTGTTCCAGTTGTGCATCCTTCAGACATTGAATTGCCGCGTTTTCTTGTGCCAGCTCTTCTTTTATTTGTCTGATCAACTCAATGGTAGCAACGTCTGTCGGATTTGACATCGTGGTTTCTTCGTCGACTGTTATAGTTTTCTTGTTGCCTTTTGGTGTTTTTGCTTGGCTTCTGGATGTCGTTCGTTTAGTTTGTTTCTTTTGTGTTGATTCGGGAGTTCGCAGCATTGGCACGTGTATGCTATGCGTTTTTAAGAATCCAGAATTTCAGATCACGTCGGGGTCACCAATTGTAGCGTACTTGGTCGCTAGCTTAATTTAACACTTTGTAACAAAACAAACGATTTATTTACAAGTTAGAAAGAAAAAATTAAAATTAAAACAGTAAGTAAGTGTAGTGAGTAAAAAAAAGGTTATACACAGAATGAGAGATCAAATAAAGGACATCCTGATATTTATATAAATCCCAAGTGACGCCGTTAATGACCACAAAGAGAAACGCCGTTAATGACATCGAAAAGGGAAAACGCTGTTAATGATGTCGTAAATGTTGACGCAGGTAATGAACGGCGCTTCATTGTTTTCAACGATCTTCTTTTTGATGCATGCGCTGCTGGTGGTCGTACTAAGATTCGTCAATCCCCAAATCCGTGGTACTTGTGCTGCCCTCTAGGGTCCAATAGTACGAGATCTACTTCAACTATCTTTCGAATCGGGAAAGAATGATGGCTTCGACGGTTTATCGTTTCGATGCGGAGTTCAGCGAAGACACTTCGGAGCTGTCATTTCGCGATGAAGGCGATGTTTTTCGGTGTAATCTTAACCTTCGGACGGAGTAGGTGGCTGTCGACGACGAGCATGTTGCCGAATTCGGCCCTAACGTGGGCACAGCTGATGTTTTCCGGGACTCACCGTCTACCGTACTCTTCTGAAATGAATCTGAGCGGAGGACGAACGGCGCGGCGTGGTGACAGCACTCTGTAGAAAAATGTTCCCTTACAATTGAGAGGAGCGTGTGTGAGACCAGGGGTTCGTTCCCGTGGGTGTGGGAGTAGCGGATACGAGAACACCAGAGATCAGTCAACGCCTTTTAACGCGGCGAGCACCCTCAAACCAAATTTGTTTTGAGCTCAGCCTACGAAGTAAGCGTAGGTACCTCCTCGTCTACACTCTTTATCGCACGAGTTATGTTATAAATCCTCTGGGATTCAAAAAAAATATAAAAGTAATTTTTATATCTTCTCCACAATAACACTTGGGAGGAACAAAATAATAAGTCGGACACGTTACTTTAAATGTACAGATCTTCAAGAGATCTTTCTTTATTGGATAGCGAATTAGAACTGACTTAAGACTAAAATACAATTCATAATGAAACCTACGTTCCTACTGTGCCTATTGTTATACATATGTCTTATGGCTGTGGTTCCTCGGAAGTTGTGCTGTGGCTCCGTCGGATGTTTATCTCTTTTATGATGGTGACATCCTTCTGTTGTTTATGCCAATCGATTAAGTATGCGACTTAAAAGTGCTGATTATGATGTTTGGTTGGAATGTTGTTTTAGGTGTTCGGTTGAAGTGTTGGCTGTGGCATTTGGATGGATATCAACTGTGGTGTGTTTATAATGGGGATTGGATGTGGTGGTATCTTTGTAACTCCCCCCGCCTTAGATTGAAGTCTCTCCTGAGGCTTCACTTTTTGAATTTCGTTCATGGTTATACTATTTATGTTATCATTTTTTGTTTCTTCGGCACATATAATTTTATTAACAATTTTAATTTTCTTATTTCTAATTTGTTTAAATATAAAATAGCAAATAGCTATTACAATGATTATTATTACAAATGTTGAAAATGTAATCGTATTACGATTATTCTTATATTCTACTAACTTAATTTTACTTTGATGCTCTATGTCTTTTATTATTAGGTCTTTTATTATTACTTCTGAGTCAATGAGACTCATATATAAATTTGGACTTATGATAATTTTATGATTGAACATTTTTATTTTATTATTATAGAGTTTATTATTTAAAATTACCGTACATTTATTAAAGTTAACAATGAAATTTTTGTAAAAATGGTAATTTTTTTCATTACAATTAGAATAGTTTTACATGGAGAGCATTCAATTGGGTTTTTTGAATTCTTTAAATATTTGTTTACAGGGTATATTTTATTTTCATATTTAACAACTCTTTGTTCTTCTATATTTTGTATTATGGTATTGTTTTCAAAAGGTATTAATCTTAAATGGTAAGTTGGATATTCTTTTTCCAAAAATATGGGGATACTTATAATTATTATAAAAGTATTTGAATTATCTTTCCCGAAAATATTAATTTTTATTTCTTTTAATTCATTTAAACCTATAAAAATTTCTTCAATTTCATCAATATCCAAAATGGATCTTGACATGATTCCTTCTTTAGCTGCGTTTACGTTATCAATTAGTTTTTCTATCTCTTGATCTAATTCTGAAACACAATTGGAAAGCTTCAGTAATGAAATCTCATTTTTAATCATATTAAGTTCGTCCCTGTTATTTGCAGTGAGTTTAAATAATTGAGTTTTGGTTTCGTCTATATTATTTTTAATATTTTTAAAATTGGTTTGAAAAATATCGTTTATTTCAATTTGTTGATTATATGCTTCTGCAAGTTTTTTATCATTTTGATCTATAACGTCTAAATGATTTGTAATTTCTTCTTTGTCATCATTATCCATGATTCCAAATAATAATTTGCAAATTGATCCTATTGGATTTAGTAAACCTCTTTTTGTTCTATTATGGCGTAATTTCATATTATTTTTGACAGAGTGTTCATTTGAACTTAATAGCATTTTTATGTTAGTTTGGATTTTCATAATTTTTTGTGTTAATGCTGGGTTGCTTTGAATAATTTTTATTATTTCTGAATTTTGGTTTTTATATGATGTTAAATTATTAAGAATATCTATATATTCTTGAAGGTTTACCTTGTGGTAAATTCGATAATAGTCACTTACTATTGGTATATCTTCATCTTTTATTAATATTACTCCTTGATCTTCTATGTTCTCTATTTGAATATCTGCACTTGAGCTTATTATAACACTTATTATTGTTAAAATTAGGAAAATAGTTTTTATGTTGAGATGAGTTGAAATCTGTAATGAAAACATAGTTTCATTGATTTTATTTTTGTTTATTATGTGGACCTTTAAAATATTTTTTCTGACGTTTAATCCGTGTAGGATGAATCTTTAGATTTCTTTTGCCTTTACTGTTTATAGTTACTCCTTCATTATTTAGCTTTACATCTACTTTTCTAAATTTAGGTTTTTCTTTATGTCTAACCTGACTATAATTTTTAATATGCGCTTTATCATAAGGATACGGTTTATTTGTTTCCCTATTTTTGTTGTGATAGCCTAACCATTGATTTTTCTTCATTTCTAAAAGTTTAAAAATCTCGTTTATATCAACGTTTCCGAACTGAACTTCTATTGGTTTTCTTTCTATAGTCGAGTGAATTGTATTATTATAATACATAGAAGCTTTAAGAATTTTGTCTGTTATATCAAGATTGGGTTCTGTGATATTCAGAATTCTGATGTGTTCAAGTACTGACGAATGACATCTACTCATATCCGCATTGCCTGTATGGCTATTCGGAGAATTAAAATGGATTGATAGGTTTTCTTGTTCTATGTATTCTAAAACGTTAGCTGTATTAAATTCATTATCTGGTAGATACTATCAATTTGGGTTTGTCCAAATTTAATATATATTCTTTTATTAATTCTACTAAGGTAACGTATAGATATTTGGAAAATTTGTCGATTACCGTAAAATAATATTTCTTTTCTATATGAAAAATATCCAAATGAATTATTTCGTTTTTATTTCTTGGTGTGATGGTAAATTTGAATTTGGGTTTAGGTGGTTTCCTATCGTATTTGGCTAAATTGCAAATTTCGCAATTGTTTATATATTCTACAACTATTTCTTGGAGCTTAACGAAATAGAATTTTGATTTTAATTCTGTGTAATTTTCATGAATACCTCTGTGGTTAGTTTGCTCGTGAATTTCTTTTATTTTTTCTAAGCATGAGGTTTTGTTTAGTAAATCCTCTGCTAGTAATGCACATTTTATTAATTTAAAGTGTGACATTGCAAAATGTGTAAATAGCTTACCTTTAAATAGATTATAAGAGTTTTCTTCTAACTCTGAGTAAATTCCGAGTACTCCTTTACCTGGTAAATATTTCTTTAATATTTTAATCATCTTTATACCCTATCCAATAGGGGGGTATATTAGTTTTGACATTAAGTTTGTTACATAGAGAAATAATTTCGATACATATACCTCAAAGTATATGGATCGATTCAGAATCGCTAGCTGAGTCGATTAAGCCATGTCTGTCTGTCCGTCCGTCCGTCTGTGTGTCACCGATTTTTGGGCCTTAAATTTTGAGCTAGAGTGTTGAAAGTTGGTATATAGACTCTCTGGCCGACGAAGCAGAACAAGTGTAAAATTTTTTGAAATCCGCCCACTGCCACGCCCCCTTTTTGAAAAACGTAGTTTAAAGCCAAACCGTAAAGAATTTCAAAAAAGTGTCTGAGCAGCATATTTAGACAATCCTAATATCTATATTTCGTTCATACAAAGTTTTTTGCCACGCCCACTTTTTGGGGGCGTTTTTATTAAAAAACGCTTTTTGTCCAAATTTTAAAACTTTCGAAAAAAAATTTTATGCAAATACTTTCGCAATGGTAATATAAACATTTTGTCCATAGATCATTTTCACCTGCGCCCACATTTTGGGGGCGTTTTCTTACAAAAACCATTTGTATACCCCATCCCAAGGCATTACCAATAGAAATACGTTGGTTTTTGTCGAACCACAAAAGATTTTGAAACTGTCTGAGCAATATATTGTGACAATGTCATTTTCTGTATTTCATTGCCATAAGGCCTATATTTTGAGGATATTAATTTTAAGGATGGGATGGGATAGGGTATTCAACGATCCGCACAGCGGGTTGTAGCCTCTCATATGTTATTATTATTAATTTCTTCTTCTGTTATATAAATCTTCTTCTTACTGTGTACTTTTTTGTACGTTTGTACTTTTTCTTTCACTAGAATTATTTGAGTTTTAAATTTATTCACTATACCTTTGTTTTCTAATATTTCACTTTCTTCATTTGCGGTACTATTACCTTCGTTTTCTATAGTTTCACTTTCATCATTTACACTACTATTACCTTCGTTAATATTTATTTCATTTTCATCAACGTTAATTCTTGATAGAAAATCCGCTACTTTATTCTCTTTACCTTTAACATATTCTATGTTATAATTATATTCATTTTTTCAGTCGATCTTAAACTGCGAGAGAGTGTAGACGTCGTCGACTTTCGCAGTGACTTTAAACGTGAGTGTTAATACAAAGTAGAAAGTGATTTAATAAGTGGTCCGTGGCCGTGTCTGTAGTGGCGACCAACGGGCAAGCGAACGGTTCCGGGTTCAATCCCCCGCCGAGCAAAAAATTATTAGAGGCTTTTTTTCACAATCGTGAAGTTGAAAACTTTATCGATTGGGAAAATAAACACTTGGCTGAGAGAAATTTAGCGGGGATATCGCAAGATATCCCAGCAGTTACGGGACCGACCGTAATAACGAAGAGAAGAAAAACGAGTGGTGGGTGCACGACTGGGTCGTACGCAACTTTCTCTTTCACAGCGAGTTAGGCGTTAGATCAAATAGTACGCATTTTGATTATTATTGCTTAAAATGATATAAATTATGTCGAAATGTGATTATACGAACGTTTCCTCCAAAATGATGATTTTCCGTTATTGGCCAAAACTGAAAATTCCGTTTAGTGATAGTTGGGCTAAAACTAATTATGTGGAATTGTTTCAAACTATAATAGTAGTATATATATTAAATTTCATTCAATTTGACATAGCAGTTTGCGAGAAATTAACAATTTTCTTTATATGGCCTAAATGACAAAATCCGTTATATGGATTTTCTCGCAAAAACTGGGTATGCAGTTTTGTTGGAGCTAATATGGTTATAGTATATATAAAGTTTAATCAAAATCGTTAAAGCCGTTTTCGAGAAAATTGAGGTTATGTGTAATTTTTATATGGCAGGTACCGTTATTAACATGGCTAAAAGCAACCAAAAAAAACTTGGATTCGAAGTTTGAAGAAAATCGGTCTAGCCGTTTAGGCTGGGGAGACCATTACGGACAGACGGACCGACGGACCGACGGACGGAATTCCAAAAACCACTTTTTTAGGCTACGCTATCATCGTAATGTTAGAATCAATCAAAATCTCGAGGTCGAAAATTTTCACGAAAACAATATCTTTCTCTTTGTAAGAGAAAGTTAAAAATGATTTGCACGCCGAACCTGGTCAAACGGCGCACAAACACAGCTTCAGCCACGCTGCCTGCTGAAGTGAAGGGGACGACGAAGTTGCCTACGACGTCGGCGGCAGCAAAACAACAACAATTAGCCTCCCCATCAGATGATGCAGCGGAAATCAGCTACATGTCTGATGAAGGGGAAGGGCGGTATACCACCGAGGACAGCAGCAACAGGTTTGCGGTGCTGTCAACGGATGATGGCGAAGAAGAGGAGGAGCTTGAGCTTAGCAAGCAAGTCAATTCATTTGAGGAGAAAATAGAACAACTCAAATCCCAACTTGAACCGCTAGTTCTTGCTTTAAAAAAAACAAGAAGAACGTCGCGAGCGTGAAAAAAAAGCCAGCGACGAAAAAATGTTACAACAAACGGTAGTGGCAACAACAAGTGCTAAAACTGTGGCAAGTACAAAAGCCCAGCAAACACAGCCACTGCCAAAGAATCAACAACAACAACAACACGATGTACAAAAACCAGTACAGCAACAACAGCTCCAAAAGCAACAGCAAACACAGCCACGAATGCAACAACAGCAACCGCAAACCCAGCAACAACAGCCACAGCAAGCTAAGCAACAACAACAACAGCAGAAGCAGAAACAGCAGCAGCCACAACAACAACAACAGCAGCAGAAGCAGCAACAACAACAGGAGCAACGGCAGCAGCAGCAGCGGGAACACCAGCAACAGCCACAGCCGCCTAAAAACAAAAAAGAAAAAGTGCCACCAATCAACACATTCAAAATGGACCTAAAGGAAACAATTCAAATATGTAAGTCGGCCATAGGCAATAACTTTACAATAAAAAGATTAAGTAATGATAGGCATGCTATCCACTGCTTAACAGTGGAGCAGTACAAAATTATCAGAGTATTGCTTGCAGGCACCACAACGGAGTTTTTCACATTTACTCCGAAAGTAGAAAAATGCCAGACGGTTGTCTTAAAGGGCATAGATTCCTCAACGGATCCGCAGGCGCTGTTAAGTGAGCTTAGCCAAGTAGCGACTGACGATCTCGAAGTCGTTGGAGTAAAGCCATTCACCACAGTGAAGGCCAGACGGGAGAACCGGAAACTACCGATGTTCCTCGTACAGCTATCGCCCCAAAGCAAGCTGGATAAGTTGAGGAGTATCTCAGTCCTCAACTTCCAGGTTGTGCGCTGGGAAAAATTAAAAAGAAGCGACAGCATGCTTCAATGCATGCGTTGCCAAAGGTCCGGCCACGCCTCAGCCAACTGCGAAATGCAGTCACGCTGTGTGAAGTGTGGACAGAACCACAACATAGGAGAGTGTAAGTTAGGAAATGAGCGGGTCGAAGATATGACCCTGCTTAAATGTGCACTCTGCGGAGGCGGCGGGCACCCTGCAAACTATCGGGGCTGTCCAAAGTTTCAGCAAATTAAACTCAATAAAAAAGCGAAGCAAACGGTAGTGGTGAATCAGCCAGCCGTTCGCCCTCCCTCAACGTCCGTCAACCCCCAAATTTCCTACGCCCAAATGGCGTCAGGAAAGGGAAAAACGGTACAGCATCCACCAAAGGAAGCCCAACAGGCCCCCGTGCCTCAGGCTCCAGCAGTAGATGCGGATTTGTTGACTGCGTTGCGGGCCATTCAAGGCCAGCTAACCGGTCTTCAAAACCAGTTACGGGAGCAGGCATCAAGGGTAGACTATATCTACTCCTTGTTGCCGAGCTTAATGCAAAATAGATCGTAATGGGCGCGCTGTCAGAGAGACCCTTAAAGATCCTGGCTGTGAATGTAAATTCACTGATTAGGATTGAACGTAGAGCTAATCTGTTCCAACTGTTAAAAGACCAAAGTCCCGACGTGCTTATGGCTAGCGAAACTAAGCTAAACCTGAAGCATATATTGACTAATAGTAATTACAATATCGTAAGAAGAGACCGCTATCTCTTCTGTCGCTATCTTTATACGAAAAGGCATTAGTTATAAGGTCATATATAGTGGTGAAGTGCGCGGATTCCGGTTGCTGGAAGCCTGCGTCATATGCATTCCTCTCCAACAAGGGAAGCGATTGTATATGATAGCGGCCTACGCACCGGAAGAACCTCAGCCTACACTTTTCACAACAGAGCTCGGAAAACTTTTCGAATCTCTGAGACTGAACTCAGTGGAGAACTTTTATCTTTTGGCTGGAGATTTAAATGCCAAACACGAAGATTGGGGAAATCAAATACAAAATCCTCGGGGTAACCATCTATACAATTGGATGGTCCACTACAATGTTGAATATAGGATCGACATTCTTGCCACAGATAGGCCATCGTTTCCGAGAAGCGGTGCTTTTCTGGATCTTTTACTGCGAGACACAAGACTGACTGTTACTAACAAAGTAGGTCAACACCCGCGAAACTGTTTACAGACGATCGAGTACGACAGTGACCACTGCGGACTCGCCGCCGTAATACAGCTTCCGAACGAGCTTGTGACGTTGGAGGAGTATGTGCCTGTGCATTCTTACAACTACGGTAAGATGCGCTGGCCACGCTTTACCAACGCCTTATCAAGAGAACTACGTTCGAGGGACATACTACCACCAAACAACCGAAATCTGACAAACAACGAAATCGACAACTACTTACAACAAATGGACGAATCGATCCAAAGGACAATGAACAGGACGATTCCAAAATACAAAGAACATAACGTCTTCGTACAGAAACGCGACCATTGACGCACTGCACAGACAAAAAAGCGGACTTCTGACAAGACTTAAAAACTTGTACAGACGACTGACAAACCCACGTGACCCGGAGATTAGAACACTGAAGACGTCGATCAAAAACATCAACCAATTGATCAAGGAGAACTATCGGTTGTCCATTAATTTGTTTTGGAATAACAGAATTCGGGCCGTAAATTCCAGCGGCCCGAGTATGTTTCCACAAATTAATAAGATCTTTAGGAGGAAAGGTCATAACGACCTTCCGTGTATTAAGCTCCAACGAACAAATGACAACACAAACATACTTTTGACAGCAGGAATCGATCCAGGGGAAGCCGTCTTCAACGACGATTTCTATGTTATTGAAGATCCTCAGGAGAAAGTGGAGGCAGTGGGGGCTGTTTTTCAGGAAGTGTATAAGGTGAATGATAGCATTCGCCCGAACCGCATCCTGGAAAACAATGCCCTGCTCCATCACTTCTACCTAAGAAATGACATAACGCAATGGCGATCTGAGAACCGCGGTTTCACGCGGTTCGATGACGAAAACTTGGCAAACGCCATAGTCGCCGAGCGAAGTGGGTCTAGTCCCCTGTTAATTTCGAAGGTGGAACTCCAGACCATCTTCGATTCCATAAAGAAAAAGAAGTCAGCGGGAGTCGATGGTATATCCAACATTGTACTGCGACACTTACCCCCTGAAGCTGTGGACATTTACGCCACGCTGTTCAACAACGCGCTGAATAATGCATATTATCCAGTGCGTTGGAAGACGGCGGTGGTTCATCCTCTCCCGAAAAAGGGAAAGGACAACTCCAATCCGGCAAATTTCCGGTCGATAAAGGCTGAACTATAATAGAAGCTGGTTGCGGACGACCACTTCCGTAACTGTGCGAACACAGGCACACACTGAACTTCGATTCGTTCAGTTTTCGTTCACTTTTGCTCACTTACGAAAAAGCGAATTGATTCGCTCTTTCTCTTTCTATTGTTCTTTCATACACAAATTTTACATTTCACTTCAACAGCTGTGTACATTTAAATTTGAAAGTTCCTAAGAAACGAAATTTTGTTTTTATTGTTTGCAATTCCATTCTGGAAAGTCTATTATGGGCGACTTGAGTAATTGAGAGTACTGAAGAAAACTTAACTTAGAATTTTGACATTAGCTTCCGATTGCTTCCGTCTATTATAGTTCAGCCTTAAGTCTCCTTCCGAGTATCAGCAAGGTATTCGAAAAGATTCTCAATCGGGCTCTGTTCAAGTGGTCTGAGGACAACAATATTATACCAGAGAACCAGTTTGGTTTCAAGGCCGGAAATGACATTAAAAATGGTCTGCAACAGGGAGCGGTGAACTCGCCGATTCTCTTCAGCATTTACACCAGCGATATGATAGGTAGTCTTACTCAGGCAATTGCGTATGCGGACGATCTTATCGCGTACAGATCAGCACCTACTGTCGAGGTTATCCGAACTCTTTTGCAGCGGGACTTCGATAAGATCCAGAGATATTGTGATGACTGGAAGTTGAAAATCAACTTTCAGAAATCGGAAACTATCCTGTTTAGGACACAGTTGTCTAAGGCCTCTAGGGATACGAGAAAGAACTGGCGCAAGCTGGTGATCGTTGGACCAAACGGACATCCACTGGCGAGTAAAAATGTAGTAAAGTACCTTGGCATCTGGCTGGATCAGTATCTATATTTCGGAAGACATGTAGATGCTGCTCTGGCGAGAGCTAGGGGAGCATTTGCCCTGACAAGACGATTGTTTTATAGCAGCCGTCTTGACAGCAGGGTGAAGGTGATTTGCTACATGTCTCTTATCAGACCGATGATTGCCTATGGGTGCCCGGTGTGGTTCAACGTTGCCCCATCACAAATGGAAAAGATACGGGTGTTTGAGAGGCAGTGTTTGAGAAGCTGCCTTGGACTTCACAGAACACCAGTATCTGACTACACAAAATATTATTCCAACCAGGTCCTATACAACGGGGCCAACATAAACAGGATAGACAAATTTCTGGTGAAACTCATTCGGTTTCACGCGGCAAGAGCGATGCCCTCGAGCAATAGTCTCATCTTTGGGGCCTTCTACCCCAATGATGAATATTTTGAAAGTGCGCGTTTAAGCGGCTTTATTTCGCCTGAAGCTTTCCTATTTTTGGATAGTCGAGGGCTGATACAGGACAGATCGGCGGTTCCGCTAATCTACCACGTCTTCCGACGAACTGTGGATAGACGGCTCCTGTACGACCGAGACGTAGTCGCTCAGGGCGGAGGAGAGCGCCTGCGGTTCAGCAGGAGTGTGTCCGATTGGGACCGTCGGAGTAGGTGGCAACAGGAGAACCTGTTGTGGTGGCTGCAAGACTAGTTATAGATAGTTGACTTTTTAAAGTGAAAAATGGCCGACTTACGTAATTCTAAGGTTTTAAGGTTAAGTTAGGTAAAACAGTCGGGGTGGCACAAAAAAAGAAATACAAAAAAATACAAAAAACATATGACAAGGCTACAATCCGCTGTGCGGATCGTTGAATACCCTATCCCATCCTATCCATAAAACTAAAATCCCCAAAAAAGTGGGCATGGCTAAAAACACGATGTGGATAAAATAGAAAAAATGATATACCTAGTGACAACAAATTCTTCAGACTGCTTACGAAACACTTTTACGGTTCTACAAAAGACAAGGTTTTCTCCTGCATATGTTATGGGGTAGGGTATAAAAATGGTTTTTTTATAAAAACGCCCCCAAAATGTGGGCTAGGGTTAAAATTGTATATAGACGAAATGTTTATATTAATAATGTTAATGATTCTGCATCAAAATTTTTTTCGAAAAATTTAAAATTTGACCGAAAACTGTTTTTTATTGAAAACGCCCCCAAAAAGTGGGCGTGGCAAAAAACTTTATATGAACGAAATATAGACATTAATATTGTCTAAATATGCTGTTCAGAAACTTTTTTGAAATTCCTTACGGTTTGGTAAAAAACTGAGTTTTTCCTAAAAGGGGGCGTGGCAGTGGGCGGATTTCAAAACTTTTTACACTTGTTCTGTAGGCAGAGACGAGGATCCTATATACCAAATTTCGTTTACTAGCTTAAAATTTAAGGCCTAAAAATCGGTGACGGACGGACGGACAGACAGACATGGCTTAATCGACTCAGCTAGCGATTCTGAGTCGATCCATATACTTTGAGGTATATGTAGCAAAATTATTTCTCTCTGTTACAAACTAAGTATCAAAACTAATATACCCCTATGGGATAGGGTATAAACATATGAGAAGGCTACACTCCGCTGTGCGGATCGTTGAATACCCTATCCCATCCTATCCATAAAACTAAAATCCCCAAAAAAGTGGGCATGGCTAAAAACACGATGTGGATAAAATAGAAAAAATGATATAGTGACAACAAATTCTTCAGACTGCTTACGAAACACTTTTACGGTTCTACAAAAGACAAGGTTTTCTCCTGCATATGTTATGGGGTAGGGTATAAAAATGGTTTTTATATAAAAACGCCCCCAAAAAGTAGGCGTGGGTTAAAATGGTATGCAGACGAAATGTTTATATTAATAATGTTAATGATTCTGCATCAACATTTTTTTCGAAAAATTTAAAATTTGACCGAAAACAGTTTTTTATTGAAAACGCCCCCAAAAAGTGGGCGTGGCAAAAAACTTTATATGAACGAAATATAGACATTAATATTGTCTAAATATGCTGTTCAGAAACTTTTTTAAAATTCCTTACGTTTGGTCAAAAACTGAGTTTTTCTTAAAAGGGGGCGTGGCAGTGGGCGGATTTCAAAAATTTTTACACTTGTTCTGTAGGCAGAGACGAGGATCCTATATACCAAATTTCATAATCCTAGCTCAAAATTTAAGGCCTAAAAATCGGTGACGTACAGACGGACGGACGGACGGACAGACAGACATGGCTTAATCGACTCAGCTAGCGATTCTGATTCGATCCATATACTTTGAGGTATATGTAGCAAAATTATTTCTCTCTGTTACAAACTAAGTATCAAAACTAATATACCCCTATGGGATAGGGTATAAAAATATACACAAAACATATGAGAAGGCTACAATCAGCAGTGCGGATCGTTTAATACCCTATCCCATCCCATCCTTAAAATTAATATCCCCAAAATGTGGTCTTTATGGGCATAAAGTATTGAAAATGGCGTTGTCACAACATATTGTTCAGAAGGTTTATGTAATTCTTTTATGGTTCGACGAAGAACAACGTTTTTCTATTGCATATGCCTTGGGGCAGGGCATACAAATGTTTTTTGTAAGAAAACGCCCCCAAAAAGTGGGCGTGGGTTAAAATGGTCTATAAAAGAAATGTTCATATTAATACTACCAATGATTGTACATCAAATTTTTTTTTTGAAAATTTTAAAATTTGACCAGAAAACGTTTTTTATAAAAAACGCCCCCAAAAAGTGGGCGTGGCAAAAAACTTAAAATTGACGAAATATAGATATTACAATTCTCTAAATATGCTGCTCAGACACTTTTTTAAAATTCCTTACGGTTTGGCCAAAAAATACGTTTTCCTAAAAAGGGGGCGTGGCAGTAGGCGGATTTCAAAAATTTTTACACTTGTTCTGGTGGCACGGACGAGGATCCTATATTCCAAATTTCATTATCCTAGCTCAAAATTTAAGGACCAAAAACCGCTGACGAAGAGACGGATGGACGGACGGATGGACGGACGGACGGACAGACAGACATGGCTAATTCGACTCAGCTAGCGATTCTGAGTCGATCCATATACTTTGAGGTATATGTAGCTTAATTATTTCTCTATGTTACAAACTAAGTATCAAAACTAATATACCCCTATGGGATAGGGTATAAAAATAAGAAAAAAATATGAGAAGACTACAATCCACTGTGCGGATCGTTGAATACCCTATCCCATCCTATCCATAAAACTAAAATCCCCAAAAAAGGGAGGCATGGCTAAAAACACGATGTGGATAAAAAAAAAATGATATAGTGACAACAAATTCTTCAGACTGCTTACAAAACACTTTAACGGTTCTACAAAAGACAAGGTTTTCTCTTGCATATGTTATGGGGTTATGTATAAAAATGGTTTTTATATAAAAACGCCCCCAAAAAGTGGGCGTGGGTTAAAATGGTATATAGACGAAATGTTCATATTAATAATGTTAATGATTCTGCATCAAAATTTTTTTCGAAAAATTTAAAATTTGACCGAAAACAGTTTTTTATTGAAAACGCCCCCAAAAAGTGGGCGTGGCAAAAAACTTTATATGGACGAAATATAGATATTAATATTGTCTAAATATGTTGTTCAGAAACTTTTTTAAAATTCCTTACGGTTTGGTCAAAAACTGAGTTTTTCTTAAAAGGGGGCGTGGCAGTGGGCGGATTTCAAAAATTTTTACACTTGTTCTGTAGGCAGAGACGAGGATCCTATATACCAAATTTCATTATCCTAGCTCAAAATTTAAGGCCTAAAAATCGGTGACGTACAGACGGACGGACGGACGGACGGACGGACGGACGGACGGACGGACGGACGGACGGACGGACAGACAGACATGGCTAAATCGACTCAGCTAGCGATTCTGAGTCGATCCATATACTTTGAGGTATATGTAGCAAAATTATTTCTCTATGTTACAAACTAAGTATCAAAACTAATATACCCCTATGGGATAGGGTATAAACATATGAGAGGCTACAATCCGCTATGCGGATCGTTGAATACCCTATCCCATCCCATCCTTTAAATTAATATCCTCAAAATATAGGCTTTATGGCGATGAAATACAGAAAATGACATTGTCACAATATATTGCTCAGACAGTTTCTCAAAATCTTTTGTGGTTCGACAAAAAACAACGTATTTCTATTGCTAATGCCTTGGGATGGGGTACACAAATGGTTTTTGTAAGAAAACGCCCCCAAAATGTGGGCGTAGGTGAAAATGATCTATGGACAAAATGTTTATATTACCATTGCGGAAGTATTTGCATCAAAAATTTTTTTGAAAGTTTTAAAATTTGGACAAAAAGCGTTTTTTACTAAAAACGCCCCCAAAAAGTGGGCGTGGCAAAAAACTTTGTATGAACGAAATATAGATATTAGGATTGTCTAAATATCCTGCTCAGACACTTTTTTGAATATCCTTACGGTTTGGCCAAAAAATAAGTTTTTCTAAAAAGGGGGCGTGGCAGTGGGCAGACCTCAAAAATTTTTACACTTGTTCTGGTGACTCGCACAAGGATCCTATATACCAAATTTCATTATCCTAGCTCAAAATTTAAGGCCCAAAAATCGGTGACGAACAGACAGACGGACGGACGGACGGACGGACGGACGGACGGACGGACAGACAGACATGGCTAATTCGACTCAGCTAGCGATTCTGAGTCGATCCATATACTTTGAGGTATATGTAGCAAAATTATTTCTCTATGTTACAAACTATGTATCAAAACTAATATACCCCCCTATGGGATAGGGTATAAACATATGAGAAGGCTACAATCCGCTGTGCGGATCGTTGAATACCCTATCCCATCCTATCCATAAAACTAAAATCCCCAAAAAAGGGGACATGGCTAAAAACACGATGTGGATAAATAGAAAAAATGATATAGTGACAACAAATTCTTCAGACTGCTTACAAAACACTTTAACGGTTCTACAAAAGACAAGGTTTTCTCTTGCATATGTTATGGGGTAGTGTATAAAAATGGTTTTTATATAAAAACGCCCCCAAAAAGTGGGCGTGGGTTAAAATGGTATATAGAAGAAATGTTCATATTAATAATGTTAATGATTCTGCATCAAAATTTTTTTCGAAAAATTTAAAATTTGACCGAAAACAGTTTTTTATTGAAAACGCCCCCAAAAAGTGGGCGTGGCAAAAAACTTTATATGGACGAAATATAGATATTAATATTGTCTAAATATGTTGTTCAGAAACTTTTTTAAAATTCCTTACGGTTTGGTCAAAAACTGAGTTTTTTTTAAAAGGGGGCGTGGCAGTGGGCGGATTTCAAAAATTTTTACACTTGTTCTGTAGGCAGAGACGAGGATCCTATATACCAAATTTCATTATCCTAGCTCAAAATTTAAGGCCTAAAAATCGGTGACGTACAGACGGACGGACGGACAGACGGACGGACGGACGGACGGACAGACAGACATGGCTTAATCGACTCAGCTAGCGATTCTGAGTCGATCCATATACTTTGAGGTATATGTAGCAAAATTATTTCTCTATGTTACAAACTAAGTATCAAAACTAATATACCCCTATGGGATAGGGTATAAACATATGAGAAGGCTACAATCCGCTGTGCGGATCGTTGAATACTCTATCCCATCCCATCTGTAAAACTAATATCCCCAAAAAGTGGATATGGCTTAAAAATTACATTGTCACAACAAATTTTACGGTTCTACAAAAGACAAGGTTTTTCTATATATAAACGCAACCAAAAATTGGGCGTGGGTGAAAATGGTCTAAAGAAGAAATGTTCATATTAATATTACTAATGATTGTGCATAAATTTTTTTTTTTCGAATATTTTAAAATTTAACCGAAAAAGGTTTTTAACGAAAACGTCACCAAAAAGTGGGCATGGCAAACATTTTTATATGAACAAAATATAGATATTCAGATTGTCTTAATATAATGTTCAGAAACATTTTAAAAATTCCAAAGGGGGCGTGGCAGTGGGCGTGTTGTGAGTCTAGGTAAGCCACGGGGGCAACTTCGATGCTGGAGAAGAGGATATTCGGATAGGAAGTGGGGGTGGATGGTGGTAGTAAGTGGTGGAACAGGGGGTTAGTGATAGTTTGTTGTGGTTAAGTGTTAATGTATGTATTAATATTAAAGGCGACTTACGTCGCGTTCTTAAAAGTATATTGTTTGATTGTTTTATTTTGTTTTCTGTGTATATAAATTGACTGTGACGAAGGGCTGCCGTAATAGGCTCGAAACGGAGGACGAGTGGTCGGGAGTTCTCCGATTTCGTAAAAAAAGGAATAGTCCTTCGACCAGTACTGAGGTGGGATGGAATTTAAGCAACAACGTGTGGCAAAAGCCCACTCCCTGAGTTATCATTGCTTTACCCTGATTGCTAACCGGGCAAATAGTTGAACACACTTGGAAAATAGTAAAAAACATATGAGAAGGCTACAATCAGCAGTGCGGATCGTTTAATACCCTATCCCATCCCATCCTTAAAATTAATATCCCCAAAATGTGGTCTTTATGGGCATAAAGTATTGAAAATGGCGTTGTCACAACATATTGTTCAGAAGGTTTATGTAATTCTTTTATGGTTCGACGAAGAACAACGTTTTTCTATTGCATATGCCTTGGGGCAGGGCATACAAATGTTTTTTGTAAGAAAACGCCCCCAAAAAGTGGGCGTGGGTTAAAATGGTCTATAAAAGAAATGTTCATATTAATACTACCAATGATTGTACATCAAATTTTTTTTTTTGAAAATTTTAAAATTTGACCAGAAAACGTTTTTTATAAAAAACGCCCCCAAAAAGTGGGCGTGGCAAAAAACTTAAAATTGACGAAATATAGATATTACAATTCTCTAAATATGCTGCTCAGACACTTTTTTAAAATTCCTTACGGTTTGGCCAAAAAATACGTTTTCCTAAAAAGGGGGCGTGGCAGTAGGCGGATTTCAAAAATTTTTACACTTGTTCTGGTGGCACGGACGAGGATCCTATATTCCAAATTTCATTATCCTAGCTCAAAATTTAAGGACCAAAAACCGCTGACGAAGAGACGGATGGACGGACGGATGGACGGACGGACGGACAGACAGACATGGCTAATTCGACTCAGCTAGCGATTCTGAGTCGATCCATATACTTTGAGGTATATGTAGCTTAATTATTTCTCTATGTTACAAACTAAGTATCAAAACTAATATACCCCTATGGGATAGGGTATAAAAATAAGAAAAAAACATATGAGAGGCTACAATCCGCTATGCGGATCGTTGAATACCCTATCCCATCCCATCCTTTAAATTAATATCCTCAAAATATAGGCTTTATGGCGATGAAATACAGAAAATGACATTGTCACAATATATTGCTCAGACAGTTTCTCAAAATCTTTTGTGGTTCGACAAAAAACAACGTATTTCTATTGCTAATGCCTTGGGATGGGGTACACAAATGGTTTTTGTAAGAAAACGCCCCCAAAATGTGGGCGTAGGTGAAAATGATCTATGGACAAAATGTTTATATTACCATTGCGGAAGTATTTGCATCAAAAATTTTTTTGAAAGTTTTAAAATTTGGACAAAAAGCGTTTTTTACTAAAAACGCCCCCAAAAAGTGGGCGTGGCAAAAAACTTTGTATGAACGAAATATAGATATTAGGATTGTCTAAATATCCTGCTCAGACACTTTTTTGAATATCCTTACGGTTTGGCCAAAAAATAAGTTTTTCTAAAAAGGGGGCGTGGCAGTGGGCAGATTTCAAAAATTTTTACACTTGTTCTGGTGACTCGCACAAGGATCCTATATACCAAATTTCATTATCCTAGCTCAAAATTTAAGGCCCAAAAATCGGTGACGAACAGACAGACGGACGGACGGACGGACGGACGGACAGACAGACATGGCTAATTCGACTCAGCTAGCGATTCTGAGTCGATCCATATACTTTGAGGTATATGTAGCAAAATTATTTCTCTATGTTACAAACTATGTATCAAAACTAATATACCCCCCTATGGGATAGGGTATAAACATATGAGAAGGCTACAATCCGCTGTGCGGATCGTTGAATACCCTATCCCATCCTATCCATAAAACTAAAATCCCCAAAAAAGGGGACATGGCTAAAAACACGATGTGGATAAATAGAAAAAATGATATAGTGACAACAAATTCTTCAGACTGCTTACAAAACACTTTAACGGTTCTACAAAAGACAAGGTTTTCTCTTGCATATGTTATGGGGTAGTGTATAAAAATGGTTTTTATATAAAAACGCCCCCAAAAAGTGGGCGTGGGTTAAAATGGTATATAGAAGAAATGTTCATATTAATAATGTTAATGATTCTGCATCAAAATTTTTTTCGAAAAATTTAAAATTTGACCGAAAACAGTTTTTTATTGAAAACGCCCCCAAAAAGTGGGCGTGGCAAAAAACTTTATATGGACGAAATATAGATATTAATATTGTCTAAATATGTTGTTCAGAAACTTTTTTAAAATTCCTTACGGTTTGGTCAAAAACTGAGTTTTTTTTAAAAGGGGGCGTGGCAGTGGGCGGATTTCAAAAATTTTTACACTTGTTCTGTAGGCAGAGACGAGGATCCTATATACCAAATTTCATTATCCTAGCTCAAAATTTAAGGCCTAAAAATCGGTGACGTACAGACGGACGGACGGACGGACGGACGGACGGACGGACGGACAGACAGACATGGCTTAATCGACTCAGCTAGCGATTCTGAGTCGATCCATATACTTTGAGGTATATGTAGCAAAATTATTTCTCTATGTTACAAACTAAGTATCAAAACTAATATACCCCTATGGGATAGGGTATAAACATATGAGAAGGCTACAATCCGCTGTGCGGATCGTTGAATACTCTATCCCATCCCATCTGTAAAACTAATATCCCCAAAAAGTGGATATGGCTTAAAAATTACATTGTCACAACAAATTTTACGGTTCTACAAAAGACAAGGTTTTTCTATATATAAACGCAACCAAAAATTGGGCGTGGGTGAAATGGTCTAAAGAAGAAATGTTCATATTAATATTACTAATGATTGTGCATAAATTTTTTTTTTTTCGAATATTTTAAAATTTAACCGAAAAAGGTTTTTAACGAAAACGTCACCAAAAAGTGGGCATGGCAAACATTTTTATATGAACAAAATATAGATATTCAGATTGTCTTAATATAATGTTCAGAAACATTTTAAAAATTCCAAAGGGGGCGTGGCAGTGGGCGTGTTGTGAGTCTAGGTAAGCCACGGGGGCAACTTCGATGCTGGAGAAGAGGATATTCGGATAGGAAGTGGGGGTGGATGGTGGTAGTAAGTGGTGGAACAGGGGGTTAGTGATAGTTTGTTGTGGTTAAGTGTTAATGTATGTATTAATATTAAAGGCGACTTACGTCGCGTTCTTAAAAGTATATTGTTTGATTGTTTTATTTTGTTTTCTGTGTATATAAATTGACTGTGACGAAGGGCTGCCGTAACAGGCTCGAAACGGAGGACGAGTGGTCGGGAGTTCTCCGATTTCGTAAAAAAAGGAATAGTCCTTCGACCAGTACTGAGGTGGGATGGAATTTAAGCAACAACGTGTGGCAAAAGCCCACTCCCTGAGTTATCATTGCTTTACCCTGATTGCTAACCGGGCAAATAGTTGAACACACTTGGAAAATAGTAAAAAACATATGAGAAGGCTACAATCAGCAGTGCGGATCGTTTAATACCCTATCCCATCCCATCCTTAAAATTAATATCCCCAAAATGTGGTCTTTATGGGCATAAAGTATTGAAAATGGCGTTGTCACAACATATTGTTCAGAAGGTTTATGTAATTCTTTTATGGTTCGACGAAGAACAACGTTTTTCTATTGCATATGCCTTGGGGCAGGGCATACAAATGTTTTTTGTAAGAAAACGCCCCCAAAAAGTGGGCGTGGGTTAAAATGGTCTATAAAAGAAATGTTCATATTAATACTACCAATGATTGTACATCAAATTTTTTTTTTGAAAATTTTAAAATTTGACCAGAAAACGTTTTTTATAAAAAACGCCCCCAAAAAGTGGGCGTGGCAAAAAACTTAAAATTGACGAAATATAGATATTACAATTCTCTAAATATGCTGCTCAGACACTTTTTTAAAATTCCTTACGGTTTGGCCAAAAAATACGTTTTCCTAAAAAGGGGGCGTGGCAGTAGGCGGATTTCAAAAATTTTTACACTTGTTCTGGTGGCACGGACGAGGATCCTATATTCCAAATTTCATTATCCTAGCTCAAAATTTAAGGACCAAAAACCGCTGACGAAGAGACGGTTGGACGGACGGATGAACGGACGGACGGACAGACAGACATGGCTAATTCGACTCAGCTAGCGATTCTGAGTCGATCCATATACTTTGAGGTATATGTAGCTTAATTATTTCTCTATGTTACAAACTAAGTCTCAAAACTAATATACCCCTATGGGATAGGGTATAAACATATGAGAGGCTACAATCCGCTATGCGGATCGTTGAATACCCTATCCCATCCCATCCTTTAAATTAATATCCTCAAAATATAGGCCTTATGGCGATGAAATACAGAAAATGACATTGTCACAATATATTGCTCAGACGGTTTCTCAAAATCTTTTGTGGTTCGACAAAAAACAACGTATTTCTATTGCTAATGCCTTGGGATGGGGTATACAAATGGTTTTTGTAAGAAAACGCCCCCAAAATGTGGGCGTAGGTGAAAATGATCTATGGACAAAATGTTTATATTACCATTGCGGAAGTATTTGCATCAAAATTTTTTCCGAAAGTTTTAAAATTTGGACAAAAAACGTTTTTTACTAAAAACGCCCCCAAAAAGTGGGCGTGGCAAAAAACTTTGTATGGACGAAATATTGATATTAGGATTATCTATATATGTTGCTAACACACTTTTTTGAAATTCCTTACGGTTTGGCTTAAAACTACGTTTTTTCTAAAAGGGGGCGTGGCAGTGGACGGATTTCAAAAATTTTTACACTTGTTCTGGTGACTCGGCCAAGGATCCTATATACCAAATTTCATTATCCTAGCTCAAAATTTAAGGCCCAAAAATCGGTGACGAACAGACAGACGGACGGACAGACAGACATGGCTAATTCGACTCAGCTAGCGATTCTGAGTCGATCCATATACTTTGAGGTATATGTAGCTAAATTATTTCTCTATGTTACAAACTAAGTATCAAAACTAATATACCCCTATGGGATAGGGTATAAACATATGAGAGGCTACAATCCGCTATGCGGATCGTTGAATACCCTATCCCATCCCATCCTTTAAATTAATATCCTCAAAATATAGGCCTTATGGCGATGAAATACAGAAAATGACATTGTCACAATATATTGCTCAGACAGTTTCTCAAAATCTTGTGTGCTTCGACAAAAAGCAACGTATTTCTATTGCTAATGCCTTGGGATGGGGTATACAAATGGTTTTTGTAAGAAAACGCCCCCAAAATGTGGGCGTAGGTGAAAATGATCTATGGGCAAAATGTTTATATTACCATTTCGGAAGTATTTGCATCAAAATTTTTTTCGAAAGTTTTAAAATTTGGACAAAAAGCGTTTTTTACTAAAAACGCCCCCAAAAAGTGGTCGTGGCAAAAAACCTTGTATGAACGAAATATAGATAGTAGGATTGTCTAAATATGCTACTCAGATAATTTTTTGAAATTCCTTACGGTATAAATATCCAAATGAGTTATTTCGTTTTTATACCCTATCCCATAGGGGGGTATATTAGTTTTGATACTTAGTTTGTAACATAGAGAAATAATTTTGCTACATATACCTCAAAGTATATGGATCGACTCAGAATCGCTAGCTGAGTCGAATTAGCCATGTCTGTCTGTCCGTCCGTCCGTCCGTCTGTCTGTTCGTCACCGATTTTTGGGCCTTAAATTTTGAGCTAGGATAATGAAATTTGGTATATAGGATCCTTGGCTGAGTCACCAGAACAAGTGTAAATTTTTTTAAAATCCGCCCACTGCCACGCCCCTTTTTAGAAAAAACGTAGTTTTAAGCCAAACCGTAAGGAATTTTAAAAAAGTGTTTTTGCAACATATTTAGACAATCCTAATATCTATATTTCGTCCATACAAAGTTTTTTGCCACGCCCACTTTTTGGGGGCGTTTTTAGTAAAAAACGCTTTTTGTCCAAATTTTAAATCTTTCGAAAAAAATTTTGATGCAAATACTTCAGAAATGGTAATATAAACATTTTATCCATAGATCATTTTCACCTACGCCCACATTTTGGGGGCGTTTTCTTACAAAAACCATTTGTATACCCCATCCCAAGGCATTAGCAATAGAAATACGTTGTTTTTTGTCGAACCACACAAGATTTTGAGAAACTGTCTGAGCAATATATTGTGACAATGTCATTTTCTGTATTTCATCGCCATAAGGCCTATATTTTGAGGATATTAATTTAAAGGATGGGATGGGATAGGGTATTCAACGATCCGCATAGCGGATTGTAGCCTCTCATATGTTTTTTAAGTTATTTTTAAGTAGTTTGAATTAGTTTCTAAGTATTTTTAATTAGTTCATAAGTAGTTTTAAGGAGTAAGTAAGTAAATAAAATCAAAAAAAGATACAAAACCAAGTTTTTTTTTAAAATGTTTCTTGGTACAAATAAATACATATATATAACAAAATAAAATTATAATATTAGATTTTAGGCCGAAAGGCATTAGTTTTTAAGTTGTCAGTATTTAATTTAGGGTTTCCGCAGAGGACAAGTAAGTTAGTTAAGTTAGTAGATAAGTAGGCTAGTTTTTATTAATTTTTGTCTAGCATGTAAGTTAGTTCTAAGTTGAAGAAAATAAAAATGAATTTAAAAAAAAAAAATTATATTCATTTAATCTTGTTTTCCATCTGATCGTCCTTGAATCAGGGTCCTTGAGATTGTTTAACCAAACAAGTGGTCTATGATCTGTTTTAATATTAAATTTGACTCCATATAGATAGGGTCGGATATATTTTGTTGCCCAAACTATAGACAATAACTCTTTTTCAATAGTTGAGTAATTTGGTACACAAAGCTTTCTTATTTCTTCTTATTTAGTTGGATGTGGTTTAATTCCATTATCAGTAAGGATATGTCCCAAGTATTCTGTATTTTTAGAGAAAAATTTACACATATCTATTTGTATCTTTAGGTTATGCTTTCGTAACTCTTTAAATATCGATTGAATATTCATTTCCATTTCTTGTAGTGATGTAGCAAATATTAATATGTCGTCGAGAAATACGACACATATTTATACCCTATCCCATAGGGGTATATTAGTTTTGATACTTAGTTTGTAACAGAGAGAAATAATTTTGCTACATATACCTCAAAGTATATGGATCGACTCAGAATCGCTAGCTGAGTCGATTAAGCCATGTCTGTCTGTCCGTCCGTCCGTCCGTCTGTACGTCACCGATTTTTAGGCCTTAAATTTTAAGCTAGGATAATGAAATTTGGCATATAGGATCCTCGTCTCTGCCTACAGAACAAGTGTAAAAATTTTTGAAATCCGCCCACTGCCACGCCCCCTTTTAAGAAAAACTCAGTTTTTGACCAAACCGTAAGGAATTTAAAAAAAGTTTCTGAACAGCATATTTAGACAATATTAATGTCTATATTTCGTTCATTTAAAGTTTTTTGCCACGCCCACTTTTTGGGGGCGTTTTCAATAAAAAACTGTTTTCGGTCAAATTTTAAATTTTTCGAAAAAATTTTTTATGCAGAATCATTAACATTATTAATATAAACATTTCGTCTATATACCATTTTAACCCACGCCCACTTTTTGGGGGCGTTTTTATATAAAACCCATTTTTATACCCTACCCCATAACATATGCAGGAGAAAACCTTGTCTTTTGTAGAACCGTAAAAGTGTTTCGTAAGCAGTCTGAAGAATTTGTTGTCACTATATCATTTTTTCTATTTTATCCACATCGTGTTTTTAGCCATGCCCACTTTTTTGGGGATTTTAGTTTTATGGATAGGATGGGATAGGGTATTCAACGATCCGCACAGCGGATTGTAGCCTTCTCATATGTTTTATTTATATGTTCTCTTAGGATTTCGTTCATCATCCTTTGAAATGTTGCCGGGGCATTTTTTAGTCCGAATGGCATTCTTATAAATTCAGAGTGACCTTGAGGGGTGCTAAATGCGGTTTTATGTTGGTCTTTTTGGTTTACCATAATTTGATGAAAACCTTTAGCTAGGTCTAATGTAGTAAAGTATTGAGCCTTACCAAGTTTATCAAAGATTGACTCAATGTTTGGGAGGGGGAACTTGTCCTCATGAGTTTTTTCATTTAATTTTCGATAGTCGACTACTATTCGCCATTTATTAGTTTTAGAATTATCTAGTTTTTTAGGTACTACCCAAATAGGTGCATTATAGGGGGAATTCGATCTATGTATAATGCCTTGTTTAAGCATATCTTGTAGGTACTTGTCTTTCTACTTCTTCTTCATGTATTTTAGGAAAATGGTAAATTTTTGAAATTATAGGTATATTATCTGTTGTGGTTATACTATGTTTAGTATTAGAAGTGCAACTCAAATCGGTGCCTTCTTTGTAAAATAAGTCATTATTATATTTTAATACTCTTCTTAGGGATTCGTTTTCTTCTTTATTAAGGTCTTCATAGAGACAATCCAAATTAGTTGTTTCTTTGAGTTCTTCGAAACAATTAGTTTCTTGAGGGCAAGTATAGTTAAAAAACATATGAGAGGCTACAATCCGCTATGGGGATCGTTGAATACCCTATCCCATCCCATCCTTTGAGTTAATATCCTCAAAATATAGGCCTTATGGCGATGAAATACAGAAAATGACATTGTCACAATATATTGCTCAGACAGTTTCTCAAAATCTTGTGTGGTTCGACAAAAAACATATGAGAAGGCTACAATCCGCTGTGCGGATCGTTGAAAACCCTATCCCATCCTATCCATAAAACTAAAATCCCAAAAAAAAAAGTGGGCATGGCTAAAAATACGATGTGGATAAAATAGAAAAATGATAAAGTGACAACTAAATCTTCAGACTGCTTACAAAACACTTTTACGGTTCTTCAAAAGACTAGGTTTTCTCCTTCATATGTTATGGGGTAGTGTATAAAAATGGTTTTTATATAAAAACGCCCCCAAAAAGTGGGCGTGGGTTAAAATAGTATAAAGACGAAATGTTCATATTAATAATGTAAATGATTCTGCATCAAAAATTTTTTCGAAAAATTTAAAATTTGACCGAAAACAGTTTTTTATTGAAAACGCCCCAAAAAGTGGGCGTGGCATAAAACATTATATGAACAAAATATAGATATTACGATTTTCTAAATATGCTGTTCAGACACTTTTTTAAAATACTTTACGGTTTTGCCAAAAATTACGTTTTTCTAAAAAGGGGGCGTGGCAGTGGGCGGATTTCAAAAATTTTTATATTTGTTCTGGTGACTCGGACAAGGATCCTATATACCAAATTTCATTATCCTAGCTCAAAATTTAAGGCCCAAAAATCGGTGACGAACAGACAGACGGACGGACGGACAGACAGACATGGCTAATTCGACTCAGCTAGCGATTCTGAGTCGATCCATATACTTTGAGGTATATGCAAAATTATTTCTCTATGTTACAAACTAAGTATCAAAACTAATATACCCCCCTATGGGATAGGGTATAAAAACGAAATAATTCATTTGGATATTTATACCCTATCCCATAGGGGTATATTAGTTTTGATACTTAGTTTGTAACAGAGAGAAATAATTTTGCTACATATACCTCAAAGTATATGGATCGACTCAGAATCGCTAGCTGAGTCGATTAAGCCATGTCTGTCTGTCCGTCCGTCCGTCCGTCCGTCCGTCCGTCTGTACGTCACCGATTTTTAGGCCTTAAATTTTAAGCTAGGATAATGAAATTTGGTATATAGGATCCTCGTCTCTGCCTACAGAACAAGTGTAAACATTTTTGAAATCCGCCGACTGCCACGCCCCCTTTTAAGAAAAACTCAGATTTTGACCAAACCGTAAGGAATTTTAAAAAAGTTTCTGAACAGCATATTTAGAAAATATTAATGTCTATATCTCGTTCATATAAAGTTTTTTACCACGCCCACTTTTTGGGGGCGTTTTCAATAAAAAACTGTTTTCGGTCAAATTTTAAATTTTTCGAAAAAAATTTTGATGCAGAATCATTAACATTATTAATATAAACATTTCGTCTATATACCATTTTAACCCACGCCCACTTTTTGGGGGCGTTTTTATATAAAACCCATTTTTATACCCTACCCCATAACATATGCAGGAGAAAACCTTGTCTTTTGTAGAACCGTAAAAGTGTTTCGTAAGCAGTCTGAAGAATTTGTTGTCACTATATCATTTTTTCTATTTTATCCACATCGTGTTTTTAGCCATGCCCACTTTTTTGGGGATTTTAGTTTTATGGATAGGATGGGATAGGGTATTCAACGATCCGCACAGCGGATTGTAGCCTTCTCATATGTTTTTCATATAGAAAAGAAATATTATTTTACGGTAATCGACAAATTTTCCAAATATCTATACGTTACCTTAGTAGAATAAATAAAAGAATATATACTAAATTTGGACAAACCCAAATTGATAGTATCAGATAATGAATTTAATACAGCTAACGTTTTAGAATACATAGAACAAGAAAACCTATCAATCCATTTTAATTCTCCGAATAGCCATACAGGCAATGCGGATATGAGTAGATGTCATTCGTCAGTACTTGAACACATCAGAATTCTGAATATCACAGAATCCAATCTTGATATAACAGACAAAATTCTTAAAGCTTCTATGTATTATAATAATACAATTCACTCGACTATAGAAAGAAAACCAATAGAAGTTCAGTTCGGAAAAGTTGATATAAACGAGATTTTTAAACTTTTAGAAATGAAGAAAAATCAATGGTTAGGCTATCACAACAAAAATAGGGAAACAAATAAACCGTATCCTTATGATAAAGCGTATATTAAACATATGAGAGGCTAAAATCCGCTATGCGGATCGTTGAAACCCCTATCCCATCCCATCCTTAAAATTAATATCCTCAAAATATAGGCCTTATGGCGATGAAATACAGAAAATGACATTGTCACAATATATTGCTCAGATAGTTTATCAAAATCCTTTGTGGTTCGACAAAAAACAACGTATTTCTTTTGCTAAAGCCTTGGGATGGGGTATACAAATGGTTTTTGTAAGAAAACGCCCCCAAAATGTGGGCGTAGGTGAAAATGATCTATGGACAAAATGTTTATATTACCATTGCGGAAGTATTTGCATCAAAAATTTTTTTCGAAAGTTTTAAAATTTGTACAAAAAGCGTTTTTTACTAAAAACGCCCCCAAAAAGTGGGCGTGGCAAAAAACTTTGTATGGACGAAATATAGATATTAGGATTGTCTAAATATGTTGCAAAAACACTTTTTTAAAATTCCTTACGGTTTGGCTTAAAACTACGTTTTTTCTAAAAAGGGGCGTGGTAGTGGGCGGATTTTAAAAATTTTTACACTTGTTCTGGTGACTCAGCCATGGATCCTATATACCAAATTTCATTATCCTAGCTCAAAATTTAAGGCCCAAAAATCGGTGACGAACAGACAGACGGACGGACGGACGGACGGACGGACAGACAGACATGGCTAATTCGACTCAGCTAGCGATTCTGAGTCGATCCATATACTTTAAGGTATATGTAGCTAAATTATTTCTCTATGTTACAAACTAAGTATCAAAACTAATATACCCCTATGGGATAGGGTATAAAAATTATAGTCAGGTTAGACATAAAGAAAAATCTAAATTTAGAAAAGTAGATGTAAAGCTAAATAATGAAGGAGTAACTATAAACAGTAAAGGCAAAAGAAATCTAAAGATTCATCCTACACGGATTAAACGTCAGAAAAAATATTTTAAAGGTCCACATAATAAACAAAAATAAAATCAATGGAACTATGTTTTCATTACAGATTTCAACTCATCTCAACATAAAAACTATTTTCCTAATTTTAACAATAATAAGTGTTATAATAAGCTCAAGTGCAGATATTCAAATAGAGAACATAGAAGATCAAGGAGTAATATTAATAAAAGATGAAGATATACCAATAGTAAGTGACTATTATCGAATCTACCACAAGGTAAACCTTCAAGAATATATAGATATTCTTAATAATTTAACATCATATAAAAACCAAAATTCAGAAATAATAAAAATTATTCAAAGCAACCCAGCATTAACACAAAAAATTATGAAAATCCAAACTAACATAAAAATGCTATTAAGTTCAAATGAACACTCTGTCAAAAATAATATGAAATTACGCCATAATAGAACAAAAAGAGGTTTACTAAATCCAATAGGATCAATTTACAAATTATTATTTGGAATCATGGATAATGATGACAAAGAAGAAATTACAAATCAATTAGACGTTATAGATCAAAATGATAAAAAACTTTCAGAAGCATATAATCAACAAATTGAAATAAACGATATTTTTCAAACCAATTTTAAAAATATTAAAAATAATATAGACGAAACCAAAACTCAATTATTTAAACTCACTGCAAATAACAGGGACGAAATTAATATGATTAAAAATGAGATTTCATTATTGAAGCTTTCCAATTTTGTTTCAGAATTAGATCAAGAGATAGAAAAACTAATTGATAACGTAAACGCAGCTAAAGAAGAAATCATGTCAAGATCCATTTTGGATATTGATGAAATTGAAGAAAATTTTATAGGTTTAAATGAATTAAAAGAAATATAAATTAATATTTTCGGGAAAGATAATTCAAATACTTTTATAATAATTATAAGTATCCCCATATTTTTGGAAAAAGAATATCCAACTTACCATTTAAGATTAATACCTTTTGAAAACAATACCATAATACAAAACATATGAGAGGCTACAATCCGCTATGCGGATCGTTGAATACCCTATCCCATCCCATCCTTTAAATTAATATCCTCAAAATATAGGCCTTATGGCGATGAAATACAGAAAATGACATTGTCACAATATATTGCTCAGACAGTTTCTCAAAATCTTGTGTGGTTCGACAAAAAACAACGTATTTCTATTGCTAATGCCTTGGGATGGGGTATACAAATGGTTTTTGTAAGAAAACGCCCCCAAAATGTGGGCGTAGGTGAAAATGATCTGTGGAAAAAAATGTTTATATTACCATTTCGGAAGTATTTGTATCAAAATTTTTTTTCGAAAGTTTTAAAATTTGGACAAAAAGCGTTTTTTACTAAAAACGCCCCCAAAAAGTGGGCGTGGCAAAAAAATTTGTATGAACGAAATATAGATAGTAGGATTGTCTAAATATGCTACTCAAACACTTTTTTGAAATTCCTTACGGTTTGGCCAAAAAATAAGTTTTCCTAAAAAGGGGGCGTGGCAGTGGGCGGATTTCAAAAATTTTTACACTTGTTCTGGTGGCACGGACGAGGATCCTATATACCAAATTTCATTATCCTAGCTCAAAATTTAAGGCCCAAAAACCGCTGACGAACAGACAGACGGACGGACGGACGGACGGACGGACAGACAGACATGGCTAATTCGACTCAGCTATCGATTCTGAGTCGATCCATATACTTTGAGGTATATGTAGCAAAATTATTTCTCTATGTTACAAACTAAGTATCAAAACTAATATACCCCCCTATGGGATAGGGTATAAAAAAAATAATAGAGAAGAAGAAAAAATAAGCTAACTTGAAGAAAACAAACACTGAAGGACGACAACAAGAAGAAAGTTCGATCGCGCAGATCAGGGGCCTATTTCTCAGAACATAAATCATAATACAGCACATACAACTGTATGATTTTGACAATAATCACACTCAGAAATTACTCAGAAATGATATAGGTTGTGCTATCATACAGCAATGTATGTAGGGAGAATCGACTGGAAGTATTGGAAGAATGTATTATTCTGATACTCAAAAATGTAACATACATCGTTGTATGACAGCAAAAGGAAATTAATTTTAAATTTCAAACAGCAGAATAAAAAGTTGTTAGGTGAATAAAATCGGAAAAATGAGTCAATCGAAACGAAAATTTACAAAAGTAAGTACAAACTAATGTTGTGAACCACAGCAACAAAAGAGGAAGTCCATAATTGTTGGAAAGAAATCGCCTCATTGGCGCAGTGCTTATGGCTTATTGTGGATAAAGATGAAGAGAAATTCAGAAGGATGACATGGCAAAATTGGCGGCGTAATGCTATGGTTAGTTTTATAAGCGTATTTATGGACTTAATTATGTATATTTAAACACAGTTTTTGAAAACATTTCAGGCAAAGGTCGACTACATGAAAAAACATATGAGAGGCTACATACAATCCACTGTGCGGATCGTTGAATACCCTATCCCATTTTATCCTTAAATTTAATATCCTCAAAAGATAGGCTTTATGGCGATGAAATACAGAAAATGACATTGTCACAATATATGGCTCAGACAGTTTATCAAAATCGTTTGTGGTTCAACAAAAAACAACGTATTTCTATTGCTAATGCCTTGGGATGGGGTATACAAATGGTTTTTGTAAAAAAACGCCCCCAAAATGTAGGCGTGGGTGAAAATGATCCATGAACAAAATGTTCATATTACCATTGCGAAAAGTATTTGCATCATTTGCATTTTTTCGAAAGTGTTAAAAATTTGAAAAAAATCGTTTTTTACTAAAAACGCCCCCAAAATGTGGGCGTGGCAAAAAAACTTTGTATGGATGAAATATAGATATTAGGATTGTCTAAATATGCTGCTCAGACACTTTTTTGAAATTCCTTATGGTTTGGCTTAAAACTACGTTTATCTAAAAGAGGGCGTGGCAGTGGGCGGATTTCAAAACTCTAGCTCAAAATTTGAGGTGACACACAGACGGACGGACAGACAGACATTTCTTAATCGACTCAGCTAGCGATTCTGAATCGATCCATATACTTGGAAGTATATGTATCAAAATTATTTCTCTATGTTACAAACTTAATGTCAAAACTAATATACCCCGATAGGGCAGTGATAACGGAAGTAAAGAGATACCAAACTTCTGGATTTGCCTACAAGCTTGAACTCACCAAAAAACCATAACGCAAACATGTGTGCGTGAGTTATGGTATTCACCAATTTTCTCCAGTTTTCCACCTGCTCTTCACCGACCTTTCCTAAAAACTTCAGCCAAAATAGGGGAAATTTGTTGTGTCATCACAAAGTTATGGTTTTCCACCACGAAGTTACGGTTTTCCACCACAAAGTTACGGTTTTCGAACTGCGCATGCGCAAGTGAGTGCATCCGACAAAAATATTATGAACTGAGAAACTCGTTCAGCAAACACTTCGCATCTGTAGAGAATCGTTAAAACCTTTAACCAATATTAAATTTTTTTACATTCGGAAAAATTAGAGGCAATTCTTGAATAAATTGTAACCAAAAATAATAAAAGAGAAATCAGTATTCTCCGGTGTTTATATACGATATTTTTACAATTATTTTAATTATTGTAAGAAAAAAACATGTTTTCTAAATAAATACAAATTAAACCGTTGAAACTGATTTAAACAAATTACACGTAAACTACATTATACAACTTTTAAATGCGTTTATTTTTTAACATATTTTATCAGAGCTATAAACAAACGTAATTTGCACCCACTAATTCATCTCTATAATTCAGAAAAATAATTAACTTATCGAAATGAAATTTTCAAACTGACATAAGGAAGCAAGTAAGTGGTGTAAGTAGGTAGGAAATCGAGATTTTCCAAAGTGATCTAGATTAAAATAAAATCAATTTTATTTCCAATGGAAATGAAAACTTATGTCCAAATCGGAATAGCTTACAGTCATGTTACCCACGCAGGGGGATTCTAAATATTTTAAAAATGTTCACTTCCAATTCAATACAGAAAGACAATTACACTTTATTAACTCTTAACCAATACAATTACGTTGTTTGCGCGAGATTAACCACTTGAAGAGAGAGCGAGAGAGTAATCCTCGGTTTAAAAAAAAAAATTCTTATAATCCTATAATTCACAAGTTATCCAATCTGTTGAATAACCGAAAATTGGACACAAAGTGGGAAAGTATGTGCAAAATAGTTTCCAAAAATTAAGATAGTAAATAAATAAAACTTCTCATAGAATTCGTTGCTGGAACTGTGTGCCTTAAAAGTCTCATTTATACTTGTTTACCTACCTATACTCTACTTAACAAAAAAAGAAAACTAAAATTCCAATTGACATCATCTTTTCGCCAAATTTCAATTAAATTCCTAGTTAATTCACCTACTTCCGTGAATTAGTAGATTTTATGTTAAAAATTAAAAAATAAATTATAATTAATTTGGTACAAAACACCTTTATACAATTACACCCTTATTCATTAGAATTCCCTAAAACATATGCAGCCTCTAATATTCATTGTATAAGTTCTAGAAGGTTTTTGCGTTAAGAGGTATTTTAAGAAGTGTTTAGATACACAACAACAAAGAATTTGTATTTAAGATAGCTGACAAGCCACCAGTAGGAATTCTCATATAGCTCTCATGAAAAATTATCCATAAATTTCATTATTTGCTTAGTAAATTATTTTCATAGAGCAAATCTATTTGTAAAAAATATATATGCATTCATGAATTTCCTACTTGGGTTTTTTTTTGAGCTGGTAACGACGTGGGTACAGTTCGAATTCGAAATGTTAAATTCTTTTTGCACCATTTTGTTTTCGATACGCACATTATCACGTTGACCGTAGCAAGATTCCCAATTTTCCTACATATGTAAGAATGAATAATATATCTTTTATGTATTATTAACGTTTTTGTTTTTAAAAAATAAAATCAATCATTTTGAATCATTTTTTAAATCCATTTTGGATATTTATTTTGGAGAGGGAATTTTCCAGCTAGCCGCTGGCCATCAATTAAAATTTTATTCCTTAGATTCTTTAATATCAAATTACCCTACTCATAAAATCTGACTTGAGAACATATTATCCTCAGAATCTTTCGTATTAAATTACGCAACATGTATTAATGGTCTACAAATACCCGTAGGCGATTATAAAATTAATAAATACTCATTTTGGTAATTATAGATAATAAAATATATAAATAGTTTGATTTACGTTCTAACCGAAGAGTTGAATACATTCAATTTATTATATTTGAAAAAAAAATATTTACTTTACTGAATACGTTCATAACCATTTGTTTATATTCACCAAATTCTGAATCTGTCACTTTCTATTTGAATGTAAACAAACATTCTTACTTTTGTTTATTTTGTGAACCCATCTAAAATTATTTCTAAAAGTGTCACTGTGTTATGACTGGAAAAAGTATTAACTATAAGACCAGACATGGGAGTAATGCATTGGCATTGCGATTTCATTGGCATTGATAAAATCAATGCTAATGAAAAAAAAATTCATTAGCATTGAAGATAATAATGCTAATGGAAAAAAATTGCATTGGCATTGATTTTTTTAATGCCAATGAAAAGTAGTAATTTTGAATGAAATCTATTTTCATTGAGTAATAAGGCATTTTTTATTTATTATTTTTTTTTTTCGAAAAAAACCTCATGCAACTATAGAAGAAACACAATTTTTGTTGAGTTATTAATTAACTGTGTGAACCTAGTGGAATAAAATGGAATGTGCATGGTAGCAGCAACTGAAATCGTTGCTTCCAACTACAAACTCTCCATGGAACTAGAAAACAATAATTCCATTTTCAAAACAGAGGTCTATGCAGGGTTGGGGTCAAATTGCAAAGTAACAAATAAATAGAGGACAGCACAAACGATGTTTTTGGATCGCAGTGCTCTGTTGGGCTTACATATGATTATGGTATATCATCCCAATATCTTAAAAAAAAATTTAAAAAAATTTAAAAATTAATTTTTTTCATACTTTTCATTAGCATTGCAAAATGGTAATGAAAATTGATTGCATTGAAAATTTTCAATGGTAATTAAATAAAATGTCATTAGCATTGTGTTACTCAATGCTAATGAAATTTTTTTCATTGGCATTACTTTCACTCAATGCTAATGCTGTTTCCAATTTCATTTGTGTAGTAATGCATTACTCCCATGTCTGTATAAGACTAACTATTCGATTCAATCTTTCTGTTTTGTTTCTTTTTGTTTTTTTTTTCGCCTCCACCGCTACCACCATTTTTCTGTGTGATTTTAAAATTTCCACAATTGCGAAAAAATATTATGCCAATTGAAATATCAAAACAAAAATAAATCCACCACACTACTAAACAGCTGTTAATGAAAATGTCCAAACCCAAAATTGTTCGTCTGCTGAATTCTTTCAATCGGAAATACATGTATTCACAGACAGGAGTGCATTGGTGGTGGATTACAACAAAAACAACCAACTTTTGCGGGGATTCAGGGTGAGAGAGGTAGAAGTTCGTATAATCACATGATAATACTTTCAGCCGAAGATTTCCTCAGTTCATTGAAGCGTATGTTATAATGGGCCTGGCCATGATCGTGTAGATCCAGTGTGTGGTCTTTGGAGAGATTCCCCTGGTTTTACCATACATGTTGCGGCAAGCCCCAGAAAGCTTTGGTTGCTTTTTGAATTTTGTTGTTAATGTGGGAGTTCCAGCTTAGTTTTTTGTCGAGGATCACTCCAAGATATTTTACTTCGTTGGAATACTCAATGTATGTACCATTGATTGAAATTTGGGTAAGATTTAATTTCCTCCTTTTTGTAAAAGGGACGATGATAGCCTTGCTGGTGTTTATAGAAAGACTTTCTTTACTACACCAGTCTATGACTATCTTAAGGGCGTTTCCAAACGTGTTGTAACCTCGTTTGGTTCTTTGCCCTTTATTATGATGGCTAGGTCATTGGCGTATCCAATTATATTGAAACCTGCATTACTTAGGTCTTGAGGTTATCGATAACCAGATACCATAGAAGTGGTGAGAGTACTCCTCCCTGAGGGCAGCCTTAAACGGCTGTTACTGATACTGAGGTCAGTGCTGATGAAGCAGTTATTTTCCGACTTTCAAGCATCGCTTTCATCCATTTGATGGTGGGGTGATCTATGCTTCTATGAGTCAAAGCATTTGATATGGAGTCATATCCAGTGTTGTCAAAAGCACCCTCTATGTCTAGGAAGGCACATAATGCTACTTCTTTGTTTTCGTATGCACTTTTTATTTGTGATGTTAAACTTAGAAGTGCTCCTTCCCTGCATTTACCTTTTTGGTAGGAGAATTGACAGGGGGGCAAAGGAGTGCTTTCATTTAAGCACTCTCTAATGTGTACGTCTAGTATTCTTTCCATTATTTTCAGGAAAAACGATGTTAAGCTTATTGGACGGTATGATTTAGGTCAATCTATTGGTTTGCCTGGTTTGGGGATAAATACCACGTTTACCTCCCTCCAGGTTGTGGTATGTAGCCCCAATTGAAACTAAATCTAAATAAGGCTACCATAGTAGGTAAGAAAAAGTCCAAGCCCTTTTGTATAAGAGCAGGAAAGATTCCGTCTGTCCCTGGTGCCTTGTATGGTTTAAATGAGTTGATCGCCCATTTGACCTTATCCAGAGTGAAAAGTTTGCCGGATAAACTATTAATAATTTTCAGGTTTCTAGGGGGTGAGTCATCTATCATGTGTTCATGAAACTCACTTGTGATAGTGGAGCCGGGAAAGTGTACCTGAAGAAGTGTGGTCAACGTTTCTACCCGGTCACATGTGATTTTACCGTCAGATTTGACTAGTAATTGCCGGATAAACTATTAATCCTTTTCAGGTTTCTAGGGGGTGAGTCATCTATCATGTGTTCATGAAACTCACTTGTGATAGTGGAGCCGGGAAAGTGTACCTGAAGAAGTGTGATCAACGTTTCTTCCCGGCCACATGTGATTTTACCGTCAGATTTGACTAGTAATCCCATGCAGTTTGTTTTATCTTTCGAGAGTGCCCTCTGGAGACGCGCCACCGCCGGGAGCTCTTCGAGTTCCTCACAGTATTTGCGCCAGGACGCTCTTTTTGATTTACGCAACTCTATGTTGTAGAGATTTATATTGGTCCCACTTACCGGTGCGTTTGGCTTTATTGAAAAGTTTTCTTACTCTTTTACGGAAACTTTCTAGGTTATCGTCCACCATGGTGTTCACCTCTTTGCCACAGTGCATTTAACCTTACAGCTATTTGTAAAAGATGAGATGATAATGTCATTTAGTTGACATTGTGCGACTTTCGCTTCACTTACGCATGAAGGTTTTTCTGGAAGTATGTCACATTTAATCGATAGATTTTCTCGATACGTTCTCCAATTTGTAAGTTTGTTGTCGTATTTTAACGGCGCGTCCTCGGTGTTGCATCTGAATTGGAATCTTATGTGCATGTGATCCGATAAAGATGCCTCACCAGACAAGTGCCAATTTTTGACGGTGTTTTGTACCAACGGAGAAGAGATGGTAAGGTCTAAAACTTCTTCTCTTAAAACGTTTCTAAACGTGGGTTTATTTCCCTTATTTAGTATTGTAGTATCGAGGTTTTATTTAAAATAATAAAACGAACAACCTTTCCGTAAACGAATAATCGAACAGTTCCAAATAAACGTCAAAGTTAACCTAGGGAATGGGAAATCCCCTCTGGTGGATAAGTCACTTGAATATGAACCGTCGAGCGTGAATGGTGTATATTACATTGGCGACGAGGAGAAAAAAAAAACAGCGTGCTTTATTGGGAAATATACATAGATATAATTGGATTTTTTTTTTTGGTAAGTTAATATCTTTTACCTTTCAATTATTTAGGTAGTATATATAAAACAAAAGTTTCACTTTTGGGAGAGAAGTCGACGAACCAATGTGATGATAAATGAGTTGAAACAAAAAAAAAAGAGAAAAACAGAACACAAGCAGCCATTGTTGAAAAATATATATATGTATATATCAATCGTAGTTCACGATCCAAAGTGTAAAAAAAACATATGAGAAGACTACAATCCACTGTGCGGATCGTTGAATACCCTATCCCATCCTATCCATAAAACTAAAATCCCCAAAAAAGGGAGGCATGGCTAAAAACACGATGTGGATAAAAAAAAAATGATATAGTGACAACAAATTCTTCAGACTGCTTACAAAACACTTTAACGGTTCTACAAAAGACAAGGTTTTCTCTTGCATATGTTATGGGGTTATGTATAAAAATGGTTTTTATATAAAAACGCCCCCAAAAAGTGGGCGTGGGTTAAAATGGTATATAGACGAAATGTTCATATTAATAATGTTAATGATTCTGCATCAAAATTTTTTTCGAAAAATTTAAAATTTGACCGAAAACAGTTTTTTATTGAAAACGCCCCCAAAAAGTGGGCGTGGCAAAAAACTTTATATGGACGAAATATAGATATTAATATTGTCTAAATATGTTGTTCAGAAACTTTTTTAAAATTCCTTACGGTTTGGTCAAAAACTGAGTTTTTCTTAAAAGGGGGCGTGGCAGTGGGCGGATTTCAAAAATTTTTACACTTGTTCTGTAGGCAGAGACGAGGATCCTATATACCAAATTTCATTATCCTAGCTCAAAATTTAAGGCCTAAAAATCGGTGACGTACAGACGGACGGACGGACGGACGGACGGACGGACGGACGGACGGACGGACGGACGGACAGACAGACATGGCTAAATCGACTCAGCTAGCGATTCTGAGTCGATCCATATACTTTGAGGTATATGTAGCAAAATTATTTCTCTATGTTACAAACTAAGTATCAAAACTAATATACCCCTATGGGATAGGGTATAAAAAGTGTTGGAATAAAAGAATTTCGCTTTGGGGAGAGAAGTCGATGATCCAAAGTGTAATAAATGTGTTGGCAAAAAGATTTTCACATTCGGGGAGAGAAGTCGAGGATCCGATGTAATAAAGTATACATATATAAAATGGATATGTAGTTGCGAAATAAATTGAAGTATAGACTCGAAAATTTAGATAGAAACAATTGTTTTTTTTAGAGATGATGCGACAACGAGATGGTCCACCCCCATTTGATTTTAACACGGATGCGAATTGCCGAAATCAATGGAAAGTGTGGCTTCGTTCATTCGAAATCTTCGCAGAAGCGATTGCATTAGATGAAGATGCTAAGAAACTTAATTGGATGCTACACTATGCTGGGCCCAAGGTTCAAACAATCTATGCGTCCTTACCAGACAAAGACGCAGATGATATCAAAAGAGGACCCTTGGCGTCCAGCTACTCGAAATTTGAAACATGTGCGTATGATATAGCAGTGTAAAAATTGTGTACTTTCTTCGAACCTAAACAAAATGTATCCTTTGAGCGACATGTCTTCCACCAAATGAAACAAGGCGATGGTGAGCGCATTGACATGTTTTTAATGCGTTTGCGTGAACAGGCCGATCGGTGCGATTTTGCTGATCAACTGGAAGACGGTATAAAACATCAAATCACAACAAGATGTTCTTCGAATGCATTGCGCCGGAAAATCCTTGAAAGAGGGGATGAAAACCTTGTGAGCATTGTCAAGTTGGCTCAAATCTTTGAAGTTGTTGAAAAGCAACAAAAGACATTTGAAAGGGAGCTTATTCAAAAAGTGCCGAATCCTGAGCCACTTGAGAACGCTGAGAGCGTTTGCCAAATAAAATCGAAGAAAATAACGTGGGATGGAAACAATAATTTTAATACTGTCTGTGGAAGATGTGGCTTAAAGGGGCATAAGGCTTCTGATGAAAAATGTCCGGCGAAGGGAAAAACCTGCAACAGTTGTGGTCGTAAAGATCACTTTGCTCGCTGATGTTTTATGCGAGGAAATTTAAGCTCACAAAAAGACACTTTAAAACGCAAATCAGATAATGAACAGCCAAACTACAAGACCAAACGTGAACTGGTTCAAATGATTGACCAAAATCCGAAACGCATTGAAAGTGAGTATGAAGATGTTTTCATGGTTGATAACAACGAAGAGTTTAACACTATTTGGTGTAATATTGGGGGAGTTGATGTTGAGGTAATTGTGGATTCGGGGACAAAACGAAACAGAATAGATCGAACATCATGGGTTGAGTTGAAGGCTAAAAATATCCAGACGTCACAACGAATCAACGAAGTTGATGTCCAGTTCCGTGGTTACGGTGGTCACAAATTGAATTGCTTGGGGAAGTTCACTGCACTCATAAAAGTTCCCAATCAGGATACTTTCGCAGAGTTTTACGTAGCAGATGAGTTTGGCGAAATACTAATTGGCTATGATACTGCAAAAGCTTTGGGCGTTTTGAAAATTGGTTACAATGCAAACTTAAATGCTTCTGACATAAATGTTATTAATTTAAACAAAAATATTGGAAGCAAGTTAAAGACTGTAACGTACCCCTAACGCTCGTCCCGCATTGAGAGTGACATCTAGTGTACAGATGTCGAATTAGGAAGTGGCTAGTCCCCAACCGGCACTATCACCCGTGCTGGTGAAGGTCTGACCACGCTCACTTCTCATCATCTCTCCTTTGGCGCGAAACTCACGCTAGGGGTTGAACCTCCTATCAACTTCCTCCACCCTTATGACCCAAGGTAACAGGACCCTTAGGCCAGTCCGGGCAGATTGATAGGAGGGGTGTCCAGCCATCTTGCGGCCAGGCATGATCCTCCGCTCGCTAGCTCGTCGGCGGGAGTGGATTCTTACCACAAGACCTGGACTGGGGTTACATTTATTTTTACATGCCTGTACCAAAAAGAAAAGAACGAGGTATTATTAGTTCGCGACCGTAACCAATGCGAAATCTCAAAAAAATAAAAAAATTGCGAGGCCCGAGTTTCGTCTAATTCACTGGTCCACCGTTGCGTGCCTCCATAGTGGAAGAGAGGCGGAGAGGTTTGGATGGAGATCCTCTCCGAGCTGACCCGCCCCTAGCTAAAATCGATTTAGCTCCTTGGTCGCCGCATCGCTCGACTCGCGATGACCCCTTACCCGAAAAGGGGAAAGAAACCCTAAAAAAGTTGCTTACCCCTGACTACTGACCACCAAACTCAATCTAAGATCCGACCCGATCCATCCTCTGAAATATACTTAAACCGCTTCCATACTTACGCGATTATGAGCGAAGTACAACCGAATTCAAAACTGACCAAAAGGTACTAGCCATAAATACCAGAAAAAAAAAACAAAACCACCAGTTTTCAACAACGTTATAAAAATTCCAAAAGTGGGTTTTATTGACGAAAAAGGTAAATAGAAATCGGGTTAAAATGTGTATACATGTGTATCACTGTAACTAATACCATCGAGAAAGTGCACAAAGAATTAGATATTTATCCAATAGGGGTATAACTGTACAATCATTTTAATTTTAAATAATATTTTTTTTTCTATAATACTTTATGGTAATATTATATTAACTTTTTGTTTTTTTTTTTTTTATTTGGGCAATCCCACAATAATAAAAAAAAAATGTTCGTTTGGTTTGATTTTTTTTTTCTCTCACAATGAATTTTTTTTTTTTTTATATATATATATATTTTTTTTTTTTATTCAATTTAATTAAATAAATTTATTTTTCTCTTCTTTGTTAATTTTCTTCCCCTTTTTTTTCCAAATTGGTCAATTTCTACATTTAATAGCCGTTTTTATGTTTTTTTTTTCTTTACGAGGTGTATATTTAAAAAAAATCCACCATATAAAAAATAAACTTACCCCTATTTAAGGGTTGCTACCCGTCCTTCAAGGTGATGGCCTGTGGTGCACCGCATTCCGCCTTGTGTAGTTTTAGGTGTTATCGACCTATTCACGTCTGCTAAAATTTATTTAGAGGGAAAAAAAAAAAACCCAAAAAGTAGGCTCACAAATTCACAACATAAATTGACCACTACACTAATTTTCAAATGTTCTTTGTACACAATTCCCTCTAGTGTTTCGTAGTTGAACTGCCGAAGGTTAGGGTATTGGCTATTTGCTGCGGCTCAAAGTTTTCTTTGTGGTACATACGATCGCCGAATAGTTTTTTTTTTTTTTTTATTGTATTATATCACTTCCCGAACCGTTCGAAATTACACACACAAGCAGATAGATTCGCGAAGCGGATTATTTCTTGCTCGTGGTTTTAGGTGCGCGGGGAATTATGAAAGGCGCGGAGTGCGCTAAGCGAAGCTTTTACGGAGCCCTAGTGGTAGAAGGCGCTCTCGGTGCATTGAGGTGGTCACTTTTCCGTTGACGAAGAAAAAAAACGTTCGTACCGCACTTGTTTTTTGGCGGGTGGGCGCGGGACAATGTTTTTGGCCGAAAAAAAAACGTGTGCTTCGGTAGCTTGTTCGTGATGGCGGAGAACTCGCGGAAAAGGGAAACACTTGGGCGAAGCTGCGAAACAGACTATTTTGTCGCAGTCTATTAACACCAAAAAAAAATCGTATTGACGCGGCGGCGTGGTGAAGGCGTTAGGGGGAATTTTTTGTTTCTATTGTCTCTGTGGTATGCGCGTTGTGCGAGCGGTTAACTTTAATTTTGCAAAAAAAAAAAAAACACGACTCATACACTCACTAAATCGATGCACTTTTTTTTTTACTTTTTTTGGTTTTTGCAAAGATAATCTGTCTTTATATATATCGTATGTGCAAACTAAACTGAACTGTCCCCTTTTTCTTGCGTCCGACCGGCGTCACGATTGATTAAAAACTGCCCTGCGTTTTTTTTCTTTTCTAAGGCAACCCATCCTGGCGGCGGAAATGCAATAAGCATCGTCTCGCTCTCGCCACCGCTCACATTACATTTGAACTTTAAACTCATCCAGCCCAAAAAGTTTCATTCACAAAGATTTTATTTTGTGCTTAAAATTCAAATTACTTAAATTTTCTTTTAAGAAAAAAATAAAATTTATGTTTTGAATAAAACTTTTCGAGCTACAGGAGAATAAAATTCAAATATAATGTGGCGCAAAAAAAAAATGTCTATCTCTGTCTCGCCATTCGTTGTATTGTATCGCTGGAATTTTACCATCGAGCGCTTTATTCACAATAATATTGTTGTTAGTGATGTGTCAACACATTTTTTTTTTGTACTAGAACAAACAAAAATGACTAGAGGTTTCCCACAAAACATGACATTTTCACAAGCCCTGGCGAGTGAAGAGATCATGATAATGAAACCTCATCAAAGAAAAACTAATTGGTGAATACCGACCCACCCCTGAGATGCCAAAATGTTCTCATGCACGGATTGAGCTAACCGGGCACATGTGACACCGCTTAATTAAAATATATATTTTTATACAAAATTATGTATGGCGTATACGTACTTTTTTTCCATTTTCAAGAATATGTACATTCGTATGGCGTGTACATAACATTTCTTTCAATTTGAAATAATGCATAAAAATGGAACGTAAAGGACAACATCATTTTTTTTTTCGAGGAGGACGATGAAATATTTAGCGGCGAATATCTTTGGAGTGCGTGGTGCCAAGGCTACGCCCCGAAGTATCCACTAGATCATATAAATTCTGTCCAATTACTGTACTTACTCTGGCTTTAACGAACTTTGGACATAACTTAGCGTTTATGCCTTTTGAAGCATCGCTCTGTACAAAGTTACGCCTAAATACTTCGTCACCCACTCTGTACTTCACAGGAGTACTACGCGTGTTATATACCTGGGCGTAGGAGTTATGCGCCTTTTCAAGGTAGTTTTTAAGATGGGAATGCAAAACGTTCATTTTAGCAGCTTTCGGAATTACATCCAGGTCAGCGTTGTTCAAACCTCCTAGATTCCTCAATAGCTTGTAATCACTGCCGTGTTCTATTTGAGGTAGGAGTTTATCCCAATTGGATTGATCTCTATCAACGTAGGACCGGATGGCTGCCAAAATCGAACGATTTACGCGCTCACTTGCGTTCGCCTGCGGCGAATACGCGGCAGTTTTAATATGTCTAATCCCAAACATTTCCATACCGTTTGCGAACTCTTTGCTCAGAAACTGTTTCCCGTTGTCTGACAAAATGGTTTCAGGCACGCCGAATAAAAAGAAAATTTTGTTTTGTAAAAAGGTTAAAGCTGTTTCAGAGGTGGCTTTCCGAAGAGGTGCAATAAAGACGAACTTTGTTAGTTGGTCCAGCGCTACAATTATGTGCGTGTTTCCTAGTTTAGACCTAGGATAAGGACCTAAGAAGTCCACATATAGGTGTTGGAATGGTCGTTCCACCGTAAAAGCATTTCCCATCGGCGCTCTCAAAATTGCATTAGGGGCTTTCGTGGTTTTGCAAACCTCGCAATTCCTAACAAAATGCTTAACTTGAGAAGCCATGTTGGGCCAGTAAAATTGATGTCGCAGACGGTATAAAGTTTTAGCCATACCACCATGCGAGGCTTTGGGCGGCGAATGAGCTAGAATAATCAGGTTGTCGGTTAGCGTGGCTGGAACCCATAACTTCCAGGACGTATCATCTTCAATTGGATTACCTGTACTATGTCTGACCTTCTTATATACGAAACTGTCCGAAATACGAAGGTCAGGAAGTTGGTTTTTATTCTGCGCCACAGTTTCCATAATTTGACGGTAATCTTCCGACTGAAAAGCTGGATCCGTCAAATCGATATGCAGCACATCGTTTGCCTTTGCGATTGACTCACTGGATTGTAGGGCTTCAACCTCGTAAGCGCGCGATAACGCATCGGGTACGACATTTAAGCTCCCTTTCCGGTGCTCAATCTCAAAGGTATATCCTTGAAGTTCCAAGCTCCACCGCGCTAGCCGTCCCTTAAGATCCTTCAAGTTCATTAGCCACTTAAGACTTGCATGGTCGGTAATAACTTTAAACTTATACCCCTCGACATAAGATCTAAATTTCTTTATCCCCATAACAGCTGCCAAGCTTTCACGCTCTGTTACGGAGTAATTTCGTTGGGCATCGTTGAGCTTATGGGAATAGTAAAATATTGGACGTTCTACACCAGCTTCATCCTCTTGACACAAAACCGCCCCGATGCCTGTTGCCGATGCATCGCACAGTATGGTAAATTGTTTGTCAAAATTCGGATTTACTAAAACTGGTGCAGTCGTCAAGTTGTTCTTGATGGTGTTGAACGATTCCGTAGCTTTTTCATTAAAAACCGAACTTAACGCCCTTTCTCAAAGTGCCTTCGGTACCAGCCTGCCATGCCAAGGAATCGTCTCACTTGACGGGCGTTCTGTGGTACCGGAAATTCTTTTATCGCAGCCACCTTCTCTGGGTCTACCTTCAGTACCCCATTCCCTACAATGTAGCCGAGATATCTTAGCTCTTGATAACAAAACTTCGATTTTTCAACGTTTATCGTTAGGCCTGCTGATCGTAACTGGGTTGCTACTAATTCCAGAAGTCTGACATGTTCTTCAAAAGTCCTTGAGAAAATTAACAAGTCATCCAGGTAGACGAAGATTTGTTGCCTTAATTGATGAGGAATAACCTTATCCATTAGCCGGCAAAGACGCTGAGGCGCATTGCATAGGCCGAAGGGCATCACTTTAAATTGATACAGGGGCCTACCGGGGACGGTAAACGCTGTCTTCTCCCTTGACCTTTGCTCCAGCGGTATTTGCCAAAAGGCGTCTTTCAGATCCACACTCGAGATGAAATATGTATCTGAAAGGCGACCTAGCAACCCTTCAATATGCGGCAGGGGGTATGCATCCTTTTTGGTGACCGAATTAAGCTTTCGCACGTCTAAACAAAGACGGTTCTTCTCAGCTCTTCTAACTAGAACAACTGGAGAGCTCCACGAACTTGAACTCTCTTCGATCACGTCCATAGAAAGCATACGGTCCAACTGCGCATAAAGTAAAGTTTGCACCGCTGGAGATACGGGATAATGACGCTGTTTTATTGGCTCTGCGTCACCTGTATCAATTATGTGTTCCTCAAGCCGTGTTTTGCCCAAGCCAATGGTGGCAAAGGAAGGAAATAGGCTCACGGCTTCATCTAAAATCCTGGAATTCTCGCTGGTTAACTCATGGGCCTTCGAAAGAATACTACTTCTCGAAGAAGCAACACCAGGCTCATCTCTACCTTCGGAGATGCTCGCTAAATCAGAAACTTTTGCCGAGATTTCGGCAATAACTTTAGGAGCAATGTTGAACTTTTTCCAAAAGTCAACTCCAAGGTAGAGATCTTTTGTCAAAGTCGGTACTATGTAGAGGGTAATTTCTGCCACGTTCGATTTGTACTGAACTGTACATCTAATTACACCTACGATTGATTGCGATTTCCCATCTGCGGTGGTAACTGCAGAGGAGAATCGCTTATATGGGATATTGTTGGTATTAAGAAAATCCACCCCACCCGAACCTAAACAACTAATACATGCCCCACTATCCAAGAGACCAAGCCAATCCTTTTCGAAAATCCGAACAGAAGCATAAGGACGAGGATCGTCATCTACGCATTGCAAAGATGTTGCCGCAATAGCGAGATGCATCTGCCGTTTTTCTTTGAAACGAGTTCGGAGCTTTTGAATCGGTATAGATACATCCACTCTTTTGAAAATCCGTTCTTTCGCTTCATGATACTCCTGTATGCGTTGGTGCAAGGATTTTCTCGGAAGACTTGTTGATTTGCCGGGGGTCTCTTGACTAATAGGGGGATCTATGGGCCGTTTTAGGATGTTAACAGGCGGGCCTGGTTCGAGAGGGGTTTCTAATTTGCCGGATGAAGATTTTTCGAACAATCCTCCCCGGTTGGAGGACTGTTCTTCGGAGAGTTTCCCGAGCAATTGGGACACTTCGGAACTGTTGTGTTTGGTCGACCACACTTATAGCAAAATAAAGCCCTCTGCTCCCGCTCGCACTCGAAGTACGTGTGACCCGGTTCACTGCAGTTCCAGCACTTTAAGGAACTTGCGTTCCTTTGCCGAAAGTTAACTGCCTCAACCTGCGTCTGAGATGAACACGGTTCTTCTTGGACCGTGCCTTCGATTTCATAAATGGCTCGTCGAGGAGGAGCAGGAGGAGGAGCTGGTTGGTATCGCTGCCTCTGGGTATCATTGTCATTGATAAATTTTTCTATTGTTCTACACACATGTACCATTTCCGGTATACTATGGGTGCTGAACGTTATCAGGTGTTCACCTATTCGCCTTTTGACATTTTGCTTAATGTACTCAATAAGCTCGCGGTTGGTTTTCGGTACACGCAATCTTGAATTGAGCTGCAATAAGTCGCCGAAAAACTCGTCAAAAGGTTCATGGGCACCCTGTCTCCTATAGGACATCTTCCTTGAGAGTTCGAAGTCTGACTCCAAGCTACGGTACTGTTCGATCAGGGCAAGTCGAAGCGTTGACCAATTCACGGATGGATTGGTTTTTAAAAACATCCAAAACCATGTTTCGACTTGTCCTGATACGAAGTGGTGGAAGTTGTTTACCACATCGTTCCACGTAACTTGGTACGAGTCCTTGAGCCTCTCAATCCGAAACAATAAATCGTCGACTGTCATTTTCTTGTTGTCGAACTTGATCCCCCATTTGTGGTAGTTGGGGAATCGACCAAAAGAATTCGACGGAGAAGGAGCTGGTGCAAAGTGTTCAGAAGTCGGCGTTGGTTCACCCACTTGCATGTTACTGAACTGCCTCAAAAAGTTATCCACATTGGAGCTTTGCGCCATGTGGACAGGGTAAATGTTATTATTATCCGCTGGTGGGATATTCCGCGGTGAAAACGAGGGTCCAGGACCAGATTCGACACGTCTATTAACGTCGTAGAAACTAGATGGAGCAATAGGTGTAGGAGCCGCTGGTTCTTCTCGACCATTGTTTGCTAGAGGAGTAGGAGCTGCTAAGGCCGCTCTTACCATCTGTGTGACGTCGCGTTGAAGGGCCTCGCGATTCCTCTCCAACTCTTCCCGTATGAACCGAAGATCGTCAGTTCGGTTTATGCCTACCGTCGCAGAAACAACGTCTCGAATATATCGTTGAAACTGCTCCGATTCGCTTGTATCTACTTCGCGATCCGGAGTGCTTGACGCTGCGTTAGGAACCGTTGAAATGGCGGGTTCTACCGATTGTGAACTTGGTCGGAAAGTCAGAGAGGTATTCGGAGGTTCTGGCATATTGGTTGCCTGAGAAGGGCCATTATTAGTAGTTTCTTGGGAAACAGCTTTGCTACTGTTACTCCTAGTGGGGTACCTACCTGCCAGCACAGATTTAGGAGGTCGATTAGGGCCAGGGTTAGACATTTTCCGTTTTTACGGAACAAACAAAATATAAAAAAAAAGGAAAGTTAACTAACTAACTGACACGATATTTTGAAAATAAATATATATTTTTAAATTTGTATATATATTTGTATATAAAAAAAACTAAATAGTATACCTCTTTAATTCTGCAGAAGCCAGTAACAATTCGATACTTCAAAAAAAAATATGTATAGCCTGTATCTCTTCGATACAAAAACAAATACTCCGTATCTCTTCGATACGTAAGGGCTACCTCAGAAAAATCTCAAGTCGAGTAGATTTAATGATTTAAAAAAATTTATTTCACCAATCGTTTTACAAAAACAGAAATATCATAAAAATTTGAGGATGAATCGGATACGAATTGCGAAGAATGAATTTTAAGGTAGTCACGGATATATCACCCTTCCCATCCACTATGGATAGATGGTATCCATCCCTGTATCCAAATATTTAAAAAAAAATGTTTGTTCGTTAAGATGACGTTTCGAACTACTCTTTACGAAGCTCTTGCTAGTCTCGATCCCGTGAAGCAACAGACGAAAGCAGGGACTAAGCTGCACCCACTTTCCGGACTTACCACAAGGAATGAAACTGATCGCTTCATAGATATAGGTTCTAGCTAGGATTAGATGCATCGGACGTAACCGGAGAGGAAGTTCATCTAATAAACGGACATCTACCTATCGCTAGAACCAAGGCGAACAAAAATACAAAAAAACTCATTGAGTATTGGCAACGGTTATAGACGAGGATAACGTCAACCCATCTACCGGACAACACTAGAAGATTCTTTGGTGCTGTTTGCAAAAATTCATATCCAAAGCATTGCAACGGACATAGCTAAGGAAACATTTCAACTCAGCTATCGGACAAGCTACACAGGAAAGATGAGAAAAAGAAAATATTTGTAAAAATTTTTGAAGAAAATGTTTTACTGTGCAAACAAATTTGGATACAGGAATAGGGAAAAAAAAAAACGCGAAATTTTATGTGGATGTGAATTATACGACGAAACTTCGGGCCCCACGTTGGGCGCCACCTGTAACGTACCCCTAACGCTCGTCCCGCATTGAGAGTGACATCTAGTGAGCAGATGTCGAATTAGGAAGTGGCTAGTCCCCAACCGGCACTATCACCCGTGCTGGTGAAGGTCTGACCACGCTCACTTCTCATCATCTCTCCTTTGGCGCGAAACTCACGCTAGGGGTTGAACCTCCTATCAACTTCCTCCACCCTTATGACCCAAGGTAACAGGACCCTTAGGCCAGTCCGGGCAGATTGATAGGAGGGGTGTCCAGCCATCTTGCGGCCAGGCATGATCCTCCGCTCGCTAGCTCGTCGGCGGGAGTGGATTCTTACCACAAGACCTGGACTGGGGTTACATTTATTTTTACATGCCTGTACCAAAAAGAAAAGAACGAGGTATTATTAGTTCGCGACCGTAACCAATGCGAAATCTCAAAAAAATAAAAAAATTGCGAGGCCCGAGTTTCGTCTAATTCACTGGTCCACCGTTGCGTGCCTCCATAGTGGAAGAGAGGCGGAGAGGTTTGGATGGAGATCCTCTCCGAGCTGACCCGCCCCTAGCTAAAATCGATTTAGCTCCTTGGTCGCCGCATCGCTCGACTCGCGATGACCCCTTACCCGAAAAGGGGAAAGAAACCCTAAAAAAGTTGCTTACCCCTGACTACTGACCACCAAACTCAATCTAAGATCCGACCCGATCCATCCTCTGAAATATACTTAAACCGCTTCCATACGGTTTAGAGGGGCTCAGTGGCGCGATGGTTAGTGCGATGAACTGCCGCGCAGGAGGTCTGGGTTCGATTCCCAGCCGTAGCAACACCTAAATGATTTTTCACTGGCCCTCCTCTCGTGATGAACTGACAAATCATCCGAGTAGTATCAATTGTCAAGAATAGCTTATCTCAACTTAGCCGTTCGGAGTCGGCATAAAACAGGAGGTCCCGCCATCGTGCAAGAAGTACACACGCACACATGAATGGTTGTGAGAAAGCTAGGCCCTGGGTACTAACGAGCCTGTTGCGCCAAAAATTTGTATTTTTTTTTGCTTCCATACTTACGCGATTATGAGCGAAGTACAACCGAATTCAAAACTGACCAAAAGGTACTAGCCATAAATACCAGAAAAAAAAAAACAAAACCACCAGTTTTCAACAACGTTATAAAAATTCCAAAAGTGGGTTTTATTGACGAAAAAGGTAAATAGAAATCGGGTTAAAATGTGTATACATGTGTATCACTGTAACTAATACCATCGAGAAAGTGCACAAAGAATTAGATATTTATCCAATAGGGGTATAACTGTACAATCATTTTAATTTTAAATAATATTTTTTTTTCTATAATACTTTATGGTAATATTATATTAACTTTTTGTTTTTTTTTTATTTGGGCAATCCCACAATAATAAAAAAAAATGTTCGTTTGGTTTGATTTTTTTTTTTCTCTCACAATGAATTTTTTTTTTTTATATATATATATATATTTTTTTTTTATTCAATTTAATTAAATGAATTTATTTTTCTCTTCTTTGTTAATTTTCTTCCCCTTTTTTTCCAAATTGGTCAATTTCTACATTTAATAGCCGTTTTTATGTTTTTTTTTTCTTTACGAGGTGTATATTTAAAAAAAAATCCACCATATAAAAAAATAAACTTACCCCTATTTAAGGGTTGCTAGCCGTCCTTCAAGGTGATGGCCTGTGGTGCACCGCATTCCGCCTTGTGTAGTTTTAGGTGTTATCGACCTATTCACGTCTGCTAAAATTTATTTAGAGGGAAAAAAAAACCCAAAAAGTAGGCTCACAAATTCACAACATAAATTGACCACTACACTAATTTTCAAATGTTCTTTGTACACAATTCCCTCTAGTGTTTCGTAGTTGAACTGCCGAAGGTTAGGGTATTGGCTATTTGCTGCGGTGGTGAATTGCTGCGGCTCAAAGTTTTCTTTGTGGTACATACGATCGCCGAATAGTTTTTTTTTTTTTTTATTGTATTATATCACTTCCCGAACCGTTCGAAATTACACACACAAGCAGATAGATTCGCGAAGCGGATTATTTCTTGCTCGTGGTTTTAGGTGCGCGGGGAATTATGAAAGGTGCGGAGTGCGCTACGCGAAGCTTTTACGGAGCCCTAGTGGTAGAAGGCGCTCTCGGTGCATTGAGGTGGTCACTTTTCCGTTGACGAAGAAAAAAAACGTTCGTACCGCACTTGTTTTTTGGCGGGTGGGCGCGGGACAATGTTTTTGGCCGAAAAAAAAACGTGTGCTTCGGTAGCTTGTTCGTGATGGCGGAGAACTCGCGGAAAAGGGAAAAGGCGTGGTGAAGGCGTTAGGGGGAATTTTTTGTTTCTATTGTCTCTGTGGTATGCGCGTTGTGCGAGCGGTTAACTTTAATTTTGCAAAAAAAAAAAAAACACGACTCATACACTCACTAAATCGATGCACTTTTTTTTTTACTTTTTTTGGTTTTTGCAAAGATAATCTGTCTTTATATATATCGTATGTGCAAACTAAACTGAACTGTCCCCTTTTTCTTGCGTCCGACCGGCGTCACGATTGATTAAAAACTGCCCTGCGTTTTTTTTCTTTTCTAAGGCAACCCATCCTGGCGGCGGAAATGCAATAAGCATCGTCTCGCTCTCGCCACCGCTCACATTACATTTGAACTTTAAACTCATCCAGCCCAAAAAGTTTCATTCACAAAGATTTTATTTTGTGCTTAAAATTCAAATTACTTAAATTTTCTTTTAAGAAAAAAATAAAATTTATGTTTTGAATAAAACTTTTCGAGCTACAGGAGAATAAAATTCAAATATAATGTGGCGCAAAAAAAAATGTCTATCTCTGTCTCGCCATTCGTTGTATTGTATCGCTGGAATTTTACCATCGAGCGCTTTATTCACAATAATATTGTTGTTAGTGATGTGTCAACACATTTTTTTTTGTACTAGAACAAACAAAAATGACTAGAGGTTTCCCACAAGACGAAGCAGTTTGGTAAAATCAAAGGTGTGCTGGTAGATATTCCATTGAAGCCAGATGTCAAAGGTGTTATTCAACCTTACCGTCGGGTACCAGCACCGTTAGAAAAAATAGTTGATAGAAAAATCGAGGAAATGTTGCAACAGGGTATCATCGAAAAAGTTGATGGAGTATCCAAATGGGTATCCGGAATTGTAGTTGCACCAAAGGGTTCCGATGATATAAGAATTTGTGTGGATATGAGGCGAGCCAATTTGGCAGTGGAGCGGGAGCATCATCCACTTCCAACTATGGAAGACTTTTTACCGCATTTGGGCGATGCACAGATTTTTTCAAAATTGGATATAAAACAAGCTTTTCATCAGGTTATTTAATTTTCTTTTCAGTAAATAAAATACATTAAAAAAAATAAATGTTTTTTGTTAGGTTGAAATTTCGCCAGAATCGCGAGAGATTACTACATTTATGACCAGAAAGGGACTTTTCAGATACACGCGGTTAATGTTCGGCATTACCTGAAATTTTTCAAAAGTTGATGGAACAGATTTAAAGTGGTTGTGAGGGTGTCATAGTATTTATAGATGACATTGTTGTCTTTGCATCAACAAGAGATCTTCATGATACACGTTTAAAGAAAGTGCTAGACCGCATACGAAAGTTTAATATCACGTTAAACAAAGAAAAATGTGAATTTGCGGTACCTGAAATATCTTTTAATGGCCACCTGTTGTCTGGCTCTGGTATCAAACCAATGCATGACAAATTAGAAGCAGTTAGGCAATTTCGAAGACCTAACGATGCTGAAGAAGTTCGGAGTTTTTTAGTTTTGGTCAACTATGTCAGCAAATTTATTCCAAATTTAGCAACGATTAGCGAACCACTGCGTCGGCTTACAAAAAAAGATGTTAAGTTCCAATGGGGTAGTAGTCAGCAGAAGGCTTTTGAAATTTTGAAACTGAGCTTGGCTACTATGATGTTCGGTGCCCAACACAGGTTATAGCGGATGCCAGTCCCGTAGGTCTAGGGGCTGTCTTACTTCAAACACAAAGAGGTGATTCAAGAATCATAACATATGCGAGTCGGAGCTTGACAGCGCCTGAACAGAATTATGCACAGACCGAGAAAGAAGCTCTGGCATTAGTTTGGGCTGTTGAACGTTTCCACTTCTTCTTGTTTGGACGTCAATTCGATTTGATTACAGATCATAAGGCATTGGAAACTCTTTTCGGACCGAAATCGAAACCTTGTGCGCGTATAGAAAGATGGGCCATTCGGCTTATGTCATATAAATTCCAAGTTATTTATAAACCGGGAAAATCTAATATTGCTGATCCTTTATCTCGCCTAATTAAGCAAATTAATATTAAAACGGAAGAAAGTACTGGTACTGAAGAGTATATTAAATGGATAATGTCATATGCAGAACCCAAGGCACTTAAACTGAATGAAATTGAAGAAAAGTCAGCAACGGATGTCGAAGTACAAGCAGTTAAGAAAGCAATAGATCAAAGTTGTTGGACAAATGATGTTTCAGCATTTAAAATGTTTGAGCACGAACTGTCTTTTGTCGGTGGAATTTTGCTACGTGGCACACGAATTGTCATTCCTGAAAGCTTGCGTGAGCAAATACTTAAACTTGCTCATGAGGGTCATCCCGGAATGACATTAATGAAGAGACGACTTAGAGCTAAGGTTTGGTGGCCAAAAATCTATGCTCAAGTGGATGATTTTGTAAAAAAATGTAAAGGTTGCTTTTTAACAAGCACATTGGTAGCACCAGAACCACTCCGAGGGACAGAATTACCATCGGCTCCATGGGAGCATCTTGCCATTGATTTCTGTGGACCCTTACCTTCAGGTCATCATCTGTTTGTTATTGTTTATTACCTGTCGGATCCCTTAAGGATGATCTTGATTTGTCCAAATCTATATGAGACCATCCCTTTGAGCTCCGCAAGCCCACCCATCGCACTCTCGTTAATTGCAAAGACCATTTGGGCGACGTCTTTCTTGTCCGATTTTTGCAGAACTCTCCACGTTCTCGTATTCAGGTCTTTGTTTTGACCGTCTAGTATTGCCAGTATCCTCTCATTCGTGACTCCGTTACTCTGCGGGAAGAAAGCTCTGACAACATGTGGTTTCGGAAAGTCTTCCTCTCCCACAAGCATTACTTCCAACTCGCATTTCTCCTTCAGTCTGAGGATGTTGGTTTTCATCCACTCTGAAGTGGTGATGTCCGCACATACTAACAAGAGCCATTCGGCTTTGAAAGTTGTCCCGGATGCAATTCATCCGAGAGTATACTGATGCTGTATACAGTGCTTGGTTCCGAGGCTGAGTCGCTCAGATGAGATAATTACTCTTCTAGGCTCATCATCTCGAAATCGCTGATTTGTGACTCTTCCCGATTGGCAGGTATCGTGTCGGTATCGACAGGTTGTTGAGCATTTTTAGAGGCATCATTCTCTATGTTTTTTTTCTATAGGTACTTCAATTTTTCCCACGAGTAGGCGGGATTTATTGGTCGCCCGTGGTCTACCCGTCTTACCACTTGAGATCGGAGGTACCACGGTATCCGAAAAACGCAAACTAGCGGCTTAAAACTCCCTTTTAAGCCATGCATCCTTCGGCGTTTGCTGTTCCACCTTAGATTTGGGTTACGAGTTTTCTCCCACCTCAAACTTATGGTTCCCGCTTGTACATTGATCGTGCGTTGCAACGAGTTACAGCGCACGGTCAATATCTAAGTGGGATCCTTGGCTGACACTAAACAGGCATGCTGATTAGTCATTTTCAGGTAGGCGCCCGCGAGAAAGACTGAAAGATGAAGATTTTGCCCAACCCTAATAATTATAATTATATACATAGGTAGCGTATGGTCTAGATATTGCAGAAAGTGATGGAGCTAACATTGATGTACCACTAGATCAAACACACCAGCCAACAAGTGCGACTCCTTCAAATCAAAATCAGGCACCACAGCCATTAAGCCAAGCACCTTCAAATTCACACCAATGAAAACACAAATCGAACGACAGCAACAGTGAGCAGGAAATGAGGTTAAAGCTAATGGAAATACTGCAAACAGGTTGAGTGCCGTGATAAGGAGATAAAACAAGATCTCCCACCTTCCAAGTTAACGGAGTCATTATATTCTGAATCTGAACGTTAAAATGTACACCTATGTTTTAACGTTCAGAGTCCAAAGTATATTGACTGTGTGTACATATGTATATAATTTAAATAAAACAAATCGGAAATAGCAAATTAAACACATGAGAGGCTACAATCCGCTATGCGGATCTATGAATACCCTATCCCATCCCATCCTTTAAATTAATATCCTCAGAATATAGGCCTTATGGCGACGAAATACAGAAAAAGACATTGTCACAATATATTGCTAAGACAGTTTCTCAAAATCTTTTGTGGTTCGACAAAAAACAACGTATTTCTATTGCTACTGCCTTGGGATGGGGTATACAAATGGTTTTTGTAAGAAAACGCCCCCAAAATGTGGGCTTAGGTGAAAATGATCTATGGACAAAATGTTTATATTACCATTGCGGAAGTATTTCCATCAAAAATTTTTCCGAAATTTTTAAAATTTGGACAAAAAGCGTTTTTTACTAAAAACGCCCCCAAAAAGTGGGCGTGGCAAAAAACTTTGTATGAACGAAATGTTGATGTTAGGATTGTCTAAATATGCTGCTCAGACACTTTTTTGAAATTCCTTACGGTTTGGCCAAAAAATAAGTTTTTCTAAAAAGGGGGCGTGGCAGTGGGCGGATTTCAAAAATGTTTACACTTGTTCTGGTGGCACGGACGAAGATCCTATATACCAAATTTCATTATCCTAGCTCAAAATTTAAGGCCCAAAAATCGGTGACGAACAGACAGACAGACGGACGGACGGAGGGCAGACATGGCTAATTCGACTCAGCTAACGATTCTGAGTCGATCCATATACTTTGAGGTATATGTAGCAAAATTATTTCTCTATGTTACAAACTAAGTATCAAAACTAATATACCCCCCTATGGGATAGGGTATAAAAATATTTGTATTTATTTATGTAGGTATTCTTCAGAAATTAATATAAATTGAAAACATATGAGAGGCTACAATCCGCTATGCGGATCGTTGAATACCCTATCCCATCCCATCCTTTATATTAATATCCTCAAAATATAGGCCTTATGGCGATGAAATACCGAAAATGACATTGTCACAATATATTGCTCAGACAGTTTCTCAAAATCTGCTGTGGTTCGACAAAAAACAACGTATTTCTATTGCTAATGCCTTGGGATGGGGTATACAAATGGTTTTTGTAAGAAAACGCCCCCAAAATGTGGGCGTAGGTGAAAATGATCTATAGACAAAATGTTAATATTACCATTTCGGAAGTATTTGCATCAAAATTTTTTTCGAAAGTTTTAAAATTTGGACAAAAAGCGTTTTTTACTAAAAACGCCCCCAAAAAGTGGGCGTGGCAAAAAACTTTGTTTGAACGATATATAGATATTAGGATTGTCTAAATATGCTACCCAGACACTTTTTTGAAATTCCTTACGGTTTGGCCAAAAAATAAGTTTTCCTAAAAAGGGGGCGTGGCAGTGGGCGGATTTCAAAAATTTTTACACTTGTTCTGGTGGCACGGACGAGGATCCTATATACCAAATTTCATTATCCTAGCTCAAAATTTAAGGCCCAAAAACCGCTGACGAACAGACAGACGGACGGACGGACGGACGGACGGACGGACAGACAGACATGGCTAATTCGACTCAGCTAGCGATTCTGAGCCGATCCATATACTTTGAGGTATATGTAGCAAAATTATTTCTCTATGTTACAAACTAAGTATCAAAACTAATATACCCCCCTATGGGATAGGGTATAAAAATTGAAATTGAGTGTTCAATTTTGGTATATAGACTCTCTGGCCGACGAAGCAGAACAAGTGTAAACAATTTTGAAATCCGCCCACTGACACGCCCCCTTTTAGAAAAACGTAGTTTAAAGCCAAACCGTAAGGAATTTGAAAAAAGTGCCTGAGCAGCATATTTAGACAATCCTAATATCTATATTTCGTCCATACAAAGTTTTTGCCACGCCCACTTTTTAGGGGCGTTTTTAGTAAAATACGTTTTTTGTCCAAATTTTTAAACTTTCGAAAAAAAATTTGATGCAAATACTTCCGCAATGGTAATATAAACATTTTGTCCATAGATCATTTTCACCTACGCCCACATTTTGGGGGCGTTTTCTTACAAAAACCATTTGTATAGCCCATCCCAAAGCATTAGCAATAGAAATACGTTGTTTTTTGTCTAACCACAAAAGATTTTGATAAACTGTCTGAGCAATATATTGTGACAATGCCATTTTCTGTATTCCATCGCCATAAGGCCTATATTTTGAGGATATTAATTTTAAGGATGGGATGGGATAGGGTATTCAACGATCCGCACAGCGGATTGTAGCCTCTCATATGTTTATACCCTATCCCATAGGGGGGTATATTAGTTTTGATACTTAGTTTGTAACATAGAGAAATAATTTTGCTACATATACCTCAAAATATATGGATCGACTCAGAATCGCTAGCTGAGTCGAATTAGCCATGTCTGTCTGTCCGTCCGTCCGTCCGTCCGTCCGTCCGTCCGTCCGTCCGTCCGTCTGTCTGTTCGTCAGCGGTTTTTAGGCCTTAAATTTTGAGCTAGGATAATGAAATTTGGTATATAGGATCCTCGTCCGTGCCACCAGAACAAGTGTAAACATTTTTGAAATCCGCCCACTGCCACGCCCCCTTTTTAGGAAAACTTATTTTTTGGCCAAACCGTAAGGAATTTTAAAAAAGTGTCTGAGTAGCATATTTAGACAATCCTAATATCTATATTTCGTTCATACAAAGTTTTTTGCCACGCCCACTTTTTGGGGGCGTTTTTAGTAAAAAACGCTTTTTGTCCAAATTTTAAAACTTTCGAAAAAAATTTTGATGCAAATACTTCCGAAATGGTAATATAAACATTTTGTCCATAGATCATTTTCACCTACGCCCACATTTTGGGGGCGTTTTCTTACAAAAACCATTTGTATACCCCATCCCAAGGCATTAGCAATAGAAATACGTTGTTTTTTGTCGAACCACACAAGATTTTGAGAAACTGTCTGAGCAATATATTGTGACAATGTCATTTTCTGTTTTTCATCGCCATAAGGCCTATGTTTTGAGGATATTAATTTAAAGGATGGGATGGGATAGGGTATTCAACGATCCGCATAGCGGATTGTAGCCTCTCATATGTTTATACCCTATCCCATAGGGGGGTATATTAGTTTTGATACTTAGTTTGTAACATAGAGAAATAATTTTGCTACATATACCTCAAAGTATATGGATCGACTCAGAATCGCTAGCTGAGTCGAATTAGCCATGTCTGTCTGTCCGTCCGTCCGTCTGTCTGTTCGTCAGCGGTTTTTGGGCCTTAAAATTTGAGCTAGGATTATGAAATTTGGTATATAGGATCCTCGTCCGTGCCACCAGAACAAGTGTAAACATTTTTGAAATCCGCCCACTGCCACGCCCCCTTTTTAGGAAAACTTTTTTTTTGGCCAAACCGTAAGGAATTTCAAAAAAGTGTCTGGGTAGCATATTTAGACCATCCTAATATCTATATTTCGTTCATACAAAGTTTTTTGCCACGCCCACTTTTTGGGGGCGTTTTTAGTAAAAAACGCTTTTTGTCCAAATTTTAAAACTTTCGAAAAAAATGTTGATGCAAATACTTCCGAAATGGTAATATAAACATTTTGTCCATAGATCATTTTCACCTATGCCCACATTTTGGGGGCGTTTTCTTACAAAAACCATTTGTATACCCCATCCCAAGGCATTAGCAATAGAAATACGTTGTTTTTTGTCGAACCACACAAGATTTTGAGAAACTGTCTGAGCAATATATTGTGACAATGTCATTTTCTGTATTTCATCGCCATAAGGCCTATATTTTGAGGATATTAATTTAAAGGATGGGATGGGATAGGGTATTCAACGATCCGCATAGCGGATTGTAGACTCTCAAATGTTTCTTTATTGGTTTTATTACAAGGCTTTCATAGGTTTCATTTGTAGTTAGTGGAATATTTATAATATAGAGCAATATTGAACTATTGCTTATAACTTTTATTTCTGAGAAATCTAAAGCTTCTTCTATTGTATTGTATGGTAGCTGCTGTTTACTTAAAATATTTGTAGCAAGTTCTATTTCTTTTTTTGACAAAATAAATGAATTGATCATGCCTAATCTAGCCCAATGAATGGCATAGTTAATATTTTCTATTTCCTCCTTTACAAGTTTAATTTTGTATTGCACATTTGCTATTACCTCGAAGCTTAATTTATTGTCTTCTTTTAACAATTTCTGTATTTCATTTTGAATTTTAGTGATATTATTAATCCTCTCATTGGATAATTGATTTATGACAACTTGCTTGTTATTATTCTTTAATACGTCTGTGACTTTTTCTTTGATGGTGACAAAGTCGTCATGGTCTGGATTCCCGGCAATCCATTTCCATGCGCTACCAATAAAATCTAAAGAACGTTTTGTTAATCGCGGTTTCAAGTTATGCAAAAGATTTTTTATTTGTTGCAACTCGTGTGATAGCAAAGGGAATATGGTATGGTTTTGGGTTGATTCAAGTTTAAGGATAGGGGTTATTGCAGATATGAATTTGTCGTATTGGTCTAAGTCGATAACATGTATTAGTTTAAAATATCCGTCTTGTATCTTCGTCTGTCCAACGTGAAAGGTTACTATTTGTGCGTTTGAAAAGTCCAATATTTGCATGGTTGCCTGGCAAGTGCATAGCGCACATCTGGAAAGATAAAGTTTAATTTCTGATGTTACTTTTATGAACTACTTTGCCGGATTCGGTTATGACAGTAGAGTTCTTATTTACCTTAACTATTTCTTGCCGGTATCTGCCGGTTAGTTTCGAACATAGCCGTTTATTATTTTTAATATAAATAGATTGTCCTATTTGATAATCTTTGATCGGTTTCCTTTTCTTGTTGTGGTATTTAGTATCATTCTCTTGTTTAATTCTAAGTCTTTCGATATTACTCAACCGTGTTTTTTCGAACTGTTCGGGATTTAGTCTAGGTATTCGCCCTTAAAATAGTTCTATTGGTTTCTTATCTGTCGTTGAGTGGATGGTGAAAATATATTCGTTCACAGCTCGTTCCAAGAGTTCTTCAAAAGACTGTGCAGGTCCGTCTGATTTTAAACATCTCATGATTTCAGCTAAAGTGGAGTGAAAACGTTTAACTTGACCGTTCACTTCGCTTTTGTATGTTTTAAAAATCTTTACTTGAAGGTCTTCTTCCAGCATCGAGGTAATTAAAGCTGAATTTAGAGCCTTTTCGTTGTCTATTACGACAGCTTCGGGGACGCAGAAGAAAAATAAAATATCACTCAATGGTCGTTTGATATCTTCGATTGATCGTGATGAGATAATTTTGGTTTGACCGAATTTTGTGAATTTATGAATTAGCCATGTCTGTCTGTCCGTCCGTCCGTCTGTCTGTTCGTCAGCGGTTTTTGGGCCTTAAATTTTGAGCTAGGATAATGAAATTTGGTATATAGGATCCTCGTCCGTGCCACCAGAACAAGTGTAAACATTTTTGAAATCCGCCCACTGCCACGCCCCCTTTTTAGGAAAACTTATTTTTTGGCCAAACCGTAAGAAATTTCAAAAAAGTGTCTGGGTAGCATATTTAGACCATCCTAATATCTATATTTCGTTCATACAAAGTTTTTTGCCACGCCCACTTTTTGGGGGCGTTTTTAGTAAAAAACGCTTTTTGTCCAAATGTTAAAACTTTCGAAAAAAATGTTGATGCAAATACTTCCGAAATGGTAATATAAACATTTTGTCCATAGATCATTTTCACCTACGCCCACATTTTGGGGGCGTTTTCTTACAAAAACCATTTGTATACCCCATCCCAAGGCATTAGCAATAGAAATACGTTGTTTTTTGTCGAACCACACAAGATTTTGAGAAACTGTCTGAGCAATATATTGTGACAATGTCATTTTCTGTATTTCATCGCCATAAGGCCTATATTTTGAGGATATTAATTTAAAGGATGGGATGGGATAGGGTATTCAACGATCCGCATAGCGGATTGTAGCCTCTCAAATGTTTCTTTATTGGTTTTATTACAAGGCTTTCATATGTTTCATTTGTAGTTAGTGGAATATTTATAATATAGAGCAATATTGAACTATTGCTTATAACTTTTATTTCTGAGAAATCTAAAGCTTCTTCTATTGTATTGTATGGTAGCTGCTGTTTACTTAAAATATTTGTAGCAAGTTCTATTTCTTTTTTTGACAAAATAAATGAATTGATCATGCCTAATCTAGCCCAATGAATGGCATAGTTAATATTTTCTATGTCCTCCTTTACAAGTTTAATTTTGTATTGCACATTTGCTATTACCTCGAAGCTTAATTTATTGTCTTCTTTTAACAATTTCTGTATTTCATTTTGAATTTTAGTGATATTATTAATCCTCTCATTGTATAATTGATTTATGACAACTTGCTTGTTAATATTCTTTAATACGTCTGTGACTTTTTCTTTGATGGTGACAAAGTCGTCATGGTCTGGATTCCCGGCAATCCATTTCCATGCGCTACCAATAAAATCTAAAGAACGTTTTGTTAATCGCGGTTTCAAGTTATGCAAAAGATTTTTTATTTGTTGCAACTCGTGTGATAGCAAAGGGAATATGGTATGGTTTTGGGTTGATTCAAGTTTAAGGATAGGGGTTATTGCAGATATGAATTGGTCGTATTGGTCTAAGTCGATAACATGTATTAGTTTAAAATATCCGTCTTGTATCTTCGTCTGTCCAACGTGAAAGGTTACTATTTGTGCGTTTGAAAAGTCCAATATTTTCATGGTTGCCTGGCAAGTGCATAGCGCACATCTGGAAAGATAAAGTTTAATTTCTGATGTTACTTTTATGAACTACTTTGCCGGATTCGGTTATGACAGTAGAGTTCTTATTTACCTTAACTATTTCTTGCCGGTATCTGCCGGTTAGTTTCGAACCTAGCCGTTTATTATTTTTAATATAAATAGATTGTCCTATTTGATAATCTTTGATCGGTTTCCTTTTCTTGTTGTGGTATTTAGTATCATTCTCTTGTTTAATTCTAAGTCTTTCGATATTACTCAACCGTGTTTTTTTCGAACTGTTCGGGATTTAGTCTAGGTATTCGCCCGTAAAATAGTTCTATTGGTTTCTTATCTGTCGTTGAGTGGATGGTGAAAATATATTCGTTCACAGCTCGTTCCAAGAGTTCTTCAAAAGACCGTGCAGGTCCGTCTGATTTTAAACATCTCATGATTTCAGCTAAAGTGGAGTGAAAACGTTTAACTTGACCGTTCACTTCGCTTTTGTATGTTGTAAAAATCTTTACTTGAAGGTCGTCTTCCAGCATCGAGGTAATTAAAGCTGAATTTAGAGCCTTTTCGTTGTCTATTACGACAGCTTCGGGGACGCAGAAGAAAAATAAAATATCACTCAATGGTCGTTTGATATCTTCGATTGATCGTGATGAGATAATTTTGGTTTGACCGAATTTTGTGAATTTATCGACGGCTGTTAAGACAAGTTGTTTTTCAGTAGAAAAGATTAGGAGGCTCTTGCGATAGCTGCTATCAATCACACTGCTCTCTGCACTGAGCAGTGAGCAGTTGCGATTGCTCATCAGAATGCATGCTCAGTTGCTCACTGTTCTTTTTTTCTGTTTCACCATATACATACATATATTCAACGAATCGAAAATGTATAATATGCACGGCGCGGCATTCAAATTACAGATACACATTACACATCCATAAAACACATACACACCTATAGCCGAAGAGGGCAAAACATCGAGTGAGCAATTGAGAATGAAGAAGAAGATATTCTAATTCTATGAGCATGTTTTCTCTGTTTTTCATTAATCGTTCTTGTGTTCAAAACAAATCACAGTTTGCAAACTGCTAACTGCTCACTGCTCAAAGCTCAAGTGCTCACTGCTCTTGCTCATGCTCACACACTGAATCACTGAAAGCACATAGCAGTGCTCACTGCTCAAGTGCTCACACACTGAATCACTGAAAGCACATAGCAGAAGCATGAGCAGGTGTGCTGCTCTCTAAACAGTGATCAAATCGCTGCTACTTATAGCTGCTCTTTTCATATGTTGCTCTCTGCTATCACTGCTCATCGAAAATCGCTCTTAAGAACATCCCTAGAGAAGATATCGATATGAATGGTTTGTTCCGGATAATTAGGGATAGGTGTAGGACTCAAATGCGGCTTATTAGGGTGTCTGTCGTATTTATTTTCTTTACAGGTTATGCAACGGTTAACTAGTTTTTTAATTTTTGAAGACATTTTAGGGAAATAGAAGTTTTCTAGCAACTGAACTCGGTTTTCTTCGGCGTTGCGATGAGCTCTACGATGTACCTTTAGAATTTTTTCTTCTTGCTCTACTTGGTTTGGTACGTCTTCAACCATTTTCTGGGTGAAACGAATACGGTAGTCTTTGAAGTGTAAAGGATAAATTTCCTGTACTCGTCCCATCATCCATTCGTCTGTGAGAAGTCCGTTTATAATATTTGGATTGAGGTATCTTTTGAAGATATCAATGATGTCGTTTTCTAAGTAGTCCTGTCGTATCAAAGTATGTCTTGTATAGTTATCGAAGGGGTTCTGAATTTGGTAGCTATTTTCGTCTCCTATTTTGAGTAAAATTTGGTTTCGGAAAACGTTTATGGGTGTCTCTACGGATGGTATGAGGTTTTGCGCTGAGCTATCTGCACTATGTTCGGTTGGAGTCATTGAGTGAATTTCAATTATTTGAGGAGGCCTTGAAAGGGAATCAGCAACCACATTTTCCATTCCTGGTTTGTATTTTAATTCGTAATTATGCTCCTCCAATATGGCTTTCCACCGTTTCATTTTGGAGTTTGTATTTTTATTACTCAAGGCATAGGTAAGGGGTTGGTGGTCTGTAAAAATGTTAACTTTCCGGGATCCGTAAAGGAAGTTTCTTAAAGAATTGAGGGACCAAATAATCGCCAGCATTTCTTTTTCGTTTGTGGCGTAACCTTCTTACGTTTTACTTAAGGTTCGGGAAAGAAATGTGATTGGCTTATCATCTTGTGATAAAACTGCACCAATGGCGTAGTCAGAAGTCGGTTGTTAGCTGAAAGCTTTTGCTAAAGTCTGGGTATTGGAGAATTACTTCTTCAGAAACAAGAGAGTTTTTTAATTTATTGAATGCTTCGATTGCTTTTTGATCTAACTGAATTAGTTTTTTCTTTGACATATTTTTGGACACGTGTCCGTCTTCCCCTCTTAGAAGGGATGTCAGAGGTTTCGCCAGCTTTGAGTAATCTCTTATAAAGCGGCGATAATATCCAGACATTCCGAGAAAGGATCAAAGCTCTTTGAGGTTTTCGGGAATAGGTCGATCAACTATAGCCTGCACTTTTTTGGGTTAGTTTTTATTCCAGATCTGCCAATAATAAATCCTAAAAATTCAACTTCCTTCTGAAAAAATTCACATTTATCTAGTTGAATTTTCATATTCGCGGCTTCTAAGATATGAAATACTTTTTCTAGATTCAAAGAATGTTCGGTTTCGTCTTTCCCGAAGATGACAATGTCATCGATGTAGACGTAGCAACATTTTCCAATGAGATCTCTTAGAATGTCGTCAAGGGCTCTCTGAAAAATGGAAGGCGCGTTCTTAAGCCCAAATGGCAGGCGAGTAAACTCGAACTTGCCGTTATTTACCGAAAAGGCAGTTTTTTCTATATCAGATTCTTAAAGTGGGATCTGATGAAAACCACTTCTTAAGTCTACAATTGAAAACCATTGATTTTTGCTTAGATTTGCAAGGATTTCGTATATTTCTGGAATTGGATACTTGTCGGCAATAGTCACAGCGTTAAGCTTACGGTAGTCGATTACCATTCGAAATTTCTTTTCTCCCGAAGCATCCATTTTTTTGGGGACAACCCAAACAGGAGAATTGTAAGGAGATTTTGATGGTCTTATGATTCCATCTTCTAGTAGCTTTTGTATTTCCTTTTCGACTTCATTTTTGAGTGCCATAGGATATGGGTATGATTTCGAATACACGGGATCTCGCGTTGTAGTTCGGATTTCTCCTTTAACAGTGGTGGTGTATGTCAATTTTTCATTTGGTTCCGAAAAAACATTAGGACATTTATGAATGACCTTAAGGAGTTTAGAATGTTGCTCCTTACTCATGTGATCGGTTCTAATATTAATGTTATTGACAAATTGTATTTGATGTTGTTTGAGAGGGATTGGAATTCTTTGGTGGGTGGGGACAGGGTGAATAGACATATGATCTTTACTCGTATGGATAATTGTTTTTAATTGTTTTAGGGTATCATGTCCTATGATCCCATCAAATGAAATGAGACTGGGGAGGATAAAAAATTGTATTTTGTCTGTTTGAGGACCGAAAAGTTGAATTAGTGCACGATGTGTTATTTTGATGCTTTCTCCAACAGAATGAGCATAAAAGGGTTTATTATTCAGTAAAGGATTCTTAATATGACATGGTTGGACGTAATTTTTGTTTGAGCCGGTGTCGATGAGAAATTTTAGGGTCTCTCCACTTCTAGAAATATGTTCGAAAAAGGGAAGTGAAGAGGATGCTAATCTAAAAAATAAATGTCGTCGAGTTCTTCAGGTTGGTCAAAGTCAAGGTGATCTTGAGAGTCAATGTAATTCGTCAATGTCTGCTCGTGGTTTTGGTCTTCTTCTTCTCTCTCGTTTTCGTATTCTTCCGATGTCCTCTCGTCTGGTTCGGGCCCTTCAGTGTGATAGACTCTCTGCAATTTGTGTGGCTGATGTACCTGTTGTGAGTGTTGGCGTTTCTGTGGAACTAACTGTTGGTTGCGGGGTCTGTGCTGATAGTTCACATTTTGGGATCGGACATAGTCAACGTCCATTGGCTTTGGAGGAAGCGGGCGTTGATTTGCTGGTGGTCGTTGCTGTGGATACTGGTAGTTCGGCTGATTCCTATAAAACTGTGGTGGATTAGCATTTCGTGGATTATGGAGTAACTCGGGATGAAATTCTCTTCTGGGTGCGGCAATCGGTGCTGGTCCTGAATGTGAAAAATTATTTCTTCTAGGAGGAGCTGGAGGCGGTGTTTGTTGAAATGTTTTCCGGGTGCTAGCTTGCGAATTGTTTGCATGTTGGGTTCGGAAATCGATATTTTGTAATTTTAAGCCAAGGTGTGAAGCCTGGGGTAAGTCAGCAGGCTCACGGATACTGAGTAACCTAGGCGAGTCGCCTCTCAACCCTCTGACGAAGGTATCCAGAGCTTTGTCCCGGTAACACTGAGTCATGTTATTCATGGACTCCTGACTCATATCCGTTGATCCTAACTTATTTAAGATAAGCGACAGGTGGTGGTAGACGGCCTGATAGAACTCAGGAATCGTATTACTACCTTGTATCAAAGTTGTCATTTGGTATTCGAGGGTTCCTAAGTCCCTCTTATCCGCGTAGTGGAGGGTAAGACATGTTGATATCTTATCCCCGTTTAGTGGAGTATTGTACGATTCTAGGGCGACATCTGCGTAGCCCGTAATTTTGTTTCTGATGACTGATAAGATCCCATAATACTTGGGGGTTCCCTTTAGATGTTCATAGATTTCGACGCTCTTTTTCCATGAATTAAATTCGTGTGATTGGCCCGAAAATTCTCTTAGGCTTTTCACTACGTCGGGTATTTTGTCCATTTCGGACAAATTCCTATCATTAGCCAGATTTATTGGCTGGTCAATATCATTATTAATGTCGGACGCAGGGTTCATGATGGAATTAAAAGAGCAATAATATAGTAAAAACTAATTAATTTTATAATCAATTCTTACTTAATACTTATGTTATTTACTAATGACTTACAATAATATTAAAATAAATTCTTGCAGCATCTCTTCTTAACGTTGTTTATTTTGTGGGTTCTGGGCTGCTTCCTGCTGGTTAGGGTGGCTGTCAGTGTTTACTGACTCCTTTTTGTTCCTATGGTTGGTAGAACTACTCGGGGGCCTTTGTTTTCCCTATCACTACACTGTTATCGTGGTGGTTTTGTTGTTTTGGTTACTTCACTGAGCTTGGTTGTTCACTCTTTATTTCTTCCACGTTTTTTTTTGTTGGTGGCTTGGTTGTCCACACTTTATTGATTTCACTGTTTTATTGGTGGTTTGGTTAGCCACTTTTTATTCACAAACACTTTCACTGGTTTCAGACTTGGTTATTGCCTGAGTTCAGTCGAGCTTTATGTTAACAGTAATCTAACAGTGTTGCAGAATGCAGCCCCACGTTGGGCGGCAGTTAATTAAAAATCTGCACAAGAACTTAAAAAAAAATCTTTTTCAGAGCAGATTGCTCTGACCTTTATTCATTGAAGAGTCGATTAAAACTAAATTATTACATGTTCAACTTAAATAACGAAAGCTTGCATTTCTATTCACAATGTGAACTTCCCTGGAAATTTGGTTCGTTGCTCCAGACGTTTGATCAGCACTTCTTTTGCGCATGCAAGTAGTCATGTGAATTTCCCTGGAAATTTGGTTCGTTGCTCCAGACGTTTGCTCAGCATTTTCGTTCGCGCGTGTAAGTTGTGTGTCGGTGTTAAGTTATATGTTTCAAAACAAAGAGGCGGTAGTTTACATCCGTTAATGAGAACTCAAGAATTCGCTCGGGTCTCTTGTTGTAAACGCTTGATCAAAAGGCAGAATTGATAGCTCCAAGCTATCACATTCACAACAATTGCGGCTTTTTAAATGAATTTGCAAGAGCTTTCCATTTGACAAAAGCTTACATGTTTAAAAGAGCTTAATTCTAACATTTCATTTTTAAACACATAATACAAGGTGGCGCAAAAATAACCTTCCGACTTTTTTTTGGCTGTAATTAAAAAAAAAATGAAAAATTCTTCTTGTGGATTATTTTTATTTGGTCTTTTAATTTTTTTTACATCAAGTCGAGAATATGATGTCATGTAAATGGCCGCCGCCACAGTTGATTGTCATTTGAGCCCTTTTTATGGCATTTTCCATCACTTTGGCCAAAACTTCCGGCGATAGGTTCTCACATTCTTGACGGATATTGTCTTTAAGAGCTGCAAGAGTCTGAGGCTTATTGACATAAACCCGCGACTTCAAAAAGCCCCACAAAAAGAAGTCTGGAGCGGTCAAATCAGGCGATCTTGCTGGCAGGTGCAAATCGCCAAAACGGGAGATTAGGCGCCCGGGAAATGCATCCTTCAGCATATCGGTTGTGGCACGTGCAGTGTGTGCCGTTGCACCGTCCTGTTGGAACCACATGTTTTCCAATCCCAATTCATCAAGTTGCGGCAAAAAGAACTCGTTGATCATTGCTCTGTAGCGCTCACCATTCACAGTAACCGTTTGGCCCGCGACGTCTTCGAAGAAAAAAGGTCCGATGACTCCTCCAGCGAAAACAGCACACCATACAGTGACTTTGAGCGGGTGTAATGGCTCTTCGTGGGTTACACGCGGATTTTCAGTGCCCCAGAAGCGTAAATTTTGCTTATTTACGTACCCGCTAAGATGGAAATGGGCCTCATCACTCATGATTATTTTTGATGAAAAATCATCTTCCTCTTGGTGGTGATTAAGGATGGCTTGAGCGTATGTTAGACGCGATTGGCGGTCAGCAGCTAACAGCTGATGCACCGTCTGGACTTTGTAAGGAAACATCTTCAAATCTTGTACCAAAATTCGCTGTAAAGACCGTCCACTGATACCCATTTGGGTGGCACGTCGTCTGGTCGATGTCGACGGGCTTCCATGACATCTTCGGCTACAGCAGCAACATTCTCTGCAGAACGGCTACTCCGGGGTCTGCCACGCCTGGCATCATCTCATGTTGTGCCAGTCTCTTCGAGGCGAGCGGCTAAACGTCGCAGTATTTCACCAGTAGGCGTTGGACGGCAAGGAAATCTGCGACGAAATTCACGTTGTGCCAAAGTCACCGACCGATTATTGCTCAAATAAATAGTCACCAATATTCCGCGTTCTGGAGCAGTGTAGCGTAACATTGTTTATTAACGTGTATTTCGCATGTGTTTACTACACAAATGTCAAAACAGAACTGACAATAGGGGCCAATCGCAAAATTTATAGCATTTTCTGATAGGAGGATTACTTTTGCGCCACCTTGTACAATAAAGACATAGAGATTTAACAGCGGCTCTCAAAGTTTGTTAGTGTGAAAGAAACAATTAATAAAGAAGTTTTGGTACATAACGAACTTATCAAGAGAAATATAACTCTGGGTCTCAATGTTTGTTAGTTTAAAGAAAAAAAGAATTCATTGCTAATTAATAATAAAAACTGACGATAGATAAAATTGTCATGATAACATCAACTAATGCTTAGGTGTTGATTGTGGTTGTTACAAATATATATATTTCGTCTATACAATTTTTTTGACACGCCCACATTTTGGGGCGTTTATATTAAAAAAAAACTTTTTTCGGTCTAATTTTAAAAATGTTCGTAAAAAAATTTGATGCAGAATCATTGGTAATTATAATATGAACATTTCGTCTGTAGACCATTTTTATACACGCCCACTTTTTGGGTGCGTTTTTATATAACCATTTTTATATACTACTCCATAACATATGCAGGAGAAAAAACTTGTCATTTACAGAATCATAAAAGTGTTCCATAAACTGTCGGAACAATTTATTGTGACAATGTGATTTTCTGTATTTAATCCTCATCGTGTTTTAAGCAATGTCCACTTTTTGGTGATATTAGTTTTACAGATGGGGTGGGATAGGGTATTCAACGATCCGCACAGCGGATTGTAGCCTTCTCATATGTTATTTTTCTATGTTGATAAACTGTCTGAGTAGTATGTTGTGACAACGTCATTTTCTATATTTCATCGCTATATAAAGCCCACATGTCGGGGTTATTAATTTTAAGGATGTGATGGGATAGTGTTCTGAGTTGAGTTGAACTCAGAAATAATTTTTGCCAAGTTGATGTCTTGGGCTTGATTTTATTTGTTTGTAGATACGTGATAGAAAAACTCGACGTTATACTACGTTATAATTTTATTAGAGATGGTTTCGGTTAGAATGTATATATGCAAGTGATTGCAATTTCTTCACACTAGTTCCCATGAAGCCTTGCCGTCAAACGCTACTGTAATTTTAACATACTATGTTTCATTTTTCTTATCATTCCCGGTAAGTGAACTTTAACCTTGAACTTGAATTCATATTTACAATAGTTTTTTGCTTCATGAGAACTGACTGTGTTTACATGTATTTGTGTTACATTAAACTATTAATGCCCCCTATTTAATGTAAAGGTTAGAGGCAATGATCATACAATGCACTTTCTCTTTATCATTCTTTTAACTGCTATCGGTTATGGGGAAAACCGATTGCTTCTTATTGATATCGCGTTAGACAGAGAGAGCGCATTATATTGTGCTAATTACCATTGAATATTTGACACTTAGTTTTTGTTTTGATTTGCTCGTGGTCGGCTTGGCTCGATATTGGTTTCATCGAATTTTAATTTAATAAAATTCGTAAACGTTCGCGCTCAAGTTCGGTTTTAATGTCGTTCATATTCAAGCTAGTCATCTGAGATATTTGTTTTTTATTATTTACATAACTCGATGACTAGTTCAATATGCCGATATGCAATCTACCACAAGTGTCAAATGTGCAGTGTTTACATTTTGCTTTATATTAAAACTAATCTAGGTGTTTTTGTATAAAGTTGATATGTGGTGAAATGTGAATTGAGTTCTTGGTGATCCTCTTATTGTTTTGTGTTGGGTAACAACATGCTCCCCAGCTCAGCAGCGAGATTAAAGATGCCATCATCCAAGAGTATCGGCATAACATCGGTTGCCTGTGACGGTTGGTACTGTCGCTGCCTGGTTGTTGTGGTTGGCGGATGGTTGGTCTCAATTGTAATTTGTTTTGGTGAAAAAGATAAAAAATAAATTCAAATTTTATTTAATATGTTGTTCAAAATAAGTTATATAAGTGTTATAAATATTTTTCAGCCGTTCTGAAATGGCTGTGGATGGTACGACTGCATGTGATGGGTTGTTTTTACTTTAAGTTCATTAGATTGTGTTTTATTTTTAGTTCATATTCTGGTTATAATGTTTATTTGTATTTTTGGGGAAGTAGATTTTTGTTATAAACGTTTTTGGGTTCCGACACTGGCGCGAGGGGTAGGTTTATGATTTTTTTCCGCGCCGCGCGTGAGATTGTTTGAACCGGGAAGTAGTTTTGTAAATCGAGCGAGAGTCCACGCTGAGAGTTGAAGATTGTCTTCTTTTATGACGATGTCTACTACGTTGATATTTTGCTAGCCTTGCAGACGTTTTATTCTTTGGTAAAGATGTGGTGTATGTATTTTTCAGCATACAATCTAATCTTCGCCATCTAAGTCCATTGCGACTAAGTCGTCGGAATGTCGAATAATGTTTCCAATGTGCTTTGTTATTTATCATATAGTGTATTACTATATTTAACTGAAGTAAAGTTAAGTGTGTTTGCTCGGCGGCTGCACGATTCTTCAGGTGGACCCAACCATTCGTATTCCATTGGTGTACAGGGAGGATTGACGCCAGTTGTTTGAATTCAACAGCCTTCATGAAGCGGGCAAGAAGTGACATAATCGATATAATCAATGAATGAATTGTGAATTCAACTTTATATACTAATACGCCAGTTGAAATCTGCCTCAACCCTGATGTGACTTGTGTTGATTTGTTTTGCTCTTTTAATTTAAGCAAGTGAGCACCATTCTCGATGGCCATTGTCGTCTTTAAACCAGGGTCAATTACCACCAGTATAGTAGGTAAAAATGCGTTCGATTTCAAATTGGTAAATAGCGAACAAGATGTTTGATTTGGCTGTGTAGAAATCTTGTAAGACGTATTGGAAAATTTGTGAAAATTCCTATTTTCAATAATATTTGGTTTGATATCGTAGTGTTGGTTTGTTTGACGTTGCATTTGAACGTGATGGTAGGGAGTGCAAACAATAATTTCAATTTTCGCAGATTTGAAGTAACCGACCACTTGGTTTTCTTTTGCTAATGTATTGATATCATTAGCTTTACTCTGCCCAATGTAGATGTTGGGAAAAATGTGTTGACATTATTGATGTTTTAGAAGTTGTTGGATGTTTCCATTATTGTTTTTGTTAGGCACATTAATATGACGCGATGTATGATGCGTTAATATGCGTTTTAAGCAGCTGGCGCCCTCGTCGTAACAAAACCAATTAGAGCACCTGCGATTTTGGGTCGTTACCTGACGCACAATGATACTCATACTTAAAAAGTGTTTGCAATAGTGTGAACTTTGTCCGCCATTGCAGATTCGACAACGATATAATTTCTTTTCATCATTTGTTTTAAGATTATAACTGATTGAAGTTACATCTGGAAATGATGTGGATGGCAACGGTTGTTTTGAAACTATGTTTAACTCCATGTATTTTTCGTTTTCCCTTGCCCGCAAGGGTACTTCTATAAAGAAAGAGAGGTAACGGGAACAACGACCCCGCGGACCCTAGTTACAATAACCCAGAAGCGTCTGACCCATATTGGGCGGCTCCCTGGTCAGCGTCTGTTCTCCATGTTAGGAGCGGCTGTGCACCCAAGGTAGGCATGCCTGTCGTAAAAGGCGACTATAATCCAAGCCGTTTAAACTTTTCAAGAAAGTTAAAATTAAAACATGCAATGAACAAAACAAAAGATTTTAATACCCCAGGTGGTATGCCATTTAAAGTGGCAAATCCACCCTCTTCGGAGGTCGGTCCCATGGATTCTGGGGGGGGGGGGGGGCCATTTATTGCTTACCGAGAACCCTTTTGGAAAAAGTAAGAGGATATGCAGATCACCCCCATCGTCATGTAGAATAGATGAAAACCAAACTCTGAATGCTAAATATTCAGAAGTCTGCAAGGAAAGAGATGGGTTTGAGCAACTAAACGAGACATTAATCCAAGAAATTAATAGTTTAAAGCAGGAGTTGCAAATGTTGAAAAATCAGATTAACAGCCAAAACAAAGAAAAAGAAATAATTAAAGTAGTTGAGTTCTCAACTGATGAGGAAGAACTACTGAAAGAGACAGAAAGTAAACCCAAAAACGGGAACAAAAATAAAAAAACGGAAAATGAGCACATCCCCAAAGATCTCATCTCCGAAAGAAAGCTATCAAGCTACGAATTATGTTCCAAATAAAGAAAATAAAATTCAAAAGCCAGTCAAACCTCCTCCAATTATTGCTCTGGAAATTACAAAGTATGAAAGCTTAGTTAAGTCATTGGAGGAAAATAAAATTAAAGCTAATACAATGCTAATAAATGGTAATGACATTAAAATAAATGTAGATGAAGAAGATTCTTATAATAGACTCACCAAAATACTTAACCAAAAAAAGGTCCAATGGTACTCTTATGAGAATAAGCAAACTAGGCCAATTAAGGTTGTTGTAAAGAAACTACACTTCTCATGCTCGCCAGAGAGTGTAATTACAGATCTAAGAAGGAAAAACCTAAAGATACTAGAAGCTGTCAATATGCTAAAATCTAAAAGCAAAGTACCGCTTCCAATGTTTATGCTAACTTTTGAGCACGACGAAAACATCAAAAAGATATACGATATTAAAGACATCCTTGGAATGAAGGTAGAGATTCATGCCGTAAAGAAATCAAAACTTGTACCACAGTGCAAGAATTGTCAAAAGTATGGACATACCAATAAATACTGCAGCTCTAATCCAAGATGCGTAAAGTGTGCAGGAAACCACCATACTAAAGATTGTATGAAGAAAAAAGACGAACCAACAAAATGCGCTAATTGCAACGAAAAGCATCCAGCCAACTATAGAGGCTGCTTAGTTGCAAAACAGATTCAATTAGCAAAAGACAAAAAGCATAAACAAGCTATGCCAAATACAAAAAAGGACGCACCTAAGGACATAAAGGACTTGCAGTTGCGAGCGCCAAAAGAATTACCCATAGCCGATAAAAATACCAAAAAGACGTTAGTACCAAAAACAGGAGCGGGTACAGTATTGACATATGCACAGGCTGCATCGAAAAAAGTAGATAATGTCGCAAAAACGATAACTACAACTAACACTAAATTAAATAATAATATGGAAAAGTTCATGGAAAAAATCCTAAGTAGAATAGAAAGCATGGATAAAAGCAATAAAGCTATATTAGAAAGAATCTCGTTCCTTGAGAAAAAAGCAGCAATAACAAGGCTGTACAAAAAAGAAGAACATGATGGATAGTTTAAAAATCCTGGAATGGAATGCTAATGGTATCGAGAACCGTAAGGATGAAATCCAAGTAGCCCTCGACATGGACCAAATAGATATATGTCTTGTCTCTGAGACGCACTTAAAATTCGATACAAACTTTAAACTGCAAGGGTATGAATTATATCACTCCCCACATCCCCATAATTCAGCAAAATGCGGGGCTGCAGTTATAGTAAAGAATACGATCGATCACCATATAGATGCCAAGTTCCAATCATGTGCGATACAAGGAATTTCTGTTAACATTCGAACGAAAAGTGGACAAACTATATCAGTTGCATCAATTTACTGTTCTCCCAGTTACAATCTAAAGAAAAATGACTTTTTAGGTCTCTTCCGAATATTTAGCAATAGATTTATTGCAGGGGGAGATTTTAATGCCAAAAACAAGTACTGGGGATCTAGATTGACAAATACAAAAGGAAGAGAACTCTATGAAGCAATAAACGAAATTAGCGGCAAGTATCACTCAACGGGAAAACCTACGTATTGGCCAACAGATAGAAACAAAATCCCTGATCTTGTCGACTTCTTCGTAACAAAGAATATCTCGTCTAACAATATAAAGGTAGAAGAAGGGCCTGATCTTGACTCAGATCATTCCACAATACTTTTAACACTTGGCGATAAAATCACTAGTAAAGAAGATAGCCCAAGGCTAGGAAATAAGCTGACTGACTGGAACTACTTCAGGCAGCATCTAGAGGATAGTATTCAGCTCTTAGAAACAATTGGAACAGAAGAACAATTAGAAGATGCTGTTCAAATATTAACTGTAAATATCCAAAGAGCTGCATGGGCTGCAACACCTAAAACGAAAATTAAAATCCAACAAAACTCGTATCCAAAAGTAATATGTGATATAATTACGGAAAAGAGACGAGCTAGAAAACGTTGGCAACAAACAAGGGCGCCCAGAGACAAAACAATACTGAATAACCTAAACAACCAGCTTAAAAGATCGATAAGAGAATTTAAAAATGAGTCTCTCAAAAAATACCTTACCAATCTTACACAAATGACGCTAGTACCGAGTACTCACTCTGGAAGGCAACAAAAAAAATGAAAAGACCAATTGCTCACATTCCACCAGTTAAAAACAGTGAAGGTAACTGGGCAAAAAGCAACCAAAAAAAAGCTAATTTATTTGCTGAATATCTTGAAGGCGTCTTTCAACCATATGAAGATAAAGACTGTCAAGAAAGCGAAGAATTATGCGAAGAGGAAAGACACATCCAACCGGTAACGGCTAAAGAAATTGCCAACGAAATAAAAAAGGGCATCAGTACTAAAAAAGCCCCGGGATTTGTTTTAATATCAGGGGAAATCCTAAAACAATTCCCAAAACAGGGCTTAAAGAAATTAGCACAGATCATAAATGCTGCATTCAGGATAAGGTATGTACCTAGCATGTGGAAAGTCGCGGAGGTGATTATGATACCAAAACCAGGCAAACCGCCTAGTGAAGTCACCTCATATCGCCCCATATCTATACTACCTATGTTGTCCAAGTTATTCGAAAAGATGTTGATTAAACGTCTGAACAAAATAATCGAAGAAAAATCGCTAATCCCAAACCATCAATTTGGTTTTAGAAGTGAACACTCCACGATCGATCAGGTGCATAGAATAACAGATAAAATCGAAAAAGCATTTGAAGAAAAAAAGAAATGCTCTACTATATTTCTCGATATAGCACAAGCTTTCGATAATCGTCATGTAGAATAGATGAAAACCAAACTCTGAATGCTAAATATTCAGAAGTCTGCAAGGAAAGAGATGGGTTTGAGCAACTAAACGAGACATTAATCCAAGAAATTAATAGTTTAAAGCAGGAGTTGCAAATGTTGAAAAATCAGATTAACAGCCAAAACAAAGAAAAAGAAATAATTAAAGTAGTTGAGTTCTCAACTGATGAGGAAGAACTACTGAAAGAGACAGAAAGTAAACCCAAAAACGGGAACAAAAATAAAAAAACGGAAAATGAGCACATCCCCAAAGATCTCATCTCCGAAAGAAAGCTATCAAGCTACGAATTATGTTCCAAATAAAGAAAATAAAATTCAAAAGCCAGTCAAACCTCCTCCAATTATTGCTCTGGAAATTACAAAGTATGAAAGCTTAGTTAAGTCATTGGAGGAAAATAAAATTAAAGCTAATACAATGCTAATAAATGGTAATGACATTAAAATAAATGTAGATGAAGAAGATTCTTATAATAGACTCACCAAAATACTTAACCAAAAAAAGGTCCAATGGTACTCTTATGAGAATAAGCAAACTAGGCCAATTAAGGTTGTTGTAAAGAAACTACACTTCTCATGCTCGCCAGAGAGTGTAATTACAGATCTAAGAAGGAAAAACCTAAAGATACTAGAAGCTGTCAATATGCTAAAATCTAAAAGCAAAGTACCGCTTCCAATGTTTATGCTAACTTTTGAGCACGACGAAAACATCAAAAAGATATACGATATTAAAGACATCCTTGGAATGAAGGTAGAGATTCATGCCGTAAAGAAATCAAAACTTGTACCACAGTGCAAGAATTGTCAAAAGTATGGACATACCAATAAATACTGCAGCTCTAATCCAAGATGCGTAAAGTGTGCAGGAAACCACCATACTAAAGATTGTATGAAGAAAAAAGACGAACCAACAAAATGCGCTAATTGCAACGAAAAGCATCCAGCCAACTATAGAGGCTGCTTAGTTGCAAAACAGATTCAATTAGCAAAAGACAAAAAGCATAAACAAGCTATGCCAAATACAAAAAAGGACGCACCTAAGGACATAAAGGACTTGCAGTTGCGAGCGCCAAAAGAATTACCCATAGCCGATAAAAATACCAAAAAGACGTTAGTACCAAAAACAGGAGCGGGTACAGTATTGACATATGCACAGGCTGCATCGAAAAAAGTAGATAATGTCGCAAAAACGATAACTACAACTAACACTAAATTAAATAATAATATGGAAAAGTTCATGGAAAAAATCCTAAGTAGAATAGAAAGCATGGATAAAAGCAATAAAGCTATATTAGAAAGAATCTCGTTCCTTGAGAAAAAAGCAGCAATAACAAGGCTGTACAAAAAAGAAGAACATGATGGATAGTTTAAAAATCCTGGAATGGAATGCTAATGGTATCGAGAACCGTAAGGATGAAATCCAAGTAGCCCTCGACATGGACCAAATAGATATATGTCTTGTCTCTGAGACGCACTTAAAATTCGATACAAACTTTAAACTGCAAGGGTATGAATTATATCACTCCCCACATCCCCATAATTCAGCAAAATGCGGGGCTGCAGTTATAGTAAAGAATACGATCGATCACCATATAGATGCCAAGTTCCAATCATGTGCGATACAAGGAATTTCTGTTAACATTCGAACGAAAAGTGGACAAACTATATCAGTTGCATCAATTTACTGTTCTCCCAGTTACAATCTAAAGAAAAATGACTTTTTAGGTCTCTTCCGAATATTTAGCAATAGATTTATTGCAGGGGGAGATTTTAATGCCAAAAACAAGTACTGGGGATCTAGATTGACAAATACAAAAGGAAGAGAACTCTATGAAGCAATAAACGAAATTAGCGGCAAGTATCACTCAACGGGAAAACCTACGTATTGGCCAACAGATAGAAACAAAATCCCTGATCTTGTCGACTTCTTCGTAACAAAGAATATCTCGTCTAACAATATAAAGGTAGAAGAAGGGCCTGATCTTGACTCAGATCATTCCACAATACTTTTAACACTTGGCGATAAAATCACTAGTAAAGAAGATAGCCCAAGGCTAGGAAATAAGCTGACTGACTGGAACTACTTCAGGCAGCATCTAGAGGATAGTATTCAGCTCTTAGAAACAATTGGAACAGAAGAACAATTAGAAGATGCTGTTCAAATATTAACTGTAAATATCCAAAGAGCTGCATGGGCTGCAACACCTAAAACGAAAATTAAAGTCCAACAAAACTCGTATCCAAAAGTAATATGTGATATAATTACGGAAAAGAGACGAGCTAGAAAACGTTGGCAACAAACAAGGGCGCCCAGAGACAAAACAATACTGAATAACCTAAACAACCAGCTTAAAAGATCGATAAGAGAATTTAAAAATGAGTCTCTCAAAAAATACCTTACCAATCTTACACAAATGACGCTAGTACCGAGTACTCACTCTGGAAGGCAACAAAAAAAATGAAAAGACCAATTGCTCACATTCCACCAGTTAAAAACAGTGAAGGTAACTGGGCAAAAAGCAACCAAAAAAAAGCTAATTTATTTGCTGAATATCTTGAAGGCGTCTTTCAACCATATGAAGATAAAGACTGTCAAGAAAGCGAAGAATTATGCGAAGAGGAAAGACACATCCAACCGGTAACGGCTAAAGAAATTGCCAACGAAATAAAAAAGGGCATCAGTACTAAAAAAGCCCCGGGATTTGTTTTAATATCAGGGGAAATCCTAAAACAATTCCCAAAACAGGGCTTAAAGAAATTAGCACAGATCATAAATGCTGCATTCAGGATAAGGTATGTACCTAGCATGTGGAAAGTCGCGGAGGTGATTATGATACCAAAACCAGGCAAACCGCCTAGTGAAGTCACCTCATATCGCCCCATATCTATACTACCTATGTTGTCCAAGTTATTCGAAAAGATGTTGATTAAACGTCTGAACAAAATAATCGAAGAAAAATCGCTAATCCCAAACCATCAATTTGGTTTTAGAAGTGAACACTCCACGATCGATCAGGTGCATAGAATAACAGATAAAATCGAAAAAGCATTTGAAGAAAAAAAGAAATGCTCTACTATATTTCTCGATATAGCACAAGCTTTCGATAAAGTATGGCACAAAGGACTGATCTATAAATTGCAAAAGCATCTGCCAAAACAATTTTCAGAAATTTTAGAGTCCTATATATTAGAGAGATTCTTTAGAATTAAAATAGGAAATGACTACTCCACATTAAGAGAAATAAAAGCCGGTGTACCACAAGGAAGTGTGTTAGGTCCTGTGTTATATCTCTTATTTACTAGCGACTTGCCGAACAGTGATGAAACAACTGTGGCAACATTTGCAGATGATACAGCTGTACTTGCTGTGGGAGAAACTGTCGAAGTAGCGACAAAAAAACTACAGAAGGCAGTGAACAATATAACAAAATGGACAAAAAATTGGCAAATTAAAGTAAATGACCTAAAATCAGTCCATATAAATTTTACAAATAAAAATGTTCAGCACATACCTGTATTCATAAATGATAAAGAAGTAGATTACGCAAACACAGCCAAATATCTAGGCATGACACTAGACGCAAAACTGCGCTGGAAAGCACATGTAAAGAAAAAAAGAGAAGAACTAAATATGCGCTACAGTAAAATGTATTGGCTTATAGGGAAATACTCTTGTTTGTCAAATTACAATAAATTACTGCTTTATAAGCAAATTCTAAAACCAGTATGGACCTACGGGCTCCAGCTGTGGGCATGCACATGCAAAACAAATTTACAGAAAATTCAAACATTTCAAAACAAAGTTCTACGGAATATAGTAAATGCACCATGGTACATAAGAACCGCTGATCTGCATAGAGATCTAGAAATAGAAATGATTGAAGATGAAGTCAAAAAAGTAGCTAATAGACATAAACTTAGGCTTCTCAATCACGTCAGCTCAGAAATGAAGGAACTTTTAAATACTAGCAATATGACTAGGAGGTTAAGAAGGATAAAACCTTTTGAACTAGCTACATAGCTCGAAAAATAAAACAAAAACATATGAGAAGGCTACAATCCGCTGTGCGGATCGTTGAATACCCTATCCCATCCTATCCATAAAACTAAAATCCCCAAAAAAGGGGACATGGCTAAAAACACGATGTGGATAAAATAGAAAAAATGATATAGTGACAACAAGTTCTTCAGACTGCTTACAAAACAATTTTGCGGTTCTACAAAAGACAAGGCTTTCTCCTGCATATGTTATGGGGTAGTGTATAAAAATGGTTTTTATATAAAAACGCCCCCAAAAAGTGGGCGTGGGTTAAAATGGTATACAGACGAAATGTTCATATTAATAATGTTAATGAGTCTGCATCAAAATTTTTTTCGAAAAATTTAAAATTTGACCGAAAACAGTTTTTAATTGAAAACGCCCCCAAAAAGTGGGCGTGGCAAAAAACTTCATATGGACGAAATATAGATATTAATATTGTCTAAATATGTTGTTCAGAAACTTTTTTAAAATTCCTTACGGTTTGGTCAAAAACTGAGTTTTTCTTAAAAGGGGGCGTGGCAGTGGGCGGATTTCAAAAATTTGTACACTTGTTCTGTAGGCAGAGACGAGCATCCTATATACCAAATTTCATTATCCTAGCTCAAAATTTAAGGCCTAAAAATCGGTGACGTACAGACGGACGGACGGACGGACGGACGGACGGACAGACAGACATGGCTTAATCGACTCAGCTAGCGATTCTGAGTCGATCCATATACTTTGAGGTATATGTAGCAAAATTATTTCTCTATGTTACAAACTAAGTATCAAAACTAATATACCCCCTATGGGATAGGGTATAAACATATGAGAGGCTACAATCCGCTATGCGGATCGTTGAATACCCTATCCCATCCCATCCTTTATATTAATATCCTCAAAATATAGGCCTTATGGCGATGAAATACCGAAAATGACATTGTCACAATATATTGCTCAGACAGTTTCTCAAAATCTGCTGTGGTTCGACAAAAAACAACGTATTTCTATTGCTAATGCCTTGGGATGGGGTATACAAATGGTTTTTGTAAGAAAACGCCCCCAAAATGTGGGCGTAGGTGAAAATGATCTATAGACAAAATGTTAATATTACCATTTCGGAAGTATTTGCATCAAAATTTTTTTCGAAAGTTTTAAAATTTGGACAAAAAGAGTTTTTTACTAAAAACGCCCCCAAAAAGTGGGCGTGGCAAAAAACTTTGTATGAACGATATATAGATATTAGGATTGTCTAAATATGCTACCCAGACATTTTTTTGAAATTCCTTACGGTTTGGCCAAAAAATAAGTTTTCCTAAAAAGGGGGCGTGGCAGTGGGCGGATTTCAAAAATTTTTACACTTGTTCTGGTGGCACGGACGAGGATCCTATATACCAAATTTCATTATCCTAGCTCAAAATTTAAGGCCCAAAAACCGCTGACGAACAGACAGACGGACGGACGGACGGACGGACAGACAGACATGGCTAATTCGACTCAGCTAGCGATTCTGAGCCGATCCATATACTTTGAGGTATATGTAGCAAAATTATTTCTCTATGTTACAAACTAAGTATCAAAACTAATATACCCCCCTATGGGATAGGGTATAAACAGTATTAAATCCTCTATGGACAAATACTTCGAATATGAATTTTAAAAATATGAAAGACAAATTGCTGATTGGTTTAACTACTAGGTGCAATAATTGGAAAGCTGGCTAATCCCCGCCCTGCGACAATGAAATGCCAAGAAGGTTGTAACGCAGGGAAAACGGGAAGACGGGAGAAGGGGTTTATTGGGTAGAAATCACCACACTGTTACTGAGTACGGGCTCGGTTTCGTTTGTGGTCGATGTACCACTAAAATCCGTTGGATTTAGAACTCGGTGACTCGTAATGTTGAGTATTATGGCATGAAAATGATTTTGAATTTTTGTTTAGCAAAATACAAAGGCTTGTAAGTGGAAAGAAATTCCTACCTTGATTTGCTTTTGCAACTGCAACTTTAGTATCGGTGACTATGAGTTACAGTTGCAAAAGGCTTTGCGTTGCACAGATCCTAGCTGTGATTGCTGATGACGTTGCAGTTTTTAATCGCTTCCGTACAGAATGTACCACACTATATGACTTCGTTGGATGCCGAAATCATTCACTCGTTCGATTTGAATATTGTAGCACAAAATGTTAAATTTAATTTTGCAAACAATTGTGAGGAAAATCCTACCTTGATTTGCTTTTGCAACTGCAACTTCAGTATCGTATTGACTGCTAGTTACAGTTGCAGAAGACTTGGCGTTGCACAAATCCTCTTTGTGATTGATGACACTGCATAGACTATCCGTTGACAATCGTGTAGCTTCACTGCAACTTGTTTTTCAATTCCCCCTTTATTGTTGATGGAATAAACGTTTCCACTCTTTCTTCTTTTACACTCCCACAAATAACTTTCACTAAACGGCCGCGGATTTTATTTAAAAGCTCGAAGGACCATGTTCTGAGTTGAGTTGAACTCAGAAATAATTTTTGCCAAGTTGATGTCTTGGGCTTGATTTTATTTGTTTGTAGATACGTGATAGAAAAACTCGACGTTATACTACGTTATAATTTTATTAGGGATGGTTTCGGTTAGAATGTATATATGCAAGTGATTGCAATTTCTTCACACTAGTTCCCATGAAGCCTTGCCGTCAAACGCTACTGTAATTTTAACATACTATGTTTCATTTTTCTTATCATTCCCGGTTAGTGAACTTTAACCTTGAACTTGAATTCATATTTACAATAGTTTTTTTCTTCATGAGAACTGACTGTGTTTACATGTATTTGTGTTACATTAAACTATTAATGCCCCCTATTTAATGTAAAGGTTAGAGGCAATGATCATACAATGCACTTTCTCTTTATCATTCTTTTAACTGCTATCGGTTATGGGGAAAACCGATTGCTTCTTATTGATATCGCGTTAGACAGAGAGAGCGCATTATATTGTGCTAATTACCATTGAATATCTGACACTTAGTTTTTGTTTTGATTTGCTCGTGGTCGGCTTGGCTCGATATTGGTTTCATCGAATTTTAATTTAATAAAATTCGTAAACGTTCGCGCTCGAGTTCGGTTTTAATGTCGTTCATATTCAAGCTAGTCATCTGAGATATTTGTACATAACTCGATGACTAGTTCAATATGCCGATATGCAATCTACCACAAGTGTCAAATGTGCAGTGTTTACATTTTGCTTTATATTAAAACTAAACTAGGTGTTTTTGTATAAAGTTGATATGTGGTGAAATGTGAATTGAGTTCTTGGTGATCCTCTTATTGTTTTGTGTTGGGTACCAACAGATAGGGTAAACGATCCGGACAGCAGATTAATCGCCATATAGCCCAAATTATTAATTTGAAGGATGAGATTAATAGGGTAAACGATCCTCACAGCGGGTTGTAGCCTTCTTGTCTGTCATTACATTTTACATTAGGAGCGTTGATAGTGTATGTGATTTGGTTTTCGTTTATAGACACACAGCCTTATTCAAAAACTCATTATAAGGAGTGTATAAAGTTATGCTCTCCTTAAAATGCAAAAACCTTATTCATAAAACTTATACAACGTTGAATAGAGGCTGCACATCCTAAACGCGCCTGATGGTTGAATAGTGCCTGTATATGGGTATATCATTTGTTTTATTTCTGTATACACAGAAGGCTGGGCATCAGGGTTACCAAAGGTTCAATTGTAAGTTGAAAAAAATCATCTAGGGTATTTTTTGTATATTAGCAGTTGTGTTTCACTGTTCAATTTTTTCAAATGGTAATTCTTTTTTTACCTACAGACTCAACATTGTAAACGATGTTATTGAGTAAACATAAGTTATCAATATGTTATAAAAATGTAGAAAATAAATTTGTCACCACGAGTTTCACAACCATAAAAATCATCCCTTGGTAACTCTACCGAGCTTTTTGGTAATTTATTTGACACAAACCCTGTATAACTATTATGGATGGGGAAATATGTTATGAATAAGAAATTGTGCGACCCTGAATAGAGGCTGTATAAATACTTATGCACTGTATAACTATATAACCGTTGAGATGTGTTTTGGTGAAATCTAATGAATAAGGGGGACAATATTTATTTGGGACTATGTAACTGACAACAAGGACCCCATCCGACGAGCTACTGCCGTGCCTGGCCAGAGTGCTTCCCCCTTGTCACAAGAAAAAAATCACTCTTACCCAGCCTGCCATACACTGCATCCCAAAAATACCCAGAAGTGGGCCGTGAAGTTCTGCGTCATTACAAGCATTCAGTGCAATTACATTCTTTATGATAATTTACTAGGCAACATTTGTCGATTCCGTTTTGTTTTTCATTGTCAAATATTGAAACAATAAATTATAATTATTCGTTTAATGTGTTTTATTTGTTTGCTTAATCTTTTTCGATAAAGTTGGTATTTAAATTATAACACATGATTTAAAATTGCACCTTTTAATTAAATTGTAATACATAATACCAAAAGTAACTTGTTAATAATAGATTACACAAAATTACATACCATGTATGCATTACTTTAAATCTTGTATAATCTGCTTAGTTTATTATAATTTATTGAATTATTTGTACTTGCAAGCAATATGTTTGCATATAGACTAGTAATTTCATTACGCGTGAACATTGTTTTTCCTTTTAGCATTATATAGTCAGTTAATCTCTTGTTTGAAATCATTTCAACGGTCTTGATCTCGGATCTCTTTCTAAGATAATTGAAACAGCACGTCCTTATTGTAAAAAAAACACAAAGTTGATTAGTATGAGTATGTGCACAAAATGCAATATTAGTATACCTACCTAAAATGTTTCGTACCACATGCATTAGAACACTCATTTCCACATGAATCGCATGGAATTGCATTACAAGTAATTAATGATATAAAGAGCATGTCTAAAAAATAAAAAAATTATAAGAACCTTGTTTGTTTTACTATATTCACTGACATATTAAAATATATTGCCGCTTCATTTTAATTTGTACGTTTTTGTCCAATTTGACGTAATAGCAATAATGATGTATACTTATATTTCGTTTAATCAACTAAAAGATATTCTGTGGGCTTTAAACAAACTATTCTCTATTTTTTTTTAAATTTACGAGTTTACGTGTATTCTTATAGGTATTAACTGAATGCCGTCAAGTACACATTCTACTGAGAAATGAACTTTGTTTAGAAATGAGCTTGGGAGATACGAAACCCCATCTTTTATGCTCACAGAATTAATCCTCTTCCTTGTATAGTTTTGTTTGCATTCTTGGTGTATAACAGCTCTATAATGGGATACATAACTCTATGCATATACAATTTATTGTAATAAATTGACCACCTTAAGGATTCATTTTGTAGTCCATTTCAATGAAAATTTAGTGGGTAGTAGGACTCTATAGAAGAACATTAAAAACATCCCACAAATTATTTCGAATGTTTGCTGTTTGGTATTCAATACTTATACTAAAATTGCTTGCTTTTCCTTTGATCTAAACTTCAAACAGATTTACATATTCATTAGCATTTCAGTTGTAAATTATGAGCATGAAAGTTGATAATTTTCCACGCGTATGGATTAGCCGCGTGATATAAATACTTGACAATACGCCTATCGAAACTACATATTTCTCTATGTTACAAAGTATGAGTCAAAACTATTATATCCCAGTGGGATATAGTATAACCATATGAGAAGCCTACATTCCGCTGTGTGAATTCTTCAATAATTTTTCCGTTCCCATCGTTATGTGAAACATTACCAAAAAGCGGACCTGCTTCAAATGTATATTAATATTATATTTAATATTTCCTACTTTTGGGAGTGGCGAAATATAGATATTGGGATTTTCTAAATGTGTTGTTCAGACACTTTTTCAAAATATCCTACCGTTTGGTCAAAATAACGTTTTTCTGGATAGTTGGCGCTTTATAGGAACATGAACCAAAAATTAATCGCGGTTAAAAACATTATATGGATGACATATACGGAATCAGTTTGTCTACTCATCTTGCTCAGACACTTTTTCAAAAAGATTATGAATAGTGCGAGTGCCAGTGGGCCGTTATCAGGATAGAGGAGTGATCGCCATGTAAATGACCTAAAATCGATGGGTGAAGGTGTCTTACTGCGGTTCGCAGTCATCTGAACTCAGAAAAAAAACATATGAGAAGGCTACAATCCGCTGTGCGGATCGTTGAATACCCTATCCCATCCCATCTGTAAAACTAATATCCCCAAAAAGTGGATATGGCTTAAAAATTACATTGTCACAACAAATTTTACGGTTCTACAAAAGACAAGGTTTTTCTATATATAAACGCCCCCAAAAAGTGGGCGTGGGTGAAAATGGTCTAAAGAAGAAATGTTCATATTAATATTACTAATGATTCTGCATAAATTTTTTTTTTCGAATATTTTAAAATTTGACCGAAAAAGGTTTTTAACGAAAACGTCACCAAAAAGTGGGCATGGCAAACATTTTTATATGAACAAAATATAGATATTCAGATTGTCTTAATATAATGTTCAGAAACATTTTAAAAATTCCAAAGGGGGCGTGGCAGTGGGCGTGTTGTGAGTCTAGGTAAGCCACGGGGGCAAGTGGTAGTAAGTGGTGGAACAGGGGGTTAGTGATAGTTTGTTGTGGTTAAGTGTTAATGAATGTATTAATATTAAAGGCGACTTACGTCGCGTTCTTAAAAGTATATTGTTTGATTGTTTTATTTTGTTTTCTGTGTATATAAATTGACTGTGACGAAGGGCTGCCGTAACAGGCTCGAAACGGAGGACGAGTGGTCGGGAGTTCTCCGATTTCGTAAAAAAAGGAATAGTCCTTCGACCAGTACTGAGGTGGGATGGAATTTAAGCAACAACGTGTGGCAAGGGCCCACTCCCTGAGTTATCATTGCTTTACCCTGATTGCTAACCGGGCAAATAGTTGAACACACTTGGAAAATAGTAAAAAACATATGAGAAGGCTACAATCCGCTGTGCGGATCGTTGAATACCCTATCCCATCCTATCCATAAAACTAAAATCCCCAAAAAAGAGGGCATGGCTAAAAACACGATGTGGATAAAATAGAAAAAATTATATAGTGACAACAAATTCTTCAGACTGCTTACAAAACAATTTTACGGTTCTACAAAAGACAAGGTTTTCTCCTGCATGTAGTGTATAAAAATGGTTTTTATATAAAAACGCCCCTAAAAAGTGGGCGTGGGTTAAGATGGTATATAGACGAAATGTTCATATTAATAATGTTAAAGATTCTGCATCAAAATTTTTTTCGAAAAATTTAAAATTTGACCGAAAACAGTTTTTAATTGAAAACGCCCCCAAAAAGTGGGCGTGGCAAAAAACTTTATATGGACGAAATATAGATATTAATATTGTCTAAATATGTTGTTCAGAAACTTTTTTAAAATTCCTTACGGTTTGGTCAAAAACTGAGTTTATCTTAAAAGGGGGCGTGGCAGTAGGCGGATTTCAAAAATTTTTACACTTGTTCTGTAGGCAGAGACGAGGATCCTATATACCAAATTTAATTATCCTAGCTCAAAATTTAAGGCCTAAAAATCGGTGACGTACAGACGGACGGACGGACGGACAGACAGACATGGCTTAATCGACTCAGCTAGCGATTCTGAATCGATCCATATACTTTGAGGTATATGTAGCAAAATTATTTCTCTATGTTACAAACTAAGTATCAAAACTAATATACCCCTATGGGATAGGGTATAAACATATGAGAAGGCTACAATCCGCAGTGAGGATCGTTTAATACGCTATCCCATCCCATCCTTAAAATTGATATCCGCAAAATATGGTCTTTATGGTCATAAAGTATTGAAAATGACGTTGTTACAACATATTGTTCCGAAGGATTATCAAATTCTTATATGGTTCGACAAAAACCACGTTTTTATACCCTATCCCATAGGGGGGTATATTAGTTTTGATACTTAGTTTGTAACATAGAGAAATAATATTGCTACATATACCTCAAAGTATATGGATCGACTCAGAATCGCTAGCTGAGTCGAATTAGCCATGTCTGTCTGTCCGTCCGTCCGTCCGTCCGTCCGTCTGTCTGTTCGTCACCGATTTTTGGGCCTTAAATTTTGAGCTAGGATAATGAAATTTGGTATATAGGATCCTCGTCCGTGCCACCAGAACAAGTGTAAAAATTTTTGAAATCCGCCCACTGCCACGCCCCCTTTTTAGAAAAACCTTTTTTTTGGCCAAACCGTAAGGAATTTCAAAAAAGTGTCTGAGCAGCATATTTAGACAATCCTAATATCTATATTTCGTTCATATAAAGTTTTTTGCCACGCCCACTTTTTGGGGGCGTTTTTAGTAAAAAACGCTTTTTTTCCAAATTTTAAAACTTTCGAAAAAAATTTTGATGCGAATACTTCCGCAATGGTAATATAAACATTTTTTTCCATAGATCATTTTCACCTACGCCCACATTTTGGGGGCGTTTTCTTACAAAAACCATTTGTAAACCCCATCCCAAGGCATTAGAAATACGTGGTTTTTTGTCGAACCACAAAAGATTTTGAGAAACTGTCTGAGCAATATATTGTGACAATGTCATTTTCTGTATTTCATCGCCATAAGGCCTATATTTTGAGGATATTAATATAAAGGATGGGATGGGATAGGGTATTCAACGATCCGCATAGCGGATTGTAGCCTCTCATATGTTTGTATTGCATATGCCTTGGGGTAGGGCATACAAATGGTTTTTGTAGGAAAACGCCCCCAAAAAGTGGGCGTGGGTTAAAATGGTCTACTAATGAAATGTTCATATTAATACTACCAATGATCTTGCATCAAATTTTTTTTTGAAAATTTTCAAATTTGGCCAAAAACGGTTTTTTATAGAAAACGCCCCCAAAAAGTAGGCGTGGCAAAAATTTTTGTATAGATGAAATAAAGATATTACGATTCTCTAAATATGCTTCTCAGACACTTTTTTAAAATTCCTTACGGTTTGGCCAAAAACTGAGTTTATCTTAAAAGGGGGCGTGACAGTGGGCGGATTTCAAAAATTTTTACACTTGTTCTGCTGGGAGCAACAAAGAGCACGTGTACCAAATTTCATCCTTCTAGCTCAAAATTTAAGGTCCAAAAACTGGTGACGTACGGACGGACGGACGGACGGACGGACAGACATGGCTAAATCGACTAAGCTATCGATTCTGAGTCGATCCATATAATTTGAGGTGTATGTAGCTAAATTATTTCTCTATGTTACAAACTATGTATCAAAACTAATGTACCCCTATGGGATAGGGTATAAACATATGAGAAGGCTACAATCAGCAGTGCGGATCGTTTAATACCCTATCCCATCCCATCCTTAAAATTAATATCCCCAAAATGTGGTCTTTATGGGCATAAAGTATTGAAAATGGCGTTGTCACAACATATTGTTCAGAAGGTTAATGTAATTATACCCTATCCCATAGGGGGGTATATTAGTTTTGATACTTAGTTTGTAACATAGAGAAATAATTTTGCTACATATACCTCAAAGTATATGGATCGACTCAGAATCGCTAGCTGAGTCGAATAAGCCATGTCTGTCTGTCCGTCCGTCCGTCCGTCCGTCTGTCTGTTCGTCAGCGGTTTTTGGGCCTTAAATTTTGAGCTAGGATAATGAAATTTGGTACACGTGCTCTTTGTTGCTCCCAGCAGAACAAGTGTAAAAATTTTTGAAATCCGCCCACTGTCACGCCCCCTTTTAAGATAAACTCAGTTTTTGGCCAAACCGTAAGGAATTTTAATTTAATTTTAATAATTTTTAATTTAATTTGAGGTATATGTAGCTAAATTATTTCTCTATGTTACAAACTAAGTATCAAAACTAATATACCCCCCTATGGAATAGGGTATAATTACATAAACCTTCTGAACAATATGTTGTGACAACGCCATTTTCAATACTTTATGCCCATAAAGACCACATTTTGGGGATATTAATTTTAAGGATGGGATGGGATAGGGTATTAAACGATCCGCACTGCTGATTGTAGCCTTCTCATATGTTTCTTTTATGGTTCGACGAAGAACAACGTTTTTATACCCTATCCCATAGGGGGGTATATTAGTTTTGATACTTAGTTTGTAACATAGAGAAATAATTTTGCTACATATACCTCAAAGTATATGGATCGGCTCAGAATCGCTAGCTGAGTCGAATTAGCCATGTCTGTCTGTCCGTCCGTCCGTCCGTCCGTCCGTCCGTCCGTCTGTCTGTTCGTCAGCGGTTTTTGGGCCTTAAATTTTGAGCTAAGATAATGAAATTTGGTATATAGGATCCTCGTCCGTGCCACCAGAACAAGTGTAAAAATTTTTGAAATCCGCCCACTGCCACGCCCCCTTTTTAGGAAAACTTATTTTTTGGCCAAACCGTAAGGAATTTCAAAAAAGTGTCTGGGTAGCATATTTAGACAATCCTAATATCTATATATCGTTCATACAAAGTTTTTTGCCACGCCCACTTTTTGGGGGCGTTTTTAGTAAAAAACGCTTTTTGTCCAAATTTTAAAACTTTCGAAAAAAATTTTGATGCAAATACTTCCGAAATGGTAATATTAACATTTTGTCTATAGATCATTTTCACCTACGCCCACATTTTGGGGGCGTTTTCTTACAAAAACCATTTGTATACCCCATCCCAAGGCATTAGCAATAGAAATACGTTGTTTTTTGTCGAACCACAGCAGATTTTGAGAAACTGTCTGAGCAATATATTGTGACAATGTCATTTTCGGTATTTCATCGCCATAAGGCCTATATTTTGAGGATATTAATATAAAGGATGGGATGGGATAGGGTATTCAACGATCCGCATAGCGGATTGTAGCCTCTCATATGTTTCTATTGCATATGCCTTGGGGCAGGGCATACAAATGTTTTTTGTAAGAAAACGCCCCCAAAAAGTGGGCGTGGGTTAAAATGGTCTATGGAAGAAATGTTCATATTAATACTACCAATGATTGTACATCAAATTTTTTTTTTGAAAATTTTAAAATTTGACAAGAAAACGTTTTTTTATAAAAAACGCCCCCAAAAAGTGGGCGTGGCAAAAAACTTAATATTGACGAAATATAGATATTACAATTCTCTAAATATGCTGCTCAGACACTTTTTTAAAACTCCTTACGGTTTGGCCAAAAAATACGTTTTCCTAAAAAGGGGGCGTGGCAGTAGGCGGATTTCAAAAATTTTTACACTTGTTCTGGTGGCACGGACGAGGATCCTATATACCAAATTTCATTATCCTAGCTCAAAATTTAAGGACCAAAAACCGCTGACGAAGAGACAGATGGACGGACGGATGGACGGACGGACGGACAGACAGACATGGCTAATTCGACTCAGCTAGCGATTCTGAGTCGATCCATATACTTTGAGGTATATGTAGCTTAATTATTTCTCTATGTTACAAACTAAGTATCAAAACTAATATACCCCTATGGGATAGGGTATAAAAATAAGAAAAAAACATATGAGAGGCTACAATCCGCTATGCGTATCGTTGAATACCCTATCCCATCCCATCCTTTAAATTAATATCCTCAAAATATAGGCCTTATGGCGATGAAATACAGAAAATGACATTGTCACAATATATTGCTCAGACAGTTTCTCAAAATCTTGTGTGGTTCGACAAAAAACAACGTATTTCTATTGCTAATGCCTTGGGATGGGGTATACAAATGGTTTTTGTAAGAAAACGCCCCCAAAATGTGGGCGTAGGTGAAAATGATCTATAGACAAAATGTTAATATTACCATTTCGGAAGTATTTGCATCAAAATTTTTTTCGAAAGTTTTAAAATTTGGACAAAAAGCGTTTTTTACTAAAAACGCCCCCAAAAAGTGGGCGTGGCAAAAAACTTTGTATGAACGAAATATAGATATTAGGATTGTCTAAATATGCTACTCAGACACTTTTTTGAAATTCCTTACGGTTTGGCCAAAAAATAAGTTTTCCTAAAAAGGGGGCGTGGCAGTGGGCGGATTTCAAAAATTTTTACACTTGTTCTGGTGGCACGGACGAGGATCCTATATACCAAATTTCATTATCCTAGCTCAAAATTTAAGGCCCAAAAACCGCTGACGAACAGACAGACGGACGGACGGACGGACGGACGGACGGACGGACGGACGGACGGACGGACGGACAGACAGACATGGCTAATTCGACTCAGCTAGCGATTCTGAGCCGATCCATATACTTTGAGGTATATGTAGCAAAATTATTTCTCTATGTTACAAACTAAGTATCAAAACTAATATACCCCCCTATGGGATAGGGTATAAACATATGAGAGGCTACAATCCGCTGTGCGGATCGTTGGATACCCTATCCCATCACATCGTTATTATAAATATCCTCAAAATATAGGCCTTATGGCGATGAAATACAGAAAATGACATTGTCACAATATATTGCTCAGACAGTTTATCAAAATCTTTTGTGGTTCGCCAAAAAAACAACGTATTTCTACTGCTAATGCCTTGGGATTGGGTATACAAATGGTTTTTGTAAGAAAACGCCCCCAAAATGTGGGCGTAGGTGAAAATGATCTATGGACTAAATATTTATATTACCATTGCGGAAGTATTTGCATCAAAAATTTTTTCGAAAGTTTTAAAACTTGGACAAAAAGCGTTTTTTACTAAAAACGCCCCCAAAAAGGGGGCGTGGCAAAAAACTTTGTATGAACGAAATATAGATATTAGGGTTGTCTAAATATCCTGCTCAGACTCTTTTTTGAAATTCCTTACGGTTTGGCCAAAAAATGAGTTTTTCTAAAAAGGGGGCGTGGCAGTGGGCGGATTTCAAAAATTTTTACACTTGTTCTGGTGGCACGGACGAGGATCCTATATACCAAATTTCATAATCCTAGCTCAAAATTTAAGGCCCAAAAATCGGTGACGAACAGACAGACGGACGGACGGACGGACGGACAGACAGACATGGCTAATTCGACTCAGCTAGCGATTCTGAGTCGATCCATATACTTTGAGGTATATGTAGCAAAATTATTTCTCTATGTTACAAACTAAGTATCAAAACTAATATACCCCCCTATGGGATAGGGTATAAACATATGAGAGGCTACAATCCGCTATGCGGATCGTTGAATACCCTATCCCATCCCATCCTTTAAATAAATATCCTCAAAATATAGGCTTTATGGCGATGAAATACAGAAAATGACATTGTCACAATATATTGCTCAGACAGTTTCTCAAAATCTTGTGTGGTTCGAAAAAAAGCAACGTATTTCTATTGCTAATGCCTTGGGATGGGGTATACAAATGGTTTTTGTAAGAAAACGCCCCCAAAATGTGGGCGTAGGTGAAAATGATCTATGGACAAAATGTTTATATTACCATTTCGGAAGTATTTGCATCAAAATTTTTTTCGAAAGTTTTAAAATTTGACAAAAAGCGTTTTTTACTAAAAACGCCCCCAAAAAGTGGGCGTGGCAAAAAACTTTGTATGAACGAAATATAGATATTAGGATTGTCTAAATATGCTACTCAGACACTTTTTTGAAATTCCTTACGGTTTGACCAAAAAATAAGTTTTCCTAAAAAGGGGGCGTGGCAGTAGGCGGATTTCAAAAATTTTTACACCTGTTCTGGTGGCACGGACGAGGATCCTCTATACCAAATTTCATTATCCTAGCTCAAAATTTAAGGTCCAAAAACCGCTGACGAACAGACAGACGGACGGACGGACGGACGGACGGACGGACGGACGGACGGACGGACGGACAGACAGACATGGCTTATTCGACTCAGCTAGCGATTCTGAGTCGATCCATATACTTTGAGGTATATGTAGCAAAATTATTTCTCTATGTTACAAACTAAGTATCAAAACTAATATACCCCCCTATGGGATAGGGTATAAACATATGAGAGGCTACAATCCGCTATGCGGATCGTTGAATACCCTATCCCATCCCATTCTTTATATTAATATCCTCAAAATATAGGCCTTATGGCGATGAAATACCGAAAATGACATTGTCACAATATATTGCTCAGACAGTTTCTCAAAATCTGCTGTGGTTCGACAAAAAACAACGTATTTCTATTGCTAATGCCTTGGGATGGGGTATACAAATGGTTTTTGTAAGAAAACGCCCCCAAAATGTGGGCGTAGGTGAAAATGATCTATAGACAAAATGTTAATATTACCATTTCGGAAGTATTTGCATCAAAATTTTTTTCGAAAGTTTTAAAATTTGGACAAAAAGCGTTTTTTACTAAAAACGCCCCCAAAAAGTGGGCATGGCAAAAAACTTTGTATGAACGATATATAGATATTAGGATTGTCTAAATATGCTACCCAGACTCTTTTTTGAAATTCCTTACGGTTTGGCCAAAAAATAAGTTTTCCTAAAAAGGGGGCGTGGCAGTGGGCGGATTTCAAAAATTTTTACACTTGTTCTGGTGGCACGGACGAGGATCCTATATACCAAATTTCATTATCCTAGCTCAAAATTTAAGGCCCAAAAACCGCTGACGAACAGACAGACGGACGGACGGACGGACAGACAGACATGGCTAATTCGACTCAGCTAGCGATTCTGAGCCGATCCATATACTTTGAGGTATATGTAGCAAAATTATTTCTCTATGTTACAAACTAAGTATCAAAACTAATATACCCCCCTATGGGATAGGGTAAAAACATATGAGAGGCTACAATCCGCTATGCGGATCGTTGAATACCCTATCCCATCCCATCCTTTATATTAATATCCTCAAAATATAGGCCTTATGGCGATGAAATACCGAAAATGACATTGTCACAATATATTGCTCAGACAGTTTCTCAAAATCTGCTGTGGTTCCACAAAAAACAACGTATTTCTATTGCTAATGCCTTGGGATGGGGTATACAAATGGTTTTTGTAAGAAAACGCCCCCAAAATGTGGGCGTAGTTGAAAATGATCTATAGACAAAATGTTAATATTACCATTTCGGAAGTATTTGCATCAAAATTTTTTTCGAAAGTTTTAAAATTTGGACAAAAAGCGTTTTTTACTAAAAACGCCCCCAAAAAGTGGGCGTGGCAAAAACTTTGTATGAACGATATATAGATATTAGGATTGTCTAAATATGCTACCCAGACACTTTTTTGAAATTCCTTACGGTTTGGCCAAAAAATAAGTTTTCCTAAAAAGGGGGCGTGGCAGTGGGCGGATTTCAAAAATTTTTACACTTGTTCTGGTGGCACGGACGAGGATCCTATATACCAAATTTCATTATCCTAGCTCAAAATTTAAGGCCCAAAAACCGCTGACGAACAGACAGACGGACGGACGGACGGACGGACGGACAGACAGACATGGCTAATTCGACTCAGCTAGCGATTCTGAGCCGATCCATATACTTTGAGGTATATGTAGCAAAATTATTTCTCTATGTTACAAACTAAGTATCAAAACTAATATACCCCCCTATGGGATAGGGTATAAACATATGAGAGGCTACAATCCGCTATGCGGATCGTTGAATACCCTATCCCATCCCATCCTTTATATTAATATCCTCAAAATATAGGCCTTATGGCGATGAAATACCGAAAATGACATTGTCACAATATATTGCTCAGACAGTTTCTCAAAATCTGCTGTGGTTCGACAAAAAACAACGTATTTCTATTGCTAATGCCTTGGGATGGGGTATACAAATGGTTTTTGTAAGAAAACGCCCCCAAAATGTGGGCGTAGGTGAAAATGATCTATAGACAAAATGTTAATATTACCATTTCGGAAGTATTTGCATCAAAATTTTTTTCGAAAGTTTTAAAATTTGGACAAAAAGCGTTTTTTACTAAAAACGCCCCCAAAAAGTGGGCGTGGCAAAAAACTTTGTATGAACGATATATAGATATTAGGATTGTCTAAATATGCTACCCAGACACTTTTTTGAAATTCCTTACGGTTTGGCCAAAAAATAAGTTTTCCTAAAAAGGGGGCGTGGCAGTGGGCGGATTTCAAAAATTTTTACACTTGTTCTGGTGGCACGGACGAGGATCCTATATACCAAATTTCATTATCCTAGCTCAAAATTTAAGGCCCAAAAACCGCTGACGAACAGACAGACGGACGGACGGACGGACAGACAGACATGGCTAATTCGACTCAGCTAGCGATTCTGAGCCGATCCATATACTTTGAGGTATATGTAGCAAAATTATTTCTCTATGTTACAAACTAAGTATCAAAACTAATATACCCCCCTATGGGATAGGGTATAAACATATGAGAGGCTACAATCCGCTATGCGAATCGTTGAATACCCTATCCCATCCCATCCTTCAAATTAATATCCTCAAAATATAGGCCTTACGGCGATGAAATACAGAAAATGACATTGTCACAATATATTGCTGAGACAGTTTCTCAAAATCTTTTGTGGTTCGACAAAAAACAACGTATTGCTATTGCTAATGCCTTGGGATGGGGTATACAAATGGTTTTTGTAAGAAAACGCCCCCAAAATGTGGGCTTAGGTGAAAATGATCTATAGACAAAATGTTTATATTACCATTGCGGAAGTATTTGCATCAAAAATTTTTTCGAAAGTTTTAAAATTTGGACGAAAAGCGTTTTTTGCTAAAAACGCCCCCAAAAAGTGGGCGTGGCAAAAAACTTTGTATGGACGAAATATAGATATTAGGATTGTCTAAATATCCTGCTCAGACACTTTTTTGAAATTCCTTACGGTTTGGCCAAAAAATAAGTTTTTCTAAAAAGGGGGCGTGGCAGTGGGCGGATTTCAAAAATTTTTACACTTGTTCTGGTGACTCGGACAAGGATCCTATATACCAAATTTCATTATCCTAGCTCAAAATTTAAGGCCCAAAAATCGGTGACGAACAGACAGACGGACGGACGGACGGACGGACGGACGGACAGACAGACATGGCTAATTCGACTCAGCTAGCGATTCTGAGTCGATCCATATACTTTGAGGTATATGTAGCAAAATTATTTCTCTATGTTACAAACTAAGTATCAAAACTAATATACCCCCCTATGGGATAGGGTATAAACATATGAGAGGCTACAATCCGCTATGCGGATCGTTGAATACCCTATCCCATCCCATCCTTTAAATTAATATCCTAAAAATATAGGCCTTATTGCGATGAAATACAGAAAATGACATTGTCACAATATATTGCTCAGACAGTTTCTCAAAAGCTTGTGTGGTTCGACAAAAAACAACGTATTTCTATTGCTAATGCCTTGGGATGGGGTATACAAATGGTTTTTGTAAGAAAACGCCCCCAAAATGTGGGCGTAGGTGAAAATGATCTATGGACAAAATGTTTATATTACCATTTCGGAAGTATTTGCATCAAAATTTTTTTCGAAAGTTTTAAAATTTGGACAAAAAGCGTTTTTTACTAAAAACGCCCCCAAAAAGTGGGCGTGGCAAAAAACTTTGTATTAACGAAATATAGATATTAGGATTGTCTAAATATGCTACTCAGACACTTTTTTAAAATTCCTTACGGTTTGGCCAAAAAATAAGTTTTCCTAAAAAGGGGGCGTGGCAGTGGGCGGATTTCAAAAATTTTTACACTTGTTCTGGTGGCACGGACGAGGATCCTATATACCAAATTTCATTATCCTAGCTCAAAATTTAAGGCCCAAAAACCGCTGACGAACAGACAGACGGACGGACGGACGGACGGACGGACAGACAGACATGGCTAATTCGACTCAGCTAGCGATTCTGAGTCGATCCATATACTTTGAGGTATATGTAGCAAAATTATTTCTCTATGTTACAAACTAAGTATCAAAACTAATATACCCCCCTATGGGATAGGGTATAAACATATGAGAGGCTACAATCCGCTATGCGGATCGTTGAATACCCTATCCCATCCCATCCTTTATATTAATATCCTCAAAATATAGGCCTTATGGCGATGAAATACCGAAAATGACATTGTCACAATATATTGCTCAGACAGTTTCTCAAAATCTGCTGTGGTTCGACAAAAAACAACGTATTTCTATTGCTAATGCCTTGGGATGGGGTATACAAATGGTTTTTGTAAGAAAACGCCCCCAAAATGTGGGCGTAGGTGAAAATGATCTATAGACAAAATGTTAATATTACCATTTCGGAAGTATTTGCATCAAAATTTTTTTCGAAAGTTTTAAAATTTGGACAAAAAGCGTTTTTTACTAAAAACGCCCCCAAAAAGTGGGCGTGGCAAAAAACTTTGTATGAACGATATATAGATATTAGGATTGTCTAAATATGCTACCCAGACACTTTTTTGAAATTCCTTACGGTTTGGCCAAAAAATAAGTTTTCCTAAAAAGGGGGCGTGGCAGTGGGCGGATTTCAAAAATTTTTACACTTGTTCTGGTGGCACGGACGAGGATCCTATATACCAAATTTCATTATCCTAGCTCAAAATTTAAGGCCCAAAAACCGCTGACGAACAGACAGACGGACGGACGGACGGACAGACAGACATGGCTAATTCGACTCAGCTAGCGATTCTGAGCCGATCCATATACTTTGAGGTATATGTAGCAAAATTATTTCTCTATGTTACAAACTAAGTATCAAAACTAATATACCCCCCTATGGGATAGGGTATAAACATATGAGAGGCTACAATCCGCTATGCGAATCGTTGAATACCCTATCCCATCCCATCCTTCAAATTAATATCCTCAAAATATAGGCCTTACGGCGATGAAATACAGAAAATGACATTGTCACAATATATTGCTGAGACAGTTTCTCAAAATCTTTTGTGGTTCGACAAAAAACAACGTATTGCTATTGCTAATGCCTTGGGATGGGGTATACAAATGGTTTTTGTAAGAAAACGCCCCCAAAATGTGGGCTTAGGTGAAAATGATCTATAGACAAAATGTTTATATTACCATTGCGGAAGTATTTGCATCAAAAATTTTTTCGAAAGTTTTAAAATTTGGACGAAAAGCGTTTTTTGCTAAAAACGCCCCCAAAAAGTGGGCGTGGCAAAAAACTTTGTATGGACGAAATATAGATATTAGGATTGTCTAAATATCCTGCTCAGACCCTTTTTTGAAATTCCTTACGGTTTGGCCAAAAAATAAGTTTTTCTAAAAAGGGGGCGTGGCAGTGGGCGGATTTCAAAAATTTTTACACTTGTTCTGGTGACTCGGACAAGGATCCTATATACCAAATTTCATTATCCTAGCTCAAAATTTAAGGCCCAAAAATCGGTGACGAACAGACAGACGGACGGACGGACGGACGGACGGACGGACGGACGGACGGACGGACGGACGGACAGACAGACATGGCTAATTCGACTCAGCTAGCGATTCTGAGTCGATCCATATACTTTGAGGTATATGTAGCAAAATTATTTCTCTATGTTACAAACTAAGTATCAAAACTAATATACCCCCTATGGGATAGGGTATAAACATATGAGAGGCTACAATCCGCTATGCGGATCGTTGAATACCCTATCCCATCCCATCCTTTAAATTAATATCCTAAGAATATAGGCCTTATGGCGATGAAATACAGAAAATGACATTGTCACAATATATTGCTCAGACAGTTTCTCAAAAGCTTGTGTGGTTCGACAAAAAACAACGTATTTCTATTGCTAATGCCTTGGGATGGGGTATACAAATGGTTTTTGTAAGAAAACGCCCCCAAAATGTGGGCGTAGGTGAAAATGATCTATGGACAAAATGTTTATATTACCATTTCGGAAGTATTTGCATCAAAATTTTTTTCGAAAGTTTTAAAATTTGGACAAAAAGCGTTTTTTACTAAAAACGCCCCCAAAAAGTGGGCGTGGCAAAAAACTTTGTATTAACGAAATATAGATATTAGGATTGTCTAAATATGCTACTCAGACACTTTTTTAAAATTCCTTACGGTTTGGCCAAAAAATAAGTTTTCCTAAAAAGGGGGCGTGGCAGTGGGCGGATTTCAAAAATTTTTACACTTGTTCTGGTGGCACGGACGAGGATCCTATATACCAAATTTCATTATCCTAGCTCAAAATTTAAGGCCCAAAAACCGCTGACGAACAGACAGACGGACGGACGGACGGACGGACGGACAGACAGACATGGCTAATTCGACTCAGCTAGCGATTCTGAGTCGATCCATATACTTTGAGGTATATGTAGCAAAATTATTTCTCTATGTTACAAACTAAGTATCAAAACTAATATACCCCCCTATGGGATAGGGTATAAACATATGAGAGGCTACAATCCGCTATGCGGATCGTTGAATACCCTATCCCATCCCATCCTTTATATTAATATCCTCAAAATATAGGCCTTATGGCGATGAAATACCGAAAATGACATTGTCACAATATATTGCTCAGACAGTTTCTCAAAATCTGCTGTGGTTCGACAAAAAACAACGTATTTCTATTGCTAATGCCTTGGGATGGGGTATACAAATGGTTTTTGTAAGAAAACGCCCCCAAAATGTGGGCGTAGGTGAAAATGATCTATAGACAAAATGTTAATATTACCATTTCGGAAGTATTTGCATCAAAATTTTTTTCGAAAGTTTTAAAATTTGGACAAAAAGCGTTTTTTACTAAAAACGCCCCCAAAAAGTGGGCGTGGCAAAAAACTTTGTATGAACGATATATAGATATTAGGATTGTCTAAATATGCTACCCAGACACTTTTTTGAAATTCCTTACGGTTTGGCCAAAAAATAAGTTTTCCTAAAAAGGGGGCGTGGCAGTGGGCGGATTTCAAAAATTTTTACACTTGTTCTGGTGGCACGGACGAGGATCCTATATACCAAATTTCATTATCCTAGCTCAAAATTTAAGGCCCAAAAACCGCTGACGAACAGACAGACGGACGGACGGACGGACAGACAGACATGGCTAATTCGACTCAGCTAGCGATTCTGAGCCGATCCATATACTTTGAGGTATATGTAGCAAAATTATTTCTCTATGTTACAAACTAAGTATCAAAACTAATATACCCCCCTATGGGATAGGGTATAAACATATGAGAGGCTACAATCCGCTATGCGAATCGTTGAATACCCTATCCCATCCCATCCTTCAAATTAATATCCTCAAAATATAGGCCTTACGGCGATGAAATACAGAAAATGACATTGTCACAATATATTGCTGAGACAGTTTCTCAAAATCTTTTGTGGTTCGACAAAAAACAACGTATTGCTATTGCTAATGCCTTGGGATGGGGTATACAAATGGTTTTTGTAAGAAAACGCCCCCAAAATGTGGGCTTAGGTGAAAATGATCTATAGACAAAATGTTTATATTACCATTGCGGAAGTATTTGCATCAAAAATTTTTTCGAAAGTTTTAAAATTTGGACGAAAAGCGTTTTTTGCTAAAAACGCCCCCAAAAAGTGGGCGTGGCAAAAAACTTTGTATGGACGAAATATAGATATTAGGATTGTCTAAATATCCTGCTCAGACCCTTTTTTGAAATTCCTTACGGTTTGGCCAAAAAATAAGTTTTTCTAAAAAGGGGGCGTGGCAGTGGGCGGATTTCAAAAATTTTTACACTTGTTCTGGTGACTCGGACAAGGATCCTATATACCAAATTTCATTATCCTAGCTCAAAATTTAAGGCCCAAAAATCGGTGACGAACAGACAGACGGACGGACGGACGGACGGACGGACGGACGGACGGACGGACGGACGGACGGACGGACAGACAGACATGGCTAATTCGACTCAGCTAGCGATTCTGAGTCGATCCATATACTTTGAGGTATATGTAGCAAAATTATTTCTCTATGTTACAAACTAAGTATCAAAACTAATATACCCCCCTATGGGATAGGGTATAAACATATGAGAGGCTACAATCCGCTATGCGGATCGTTGAATACCCTATCCCATCCCATCCTTTAAATTAATATCCTAAAAATATAGGCCTTATGGCGATGAAATACAGAAAATGACATTGTCACAATATATTGCTCAGACAGTTTCTCAAAAGCTTGTGTGGTTCGACAAAAAACAACGTATTTCTATTGCTAATGCCTTGGGATGGGGTATACAAATGGTTTTTGTAAGAAAACGCCCCCAAAATGTGGGCGTAGGTGAAAATGATCTATGGACAAAATGTTTATATTACCATTTCGGAAGTATTTGCATCAAAATTTTTTTCGAAAGTTTTAAAATTTGGACAAAAAGCGTTTTTTACTAAAAACGCCCCCAAAAAGTGGGCGTGGCAAAAAACTTTGTATTAACGAAATATAGATATTAGGATTGTCTAAATATGCTACTCAGACACTTTTTTAAAATTCCTTACGGTTTGGCCAAAAAATAAGTTTTCCTAAAAAGGGGGCGTGGCAGTGGGCGGATTTCAAAAATTTTTACACTTGTTCTGGTGGCACGGACGAGAATCCTATATACCAAATTTCATTATCCTAGCTCAAAATTTAAGGCCTAAAAACCGCTGACGAACAGACAGACGGACGGACGGACGGACGGACGGACGGACAGACAGACATGGCTAATTCGACTCAGCTAGCGATTCTGAGTCGATCCATATACTTTGAGGTATATGTAGCAAAATTATTTCTCTATGTTACAAACTAAGTATCAAAACTAATATACCCCCCTATGGGATAGGGTATAAACATATGAGAGGCTACAATCCGCTATGCGGATCGTTGAATACCCTATCCCATCCCATCCTTTAAATTAATATCCTCAAAATATAGGCCTTATGGCGATGAAATACAGAAAATGACATTATCACAATATATTGCTCAGACAGTTTCTCAAAATCTTGTGTGGTTCGACAAAAAACAACGTATTTCTATTGCTAATGCCTTGGGATGGGGTATACAAATGGTTTTTGTAAGAAAACGCCCCCAAAATGTGGGCGTAGGTGAAAATGATCTATGGACAAAATGTTTATATTACCATTTCGGAAGTATTTGCATCAAAATTTTTATCGAAAGTCTTAAAATTTGGACAAAAAGCGTTTTTTACAAAAAACGCCCCCAAAAAGTGGGCGTGGCAAAAAACTTTGTATGAACGAAATATAGATATTAGGATTGTCTAAATATGCTACTCAGACACTTTTTTGAAATTCCTTACGGTTTGGCCAAAAAATAAGTTTCCCTAAAAAGGGGGCGTGGCAGTGGGCGGATTTCAAAAATTTTTACACTTGCTCTGGTGGCACGGACGAGGATCCTATATACCAAATTTCATTATCTTAGCTCAAAATTTAAGGCCCAAAAACCGCTGACGAACAGACAGACGGACGGACGGACGGACGGACGGACAGACAGACATGGCTAATTCGACTCAGCTAGCGATTCTGAGTCGATCCATATACTTTGAGGTATATGTAGCAAAATTATTTCTCTATGTTACAAACTAAGTATCAAAACTAATATACCCCCCTATGGGATAGGGTATAAACATATGAGAAGGCTACAATCCGCTATGCGGATCGTTGAATACCCTATCCCATCCTATCCATAAAACTAAAATCCCCAAAAAAAGTGGGCATTGCTAAAAGCACGATGTGGAGAAAATAGAAAAAATGATATAGTGACAACAAATTCTTCAGACTGCTTACAAAACTCTTTTACGGTTCTACAAAAGACAAGGTTTTCTCCTGCATATGTTATGGGATAGTGTATAAAAATGGTTTTTATATAAAAACGCCCCTAAAAAGTGGGCATGGGTTAAAATGGTATATTGACGAAATGTTCATATTAATAATGTTAATGATTCTGCATAAAAATTTTTTTCGAAAAATTTAAAACTTGACCGAAAACAGTTTTTAATTGAAAACGCCCCCAAAAAGTGGGCGTGGCAAAAAACTTTATATAGACGAAATATAGATATTAATATTGTCTAAATATGTTGTTCAGAAACTTTTTTAAAATTCCTTACGGTTTGGTCAAAAACTGAGTTTTTCTTAAAAGGGGGCGTGGCAGTGGGCGGATTTCAAAAATGTTTACACTTGTTCTGTAGGCAGAGACGAAGATCCTATATACCAAATTTCATTATCCTAGCTCAAAATTTAAGGCCTAAAAATCGGTGACGTACAGACGGACGGACGGACGGACAGACAGACATGGCTTAATCGACTCAGCTAGCGATTCTGAGTCGATGCATATACTTTGAGGTATATGTAGCAAAATTATTTCTCTATGTTACAAACTAAGTATCAAAACTAATATACCCCCCTATGGGATAGGGTATAAAAATATAAACTAAACTAATCTATCACAGTTAATGTTTTCACAAATGACCCTTAATAAACTAGAGTGTAAATAAATTAATAAATAGCTTAGTAAATAAAAAGATAAATAAATAAATAGATAAATAAATAAATAACATGGAAAACATAAAGGTGTAAATAACATAATCAATACAGACACTGGATAATAAATAGTTGATCATTATTAAATATTTGAATACATAAACTACTTGAATACTACATACATGTGGGGAATTTTTTACACTAGGATTCCCGAATCCTCTTCCATTTCCGTTGTCTAGGGGTATAACGTCGAATAAAAGGCACACTTCAATTTACTTAACACTTTATTCATATAAATCAATTCAAAGTCTTAATAATTAAATTTACATATTAGGCAAAAGTTTGACGACTTTATACTTAAATAAAATAATATTGGCTGAAGGCCCACACGTCTTTAACTCACGGAGGTTGGATGCATACTCTCTGTTCGTTCGTTTTCGTCTGTCTCTAAGTAACCGGTTTCGCTGCTGTTGGTATTCGTTTGTGTGCGTTATATTATTGCAGCCTGCCTGTGCATGTTACTTATTTACTTGTTCTATGTAATATGCAATGTTCGTTCCTGTTACTGTCTTGTCTGTGTGTTTTCCTTTAACGTGTTCGTCCTTGTTGCTGTTGGTCTGTCTTTGTTATCTGTTAATGCGTTCTGTCTATGTGTACCGTTCGTCTGTCTGGCTCAATCCCACAATCGGCGATCCTGACGGTCATTCGACCCGAATGAGACGGTTAGTCCCACTTCTTCATGTTTTCGGCCACGGTGGTAGTGGTGCCAGGACCCTCTTGCTCTCCTACTTTCTGCACGTCATATCGGCCATGGTTGTTGACACGGACGACTTTATAAGGCCCGAGGTATTTCGGCCTTAACTTCATGCCGGTACCAAACTGAGTGCGCTTGATGGCGACCAACTCGTTAACTCGGTACTCCTTCTCCGGTAACCGCTTCCTGTCGAAGTCCTTCTTGTTCTCCTGCTGCATTCGCTGTATGTTATCGCGTGCTTCTTCTCGTACGGTGTTACGTTCATCATCCAGTTCACGCATCGCCTCCTCCGTCAAAAACTCTCGTAGATCTGGGTAAATTGGAACGCGCATCTCAATCCCTGTTAGCACACGAAATGGACTAAACTTCGTACTCCTCGGCGGGGTGTTGTTAATTACTTGCTGGACGCGGTCCACATGCCGATACCAGTTCTGTTTACTTCCGGTACATGCTTTAGTGAGCATGGGTACGATGATCTTGTGGATTCGTTCCACCTGTCCGTTCCCGCGTGGAACCCCTGTTGCTATAACCAGATGCTGTATTTCTTCTTCTTCACAGTAGTCATTGAACGCTGTTGATGTGAACGCTGTTCCTCTATCGGTTATGATCCTCTTCGGACTACCGAACGTTGCCGACTGTTTCCTCAGCTTCTCGATGACTTCTCCTGCTCCTGTGCTCTTTGTCGGGTACAGACACACGAACTTGGAAAATGCATCTACTATGACCAGTATGTGGTTAAACTGCTTATGCGTTGCCTCCATCGGTCCGACGTGATCGATATGGAAGGTACTTAAGGGGGTACCTTCTTTGTCGATTGGATTTAGGTATTCTTCTTTTCTTCCCACCTTCGCATCAGCAACTATGCATTTCAGACAACTCTTAACTGCATTTACCACCTTGGTCATGGCATTTGGTATGTAGAACGTCTTTTCGATTAGGTCTAGGGTTTTCTTTGCTGAGAAATGCCCCTGCTGATGTGCCACGCCTATTATCTCCCGTTCCATTCCCTCTGGTACTACCACTAGCTCCTTGACGGGATCTTTGTGTAGCACTCCCGCTTTCATGAAGAAATCTTCATATTCGTCCTTTTCCAGAATTTTGATCACTGCTCTTATCCAATCATCTTTTCTCTGGTTTTCTCTGATCCTATGGTTCAAGGACTCTTCAATTAATAGACACGAGACTCGGCTTAGAGCATCCACGTGTTTCATCTTGGATCCAGCTCTATGTTCTATCTCGTAGTCAAACTCCTGCAAAAACATCGCCCACCGGGACACTCTTAACGGAACGTCCTGCTTTTTCATTGTCATTGAAAATGCGTTGCAATCGGTGACGATCTTAATCCTCATCCCCATCACGTAGATTCTCCATCTCTTCAAGGCTTCAATAATCGCAAGAACTTCCAGTTCATAAGAATGGTACTTCTCCTCCGTTGGGGTGGTCTTGCGGCTCATGTATTGTACTGGATGCCAGAGTTGATCATCCGCATCCCTTTGCAACAACACCGCTCCATAGCCGAACTTGCTTGCGTCTGCGTGAATCTCCGTTGGTGCCCTCTGATTGAACAGCGAAAGTACCGGGCGCTTGACTAAGGCCACTTTAAGCTGTTGAAAAGCGAGGACCTGTTCTTCACCTACCTTGAAGGCTCTATCCTTCCGCAGCAAATCTGACAATGGTCTGGCTATCACCGCATACCCCTCAATAAACCGTCGGAAATATGACGTAAGGCCAAGGAAACGTTGAAGCGCTTTCTTGTCCTTCGGTACTGGAAATGTGCTCACTGCTTTCGTTTTCTCCGTGGAGGGACTGATGGTATTCTTCTCTATGACGTATCCTAGGAACTCTATCTTCCTTCTTAGGAATTGACATTTTCCCCAATTTATCCGCAATCCGTATTCAGCTGCTACTCCTAAAACTCTAGCCAGCTTCCGTATGGCTTCCTCTTCATCCTTGGCTGGAATCACGAGATCGTCCATATATGCTATCATATAGCCCTCCTGTATCAATCCTCTGAAGATCGTTTGAATAAATCTAGCGAACACGGCCGGCGAGTTACTTATTCCAAATGGAACGTACCTAAACTCGAACTGCTGATCGCTTGTGACAAACGCTGTATATTTCCGCGAATCTTTGTCCACTGGCACGTGGAAGAAACCATTTTTCAAATCCAACGTTGTATATACTTCTTTTCCTTGTAGCTGGTCCAGTATATCGTCGATTAACGCCATGGGAAAATTGTCTCTCACTATCTTCTCGTTGAGCTTCCTATAGTCGCAGCATAATCGCTTGGTTCCATCCTTCTTGGCTACGAGAACTATTGGCGACGCGTACTCGGATGTACTTGGCTGTATCACCTTTTCCGCTAGCCACTGCTGAGTCATCTCTCGTACGACCTTTTGGTCCTCATACGACATGCGCCTAGGTCTCTGGAACACTGGTAAGTTGTCTTTTAGCAGAATCTTCATCTCTACCGGCGACTCCTTAACGTTCAACGGGTTATAGTCATCTATCATCTTCCGCACTTTCTCTTTGAGTTCTCTTCCCAGGTGATCAACGTCCAACGCTTCTCTCTGGAACTCTCCCTCTTCTGCTGACAAACAGATTTTACTGAGATTCCTCGCCAACTCAAACGACTCATTTCCACTTTTTGCCCTTACGCATTTGCTGTCTCCCCGACTGCTCGCGCCTGGCCTACCGAGGTTACTACCTCCTGCTTCGATCTCTCCTGATCGCTCAAGGCTATTGCCTTCTGCTTCGACCACATTTGGTCTTCCAAGGACGATGCCTTCTGACTGCTTTTCGCTTACTGCCCTTACGCCTTTGCCGTCTCCCCGACTGCTCGCGCCTGGCCTACCGAGGTTGCTACCTCCTGCTTTGATCTCTTCCGATCGTTCAAGGCTGTTGCCTTCTGCTTCGACCGCTTCTGGTCTCCCAAGGATACTTCCTTCTGCTTCGACCACATTTGGTCTTCCAAGGCCGATGCCTTCTGCTTTAACCATTTCCGGTTTTCCAAGGACTCTGCCTTCTGCTTTGACCACGTTTGGTCTTCCAAGGACGATGCCTTCTGCTTTTCCAAGGACTCTGCCTTCTGCTTTGACCACATTTGGTCTTCCAAGGACGATGCCTTCTGCTTTAACCATTTCCGGTTTTCCAAGGACTCTGCCTTCTTCACCAGTACCACTTTGACCGTGGCTACTCTTCTTATGCCTAAAGTTAGCATCCCCTTCGTGAATGATCACATCTACCGTGTCGAGAATATCGTTACCGATAACTGCAGAGTACTGCATGTCACTCTCCTTTACCACGTGGAAAGTTATCGGTATGTGGAACCCATCTACCTCCACCTCTGCATCAAAACAACCTATCGTCGTAACCTTGCCCTGCCCAATACCATATAGGCTCCGCTTAGTCGCTTTGAGTTTAACTTCACTCATCATCGTCAAACAGTCGTATCGCAAAAGGCTAAGATCGCTTCCGGTGTCCAGTAACGCTGAGAATGTGTAGTCTTTCACACTGACGCTCTTGAAAATGCGGTTGGAGCCGACTGCCAAGGCAACTCGAGCCTCTGGTGTAGGACTGACCTCCTCATCCGTTGACGCGGTATTAACGCTACTGTTTCCGGTTCTTCCACGCTGCTGTTGACTTTGAACCCTACTTCGACATTCATATGCTCTGTGGCCCTATTTTCCACACTTAAAACACTTAAAGACTTCCTTGGTTGGACAATCCCTTTTGAGGTGCGATGTACTTCCACATCCAAAACATTTCTTCTCCCTGACTTCCGACTTAACAACCTGTGTACCACCTGTTGGGCGTTGGCTAGTCCCTGAGTATGACGACTGCAGATTCACGCCTTTGACCCTTTCGTACACCTTCATTTGCGCTTTCAGCTCGCTCAACGTTTGGGCTTGGTACAGCATTATCTTGTTCAGCTTCGAATCCGGTATGCCGTCCGCGAAGTACGTTATTAAACTTTCGTTATCTAGCGATATCGGCTTACCAATTTCCATTAAACTATACAAATACTCGGTCAGCGTTTCCGTGGGCTTCTTACGTCGACTCTGCAACCTTCGATGGACTTCAACCGATGACACCTGACTGCCGAATTCATCTACCAATGCATCCTTCAACGCCTTCCAGTTCCGCACACCCGTTTGGCTACGAATGAACATCTTGGCGGGCCCTTTCAGCAGTTGTTTTCCGTAAATGAACTTTTGCAGATTGTTCCACTGAATAGTGTCAGCATTTTCCTCGAACTCCTCAACCCATTGTTCAAAACTTGGATATCCGACGCCATCAAACGTAAGCAGCGAATCCTCTACGTCACGCAGTGTGAACATGCTTCTGCCACCCACCGCGACCTCTTGTACTTCTTCGTACAGTGACCCTTCCTCCGACTCTTGCGCCTCCACTTCGCGCCTCAAACCGTAATGCTGGATGAGCCTGTCCTGTAAAACTGTTTTAAGTCCGGTCGTCTGTAAATTTAAACTCCCTAACTGTTCTTCAAGACCCTCAACTGTCAGAGCCAGTATTGCATCCAACTCCATTATAACAATTTCTTTTATATAATTCTTACAACTAATTCTACCTCAAAAATTTAAATTAATTATTTAACGAATGTTAATTTAGTAAAGTGAGGAAAGAAAAAATTACAGAATCAAACAAAATAAATCAAAATACTACTTGCGTCAAACTTATTTTCCTCTATTCACCGACGCCAGCTGCAATTGGTTTTGCACCGCTTCACTCTATCTGCACACGATGTCGTCTCTCCGCTATCCTCTGTCCGCTATCCTCTGTCCGTTACCACCATCAGCTACCCGCTATCTCGTCTGTAGTCTGGACACGACACACACACACCACGATGAAGCAAACCCGTTCAATCTCGTTGGGACATGCAACAGCGATGCGGTTGAAAATTTTTCTTCGAGTCACAATTTGACGATTGCAAACACGAGGGTTGTTTTTCTTATTTTCACACACAATCGCCTTTCTGTTGCTGCCACTTTTTTTTCTTTTGTGTCTATATAATTTTCATTTTACTTCACTGTGCCTATATTTTATGTGTTTTTATCACTTTTTATACCCTATCCCATAGGGGGGTATATTAGTTTTGATACTTAGTTTGTAACATAGAGAAATAATTTTGCTACATATACCTCAAAGTATATGGATCGGCTCAGAATCGCTAGCTGAGTCGAATTAGCCATGTCTGTCTGTCCGTCCGTCAGTCCGTCCGTCCGACCGTCCGTCCGTCTGTCTGTTCGTCAGCGGTTTTTGGGCCTTAAATTTTGAGCTAGGATAATGAAATTTGGTATACAGGATCCTCGTCCGTGCCACCAGAACAAGTGTAAAAATTTTTGAAATCCGCCCACTGCCACGCCCCCTTTTTAGGAAAACTTATTTTTTGGCCAAACCGTAAGGAATTTCAAAAAAGTGTCTGGGTAGCATATTTAGACAATCCTAATATCTATATATCGTTCATACAAAGTTTTTTGCCACGCCCACTTTTTGGGGGCGTTTTTAGTAAAAACGCTTTTTGTCCAAATTTTAAAACTTTCGAAAAAAATTTTGATGCAAATACTTCCGAAATGGTAATATTAACATTTTGTCTATAGATCATTTTCACCTACGCCCACATTTTGGGGGCGTTTTCTTACAAAAACCATTTGTATACCCCATCCCAAGGCATTAGCAATAGAAATACGTTGTTTTTTGTCGAACCACAGCAGATTTTGAGAAACTGTCTGAGCAATATATTGTGACAATGTCATTTTCGGTATTTCATCGCCATAAGGCCTATATTTTGAGGATATTAATATAAAGGATGGGATGGGATAGGGTATTCAACGATCCGCATAGCGGATTGTAGCCTCTCATATGTTTTTTTTTTTTTTTGTTTGTTTTGTCTTTTCTCTCTCCGCGCACACGAATTGACTTTCGTTGCTAGGTAATTATCCCGGACGAGACCACACTTGTGGGGAATTTTTTACACTAGGATTCCCGAATCCTCTTCCATTTCCGTTGTCTAGGGGTATAACGTCGAATAAAAGGCACACTTCAATTTACTTAACACTTTATTCATATAAATCAATTCAAAGTCTTAATAATTAAATTCACATATTAGGCAAAAGTTTGACGACTTTATACTTAAATAAAATAATATTGGCTGAAGGCCCACACGTCTTTAACTCACGGAGGTTGGATGCATACTCTCTGTTCGTTCGTTTTCGTCTGTCTCTAAGTAACCGGTTTCGCTGCTGTTGGTATTCGTTTGTGTGCGTTATATTATTGCAGCCTGCCTGTGCATGTTACTTATTTACTTGTTCTATGTAATATGCAATGTTCGTTCCTGTTACTGTCTTGTCTGTGTGTTTTCCTTTAACGTGTTCGTTCTTGTTGCTGTTGGTCTGTCTTTGTTATTTGTTAATGCGTTCTGTCTATGTGTACCGTTCGTCTGTCTGGCTCAATCCCACATACATATCACAGACAATCGGGCAACGACAGATAGAGTGCGTCAGTTTCATATTGCACTTATACGTGTAAATCTTTGGCGTGAAAAACACCGACTTTTTCGCCATTCTGATTTCCTACTTCATACAGGGAATTGCCTATAGTCCTTAATATCACAGATTTAATAAATTTTGGGCCTAATATGGCATTATAGTTTTCTGGTTGACTACTTTGTTTAAAGTTTCGTCGAAAAACTATCTGCCCCTCCTTATACTTTACGTCTCTACTCCTGGTATTATAAGTTCGCGTTGCCTTGTCATGAGATAACTTCAAGTTATCGAAAATTTTTGTCCGTACCAATTCTAATCTATCATTTTCCTAAATTACATCGGTCGTCATATCTTTTATTACGTCAAGTTTGCGTAAGAGCTCGTATGATTTAGCATGTTGGATCATGTGTGTACCAAACACAGTAAAATATGGTTCGAATTTAGTCGCATCATGTATTACGCTCCTCAAAGAAAACGCTGCGTCACTTACATGTTGGTCCCATGTTTTCTGGTCTCCCTGGATGTATGCCCTTATTTTGGCCAACACCGATCGGTTGACTCTTTCCGAAGCGTTTGCTTGAGGCGAGTAGAACGCGGTGCGACTGACTCCATACTTTTCTAAGAAAGTGGCAAACAAATCAGATACGAATTGTTTGCCATTATCTGAATGTATGTATTCGGGCACACCAAAGATGTGAAACACACTCTCTTCAAGATATTGTACTACCTCTACTGCCGTTGCCTTCTTAATTGGTTTCATAAACACATACTTAGAGAAATGGTCTAATACGATAAATATATGCGTATTTCCGTCTTTCGTTCGAGGATAGGGCCCTAAGAAATCTATGTAAAGTCTCTGGAAAGGCCGCTCGGTTATCACTTGCTGACCCATCGGCGGTCGAGAAATCGTGTTGAGTGGCTTACAACACTTACAAACCTCACAAGATTTGACGCAGTTTTGGACATGGGTTACCATGCCCGGCCAAAAGTAATTTTGTCGAAGCTTGGCTAACGTCTTGTGGATACCACCGTGTCCTGAGGCAGGTGAGTGGTGTGCTGATTCCACAAGGCTCTCACGCAACTCCTTCGGGATCCAGAGCTTCCATGCTCGGTTGTCTTGTATAGCGTCGCCTGTCCTAATATCAGTTCGTTTATATACAAATCCATCCGAAACGTACGTGTCTGGTAGTTTATCCTGATTTTCTGTTATGGTTTTCTTCAATTCCTCATACTCCTCTGAGGAAAAGTATGGGGAATTGAGATCAACCTGCAGAATTTCGGCGTCAGAGGTGAGCTCTTCCATATGAACGCGAGAGAGAGGATCAGGGACGACATTTTGAGAACCTTTCCTATGCTCGATCATGAAGTCGAAGCACTGAAGTTTCAGGCTCCATCTGGCCAATCGACCAGAAAGATCCTTCTGTGTCATCAGCCACTTCAGACTTGCATGGCCGGTTATTATAGTGAAAGGCAAGCCCTCAACGTAGGCCCTGAACTTCTTTACCGACAAAACGGCCGCGTAGCATTCAAGTTCCGTTACGCTATAATTTCGCTGTGCGGTCGTTCGTTATTCTCCGCATCCATCTGGAATAGCACACTTCCTACACCAGTTGTTGAAGCGTCACATTGTATGTAAAAACGTTTCGTAAAATCTGGATTTGTGAGTATTGGTGCGGACACCAAAGTCGCCTTAAGTTGGTCAAACGCGTGTAGCGCGACGTTGGTCATTGAAAAGGTTTGTCCTTTTTTAAGGCAGTCTGTCATTGGAGCAGACAAGGAGGCATAGTTTGGTACGAACCTTCTATACCACCCTGTCATACCCAGAAATCGGCGGAGCTGCTTGGGAGTCCTGGGAATCGGGAAGTCCCCGACCGCCGATATCTTGTCGGGATCTGTTCTAAGACAACCATCACCGACGATGTATCCTAAATACCTGATTTCGCGATAGCAAAATTTGCTCTTTTCGACATTGATTGTCAAACCCGCTTCCCTTAAACATTTAGCTACTTCTTGCAGTAATTTAGCATGGGATTCGAAATCTGGAGAGCAAACCAAGAGGTCATCGAGGTAGACAAAGACATTCTCTTTCAGACGAGAGGGAATGGCTTTGTCCATGAGCCGACACATTCTCTGGGCGGCGTTACACAGTCCGAACGGCATTACCGTAAACTGGTATAACGGTCGTCCAGGGACTGTGAAGGCTGTCTTCTCTCTTGATTTGGGCTCCAGAGGAATCTGCCAAAATGCGTCCTTCAAATCAATGCCTGAGATGAAGCGAGTGTCTTGAAGACGGCTCAAGAGACCTTCGATGTGAGGAAGCGGGTACGCGTATTTCTTCGTCACCGAATTTACCATACGCGAATCTAGGCAAAGACGGTTCTTACCAGGTTTTCTCACCAGCACCACCGGAGAGCTCCAAGCGCTATTGCTCTCTTCGATAACGCCTAGAGGGAGCATCCTGTCGAGCTCGTCATACAATAGCTTTTGTATTGCGGGTGAGATGGGATAATGACGTTGCTTTATGGCCATCTTTTCATCTTCCACCTCAATAACATGTTCTTCGAGGGCTGTCTTTCCCAATCCCAACACCGCAAACGAAGGATAAAGCTTTTTGACTCTCTCTAGCTCATGGTTCTGTGCTGGTGAGAGTTCCTGTAGTGGAGGAACTACCTTTGTCGATGATGATATATCTATCTCTTCGATAACGTTAGGAGCGACCTTGAATGTTTTCCAGAAATCTACCCCTAGGTATAGTGCTTGTTGCAAGGATGGGACAACTTATAACTCCAATTCATGAGACTGGCTACCCCAAGAGACTGATGTCGTGAATCGTCCTAGTATGCGTTGGTTGTTACCGTCAGCTGTTTTTATGTCAGTTGTCATCTTAGTCATTGTTATGTCATGTTTTCCAAGGAACTCTAAGGCTCCTTTCCCTAAGCAGCTGATGGAAGCCCCGCTATCCAAAAGCCCTACAACTTCCTCCCCTCCTATTCTAACTTTTGCGTATGGTCTGTTGTCGTCATTAATCGTTATCATAGATGCTAATATTTTGTCAAGTCTGCGTTTGTTAATTGCACACTTCTCCCTTAGCCTACGAATTTTTCGAAAATTCCTATTACACTTCACCGGACATGTCACTTCTTCGGCGGGCAATCCGGTACTCTAGGAGTCTTTGATGAAGACTTTTTCGATGGGGGACAGGATTTGGGGTATCAGAGACTGGTACCTTCTGATCCCTCCTCAAAATTGAGACTACTACGTTGGGCGCCATTGTTGTGAGTCTAGGTAAGCCACGGGGGCAACTTCGATGCTGGAGAAGAGGGCGCGGCACGCTTGCGATTGCTCGGCTTAACTCGTCAGGCGGGGGTAGTTCTTGCCCCTTCCCCAAAACATCCCAGCTCAACAAACATTTTGTCTCGTGCCAGATTCAAATAAAAATAAAAAGAAAGAAGAAGAAAGCTACTTTACTTTGACCTCAGACGGAAAATAAGGACTCTAAAAGGAAAAGATAGAATGAGAAGAAAGAGGAAATCGAAATACTGAAATGCCTTTGCCAATAAACTTGAAAAAGACTGGGAAAATAACCGCGATACTAAAACTAACTAACTCTAATGAAAAAAAAAAAGAAAATTCCTTTTTTTTTATAACTATTTCTAAAATCTAAAACTAACCTAAGACGATCAAACTCATCCCAGTATCTTTCAAGCATATCGGTTCGATAAAATCCCGAAATATGCCAGATGTTGTTGGCAGAGCATGGCCTTCCCACCCCTTTGTGTCTCGCGCACGTAACACAACCGATGGCTATCCTCTGGCCAAGTCTATGAGGAATAGCCCCTTAATAACTCCACAGTCGCAATCTAAGTCGTGAAAAGACAAAACAAAAGTCACGTCATGTCCTGTCGTCGTTCGTCAAAGTCACTTCACGTCATGTCTTACTTACTTACTTAAGTGGCGCTACAGTCCGGAATGAACCTGGGCCTCAACCAACATGCCTCTCCAATTAGCCCGGTCCTTAGCTAACTGCCTCCAGTTGCGCACTCCAAGTTGGTTGAGGTCGGTTTCCACTTGTGCGCGCCACTTAAGGCGAGGTCTTCCTCTACTGCGTCCGACGTCTGGCTGGGAATCGAAGACTCTGCGAGCCGGAGTATTGGTGTCCATTCGTTCTACATGTCCTAGCCATCTTAAACGTCCAATTCGGAGTTTTTTGACCAGGGGCATGTCGCTGTACAGCTCGTATAGTTCTTGGTTGAATCTTCGTCTCCATAGCCCGTCAACGCAAACGGGACCGAAGATTTTTCGAAGAATTTTCCTCTCGAATCTACCAAGGATTTCTTCATCCGCTTTTGATACGGTCCATGCTTCAGCGCCGTAGAGCAGGACTGGGATGATCAGGGTCTTATATAGGATCTCCTTAGTAGTTCGAGTGAGGGCTTTACTACTAAATTGCCTTCTTAGCCCGAAGAAACAGCGGTTGGCAAGAGTAATTCTTCGTTTAATTTCTGACGAGATGTTGTTGTCAGAGTTAATAGCGGAGCCGAGGTAGACAAAGTCCCGTACTACCTCAAAGTTATATCTGTCAATGGTGACGTTCTGTCCAATTCGTCGATGTTGTGTGTCCTTTCGTGTTGACAGCATATACTTAGTCTTACCCTCATTTACTGCTAAACCCATTTTCGCCGCTTCCTTCTCTATACTAGCAAACGTGGCTATGACATCACGTTGAGTCCTACCAATGATGTCAATATCGTCAGCGTATGCTAGTAGTTGCACCGACTTTTGGAAAATTGTGCCTCTGGTGTTGGCTTTGGAGTTTTGCACAATTCTCTCAAGAATCAGATTAAAGAAGTCACATGACAGCGCATCGCATTGCCTAAATCCTTTTTTGCTATCGAATGTGTCGGTGAGGTCGTTTCCGACCCTGATGGAGCAGCGAGAATTCTCCATCGTCATCCTACACAAACGGACGAGTTTGGGCGGTATACCAAAACTAGACATGGCTCTGTACAGTTCGTCTCTATAAATGCTGTCATATGCGGCTTTGAAATCGATGAATAGGTGGTGGGTATCGATTTGGACTTCTTGAGTTTTTTCCAGGATCTGCCGAAGTGTGAAAATTTGATCGGTTGTGGACTTTCCTGGCCTAAAACCACACTGATAAGGGCCAATCAGGTTGTTGGTAAACGGTTTCATTCGTTCACATATTACGGCAGATAGGATCTTGTAGGCGATGTTGAGGAGACTTATGCCTCTGTAGTTGGCGCAGTTCAGAGGGTCTCCTTTTTTGTGGATCGGGCAAACGATGCTGAGGTTCCATTCTTCAGGCATATTTTCATCCGACCAGATTTGGCTTATGAGTTGTACTTACCAAGTCATCTCCGCCGGCCTTATAGAGCTCAGCGGGAAGGCCGTCATTTCCGGCAGCCTTATTAAGCTTGAGTTTAGATATTGCTATCCTCACTTCACTCAGGTCGGGTGGTTGGCAGTTTTCGCTGTCGTTGCCAATATTGAATGGTTCGTTCTGCCTGACAGCGGAATGTTGTTCGTCATCGCCGTTTAACAGTATGCAGAAGTGGTTCTTCCATATCCTCAGCATCGACTGTGTCTCAACTACAATTTTTCCTTGTTCATCTCGACAGGATTCTGTTCGAGCCTTGTATCCTTGGCTTTGACGTTTTACACTTTGATAAAACTTGCGAACATCGTTCCTGGAGTGGCACCTCTCTATATCCTCGATCGCGCGCTTTTCTTGCTCTTTTTTCTTCTTGCTGAAAAGCCGATGTTCTTCCCTTCTTCTTTGCCTATAGAGCTCAATGGCAGCTCTCGTCTTCACCTGCAGCTTAGCCTTGTAGGCCTCGTTCTTGGCTGCGAGCATCTGTCGGCATTCCTCATCAAACCAATGGTTTCTTGCTGGTGGGCGCGAGAAACCTAGCACATCAGTTGCGGCTGATCTAATGGCCTGTTGGCATCGTTGCCATTGCTCTTCGACATTCGATGCTGGTGGTATGGTGTTAATCGAGAGGTTAAGGGATACGCGTTGTGCGAAGGTCTTGGCGGTCTCTTGCGATTGCAGTCTTCCGAAATTAAATTTTTTCACAGTATTTCTGGATTGTTGTGGCGTGGTGGATATCCGCATTCTTACCTTGGCTGCTACAAGGTAGTGATCCGAGTCGATGTTAGCTCCTCGGAATGTTCGGACATCCAAAATACTGGATGCGTGCCTCTTGTCTATCGCAATGTGATCAATTTGGTTGACCGTTCGTTGATCTGGAGACCGCCATGTCCCCTTATGGATATCGAGGTGAGGAAACCGTGTGCTGGCTATAGTGGCATTTCGTTCGTAGCGAAATCAATTAGCCTAAGTCCGTTACCAGACGTGTTGTCGTGTAGGCTATGTTTTCCGACAATAGTTCTAAAGATGTCTTCTCTTCCTACCTTTGCATTAAAATCTCCCAGCACGATTTTAACATCGTACTTCGGTAGTCGCTCATAGGTTTTGTCGAGGAGCTCGTAGAAGCAATCCTTAGCTATATCATCTTTTTCTTCCGTCGGAGCGTGAGCGCATATAAGGCTTATGTTGGCGAATTTGGCCTTGATGCGGATTGTTACTATGCGTTCGCTAATGTCTTGGAAACATAAGACTTCTTGCCTAAGTCTGGCACTTATAACAAATCCGCATCCGAATAGTCGCTGTTTCTGCTCACTATAACACGGTCCGTAGTATATGTCACAGTTTTTCATCCTCTTTTTGCCCGGCCCATCCCATCGTATTTCCTGGATGGCAGTAATGTCTGCTTTGTAGCAGTTTAGGGCTTCCGCTAGTTGTTCGCCTGCACCTCTCCTGTTTAATGTTCTCACATTCCAGGTGCAGATACGAACGTCGTTGTCCTTTTTTCGTTTAGCAGGGTCGTCAACAATAAAATCCGTCCTTTCCGAGGCTATTGGTTGCTTCGTAACCATGTTTTTTTTCTGTGGGTGGGTAGTTAACCCAAAGCACAACCCCCAACCTGGAGGGCCAGTTCCAATTTATTAGATACCCCTAGGACACGGGGCCATCAGTATCCACTACGGGATTGAGCGCTGCCGTTGGCCTTTCGGTTCATCCGCCACCATCTCTGTTCAAGGGGCCTGACTAACCCTTGAAATTCCTAGACAACCTGTTGTCCGAATATGTCAGAGCAGCTCATCTAGGCTCGCCTGGGACAGCAGGCCGGGTATTCTTCCGTGCCATTCTCACCAGGGTGTTTATAGTGTTGCTGTTTTTCGTCGTGTTATCAACACTCGCACTTATCGTTTAGCAAGTCAAATCCGGTTGGATGAGACCAGTACCTGATGGTTACCACTTGGAGGTAAAGATAAGCACATTTGATGTGTAGTCAGAGTTGCAACACTGGGCATTCCCAAGTTAACGCCAATCAGAGTCTACCCTCGTTCTACAGCACCCAACCACCACGTCATGTCATTACACCAAAAGACGGCCCGCCTACCGTCTACACACCACCAGCGAAAAAGGCTTACGCACACATTACCACAAGAAAATAGTCTCAACCACAATACATATTTACTAATTATAAAAATCATTAATTTATTTAAAAAAAAAAAACAACTAATCAAAAGAAAAATCCTGCTTCTGATATTAATTAAAACTACTCTATCAAAAAAAATGAAAATCAAACAATCCAGAAGGGATCGGATATATAATATATAAAAAAAAAATTAAAAACAATTACTCACGATTTAACTCTCCTCGTTGTTTGTCCCTCGAAGTCCTGCCGGCAGCACCAAAGAAGGATGAACGGTGGTTGATTCCACAATAGTGGTTTAACGCGCACAACTTAATACTAAAAACAGAATTCTTATGCCCTAACCTTAATACAATATTCAATAAGAAACAAAATCAAAATGAAAAATCTAATATCTAAACTTAACACTAAAATTATATATAAAAAAATTGAATTCAAATTAGATACAATCTCTTGGATTGATCTATATAATTAATAATTCACTTTTTCTTCTGTCAAGCTGGTTTTGCTCGATTCTTCACTTAAAGCACTTGCTGGTTGGACTCAAAGCAGGAATTTTGGTTTTTCTTTTGTGGTGACGAAGCACCCACTTTTTGCACAAACGCAGTTTGGTGTTTCCCTTATTTTCTTTGAGTGAATCTGTAGGGCACTCTGGGGCACACTTGGGTTGATTTGGGAGGCTCGCTTTTGGATGCGGTTACGAAGCTCTCCGTTATTCCTTCCGTATCGCCGTTTCGACGGCCGTTGAAACGGTTACCCGGTAACCCTCAGGTGCACAAATTCTCACACACAAAAATAAACACACTTTTCTGCTCCAAATGGTAGCAAAAGCCAGATGATATGATCGATATGCCTATACCAAAAAAGGGGGGTTAATTTCAGGGAACAAATAAAAATCATGTGGACACACATACCTCTGCTTTAAAATTTCTTCTCTTGTGACTTCGTAAGTCGTTTGAGATTAACTCAAAGATGCTTCGCTAGCTGCCTCACTATTTGCCAAAATTCCTAAAATTATGGGGTTAATATTGTGGCCATTTAAATGCCAAAAGGAGGAAACTCACCATAAAATTAAAAAGTGTAAATTGATTTTTCTACCACACTGTGAAAAAAAAATTTGCAGACGACAGCTGTTTTCGGACTTGCCTCCGTCAGTTTTTTTGCAAAAAGAAAAAAAAATAAATAAGGGCACTGACCGCGAGCCGTTAGCTATCATTGAAATTGATAGTTCATCAGCTGTCCCAATCTCTTCCACATACTTGCTCTATATCTTAATATTCTGCCCTCTATTTCTCTCTCTCATTGACCTACCTCACATTCCTTTCTTATCAATGCATTTTATGTTTTCTTTCTGTCATTTGCTTTGTCTTCACAGATTCCCCTACAGTTTTTTTTTTTATATCGGTCTTCTCTCTTTTTTATTGATGAAATTTACCCTCTCATGTGTTCCTTTTCTACTCGCGAAACTATCATTTGAATTCGCCCTATTTGAAAATTCATGATCAGTTCACGGTAGATTCGACGTTTCAAATAACTAAACCTAACATAACATAGAATAATAAATAATACATAACATAGTACAATACATAACTTAAATAACACCTAAACTAAACCAATAACTCGATTCAACAAAACAATAAAAAAAAATGGTTTGTTTACATTGTAAGTTCCTATAAAAAAAAAACTACATATAAAAAAACTGCATACAAAAAAAAACTACACCTAAATGTCATATCGATATTCGCCGGAGTGAGTCGCTCTCACTGACGAATATGAAATAAAAAGAGAATGCAAGAAAAGTCCATATCGCTAACGAATATGGATAATAAAAGGAACTGCCAAAAATAAAAGAACGTGAACACGTACACATCGGTCGGACGAAAATCGAAGGTAAGAAATTAATTTGTTATGATTGATATTTTGTTTGTTATTGTTTTAATTAATGTTGTTAATTGTTAGTAGGGGAGTGCATGGATCTAGGAGACACTGGAGATTAGGAAAGATTCCAAGGAATTATATATACGTGGGAGAAGGATAGGTATTTAATTTTTGTTTTATTATGTGTTAATAATCGAATAATATTTCTACTTCAGGTTAATATGAAAAGATGATGGTGTTAGCAACAGGTGGGGATCATAGGAGTACGTGGGAAATTGGGGGTAGCTGGCAAAGCTATGGATTGAGGACAGGAGGACGTGGATTAGGAATGTACGTAAGAACCGCGGTGCCTGTTGTAATGCCGTCGGCAATTTGTTGTAATGCCGACGGCAATCGTCAAATGTTCGTTCGCGTCGTATTTTATTTCAAATATACAACTTATGTTATTTATAAGACCGGTCTATCAATAAATAAACATATGTTAACAAATAAAGAATTGTTTGGTATTTTATTAATTTTTCTTTTTGGTTTTGGGAAGTTGATTTTATGTGTAGGGTAGAGTTACAAGGCTGCCGTAACAGGCGGACTTCAAAAATGTTTACAATTGTTCTGCTGGGAGCAACAAAGAGCACGTGTACCAAATTTCATCATTCTAGCTCAAATTTAAGGCCCAAAAACTGGTGACGTAAGGATGGACGGACGGACGGACAGACATGGCTAAATCGACTGAGCTATCGATTCTGAGTCTTTCCATATACCTTAAGGTATATCTAGCTTAATTATTTCTCTATGTTACAAACTGTGTATCACAACTAATATAACCCCCTATGGGATATGGTATAAACATATGAGAAGGCTACAATGCGCTGTGCGTCTCGTTGAATACCCTATCCCATCCCATCCTTAAAATTAATTAATATAGAAAATGACAGTGTACGAGCAAAGAATTGATGTTAAAAAAAACACAACCGATCGGTCTTAATGAACAATGACGAATTAATATGACTTTATTTCTTATGATAATACTACCAGTTGAATTTCGATCCGCTACTGTGTGACACACGCATCATTTAATATTTCCCGTGAAACGTGGGAATCGCCAATTCAGTAAAAATACGAAAGATCGTATTTCGTCTGGCGAACTGTCGAAGACAATTGGTCACACAGTAGGTCTCGTTACAGAAAAAGTATAAATAGGACAAATATATACAGACATAAAAAATGTACAAACATACAAGTTTGTACATACACCCCTCCTTGGAGGTTCCTAACCTTCAAAGTAATTATGTGGCTTCAAAGCGAGGAGCTGTTTGTCTGGGTGTTGGAACTGGCCCTCTTTGTCGTCGGCAATAAAAAATGATGATTCCAACAGTAGCAGTCAGCAACAGGTAGCTCAAACCATAGTGATGGTAATCATGGATATTTAGCTGGGGTTCTTCAGGCGTTGTTGCATCCTTCTTTAGGTCTTCTATTTCCTGCCTAAGATTTTTAAATTGATCATAATCAATAGTGCTTGCCGTCGGTAGGGGGGTGAGATCGTTTGCGAGTTTACGATTACGAGTTCCAATCCAGTTGTTGATTTTTGCACTTGGTATGAACGAATTGGTTATAGTGGTTTTGTAGCTTGAGCGTCCGTTTATTATAGTGGTTCCAATTTTGAGAGTGCACATTTGCTTGAATTCAATTACTCCATTAGCAGCTAAAACTATGCTGCTTGTAACTCCATTGCAAATAAGAAGACCTGTTGTATTAGTAATCAAAGAAAATAACCAACGATTAGTTTGTTTAAGTGCTGACCATCGATTTTTTGATGGTATTTCATTCAGGATGAAGTCAGTTAATGCGTCATTTTCATGATTAAGCAGGGCCATTTCACAAACTTGCAAATTGTGTTGATGAATCATAGTCGGGACAACTGGAGTACATAGATGGTTAACTGCTGCTATAGATCTACATGATGAGAATTCAATTTCTGTTAGCCCAAAATACTTGTCCCTTGATAAAGTGACTGCTAAGTATGGTTTAGATATATCCACCAGAAAACTCAAATTATTGTGACTAATGGGCAATGGAATAAGATTAAATACCTGAAATTCTTGATCTTCGGCTAATGGTATCAACATTTCAAAAACTATTGAATCGTTTAGAGTACGGCCCTTGACTGTTGTAATTTTGAACATATCCAGCACTGACACGTTAGGTAATCTCATAGTCGATGGAAGATTTCCTTGAATCAGCTGTAGCTGGTTGCTAAGTTGTTTTGGTGTGATAAGCTGAGGGTTGATTTTTGCATGGTTTAGATCAAGTATAACATCCAGTAGAATGTCTTGAGTGCGCTGGAAGTTTTGTAGAACCATAATAAGATAGGACGTAAGCGATGTAAAATGTTGATTGATGCCAATATCACCCTGTTGTTTTTCGAGCGTATTAAAAGTCTTAGCCAGATATGTATTCAAAATCTTGAATTGCTTGTTAACCTCCAATGAATTGCGTTTCAAAATATTTGCAGTTGAATCTGAAATAGAACTTTGTTTTTTAATAAGAGCAGATAGATGGATTTCATGTTCATTTGCTAGATTAATCTGGTTTTGAATATGTTGAGCTTCTTCATGATCAAGGACACCAAACAGACTATGTGCTACGCTTCCAACAAAATCGAAGGGAGACCTGCGATTTCGAATCGCTCCGCGGCTTGATGTGTTAAACCCGTGAATGAGTTCATTGTTTTGGTCAATGATAGCAACTCTTTGTTGAAAAACTTCAATAGTCTGATGACAATAGTGAATCCCTTCTGATTTATCTGATGCGCAAGCGGTTTGTAATTCATTTAAATAGGTTTTGACTTCGGTTAATTCTAACCAATAGTTGGTAAGATTGTAGTAGACATAAACGCTCCAAAAATTGTTAACTACCTGAATAGTTCCAATGTCCTCAAAGTACAGTCCGACTGCATTATCGAGCTGGTTTATAGAAATGCGGTTGTCTGTGTATGCTGTAGTAACCGGCGCCACCAACAATACAATGAAAAGTGATACCACTAAAGATCCCGCGGTAACTCTCCCGCTTCGGAGGTTCCGTGATGCTGAACATTTTTTTTGTTCTTGTTCATTTTTTAGACTCACTTGTTTTGCAGTATCTGCTGGCGTATCTTTCCTTTCTATTTCTTCTATTGGTAGGGGACACAAGTTATGGATGGCTCGCTGGAAAATTCCTCCTTGAGTCTTAATGTTAGCGACACGAACCAATCCATCGTTTCCTTTAATTACTTCTACCACACGTCCCAACTTCCACCTTGTTGGGGGCATATTGGGTTCCTTCAAGAGCACAAGAGTGTTTGGCTTTAAGTTTTGGGATTCAATCTTCCATTTGGCTCGTTGTTGCAAAAGATGTAAGTACTCACCAGACCATCTTTTCCAAAATGATTGCTGAACATGCTGGATCTGTCGATATTTAGTTAGAGAACATACTTTCTTATCAGTGACATCGGGTTCAGCTATTGACAGAAGTGGCGCTCCTATCAAGAAATGACCAGGAGTTAGAGCTTCTAGATCATTTGGATCGGATGATAACGGCATCAAGGGCCTTGAATTTAGTATAGCCTCAATTTGAATTACAACAGTGGTGAGCTCCTCGTATGTTAGCGAAGTCTCGCCCAAGTGACGAACCAACAACCCTTTGGCCGATTTTACAGCTGATTCCCAAAGTCCTCCAAAATGCGGTGAACGAGGGGGAATAAATTTCCAATTGATTCCGGTTTGAGTACAAGTTGATTGAATGGCTGACTCCATTCTCTTTGACTGCATGATTTCCTTAAGTTCCCTGAGCTTATTGCTTGCACCAACAAAATTTGTTGCATTGTCGCAGAAGATAGTGTGGCACAATCCTCTTCGGCCTACAAACCTTTTAAGGCAATTGGTGAACGACTCTGTAGAGAGGTCTCCAACAACTTCTATGTGGATCGCCTTAGTTGAAAAACAAACAAAAATGGCCAGATACGATTTTGAAGGAGTCTTACCTCTGATTTTGTAATGTGATTTTATAGGACCAGCAAAATCAACCCCTGTGTGGTAAAATGGGCGAGATGGTGTTACTCTTTCCACTGGTAGGTCGCCCATCAGCTGTGAGATGGATGTTGGCCTGAATTTCGCACACTTGATGCACTTTCTGATCACTGATCTTGCTTCTCTTCCAATGCTTAGTATCCAGTATTGTTGTCGCGAAATCGCAATCAGAGCCCTGTGGGATATGTGTAAGTGTGTTCTATGCAAATGCTCCAAAATCAATCTAGTAACGACGTTGTTCTTAGGCAGCAATATTTGGTTCTTTGCGTCCGGCAGCAGAGCAGAATTTGCTAACCTCCCTCCTACTCGAAGTAATTTGTATTTTTTGTCAAAAAAGGGCGTCAGTGTTGCTAGGCTTGATTTTGCATTTATACTTACATTGTCTTTCAACGCTTTGTATTCTTCTGGGAACGCCATACATTGAATGTACACCAAGAGCAGACGGGATCCTTCGTGCAGTTCATCAGCAGATAGCATGCCGCTTCTTCTAAGAAGGTATGGTCGTCGGGCATTCCTTGTAAATCTGCTGCAAAATGAAAATATTTTTTGCAGCGTATAAAATGAGTTTCTATGATTGATACGATTCAGTATATTTTGATCTTGGTCTGTAGTTATCAAAGCCGTTTTATTCCTTCGTAATTCTGGAACCACCTGTGGAATGGTGTATGCACTTGGTTCCCAAAGTGATTCGTCTAATTTAAGAAAAGACGGACCTTCGAACCATGTCAACGATGATGACAAGTCAACGAGATTGCATCCTCTCGTTATTAAGTCAGCTGGATTAATTTCTCCTTTAATATGATTCCATTGTGATATCTCAGTTTCTGCTTGGATCTTTGCTACCCTATTTGCTACAAATGTGTCCCAGGCATAAGAAGGAGAGCCTATCCAAGCTAGCACCGTTGTTGAATCCGTGTAATATGCTACCTTGTGAATATTCTTCTTAAATGTCTGAAGTATTCTTTTTACCAGTTCGACCAAGAGCTCTGCACCTTGAAGTTCGAGGCGAGCGATTGTAGTGGCTTTCATCGGAGCTATGCGAGACTTTGAGCACAGCAATTTACTATAAATATTACCTGTATCGTCTATGCATCTGACATATACACATGCTCCAAGGGCAGACATACTGCTATCAGAGAACCCATGAAGTTCGGTCATTATTAGCGACGGGCACATTACAAATCGAGGTACACTTATATGTTTTAGATCCAAAAATTGATTTACGTACCTGGTCCATTTTTCTGCCAGGTCCGTGGGAAGCTGGTCATCCCATGAAAAGTCTGTTTTCCACAATTCTTGCATGAACAATTTTCCAAGCATTATAACTGGACTCAATAAACCTAAAGGATCAAACAGTCGTGCGAGGTCAGACAAAACAGTTCTGCGTGTTACTGGAGTTTTAGGTGCAGTGAATTTGTCTGAGTTAAATCCGAATTCAAATTGATCGAGCGTTGGATTCCAAATCAATCCCAATGTCTTTACTACGTCGGACTGGTGGAATCTTACTAACCTTTCTTTGTATTCCTCAGGAATGTCCTTGAGAATGGTTTTATCATTGGCACAAAATTTTCTTAACTGAAACTTACTTTTTTCTAGAAGAAGCGTTATCTCTTCAAGCAGTTCCCTGGCCTTTGATACCGTTTCTGCTCCAGCAAGTAGATCGTCGACGTAAATTTGTTCACGTATAGCTTCGGATGCTCTTGGGTGCATCTGTTGATTAAAATCTGCAAGCTGTACCAGACATTTTGTTGCTAAGTATGGAGCAGAGGCTGACCCGTACGTCAATGTATTAAGTTTATATGCCATCAGAGGTTGATTGGTTTGAGATCTCCAGAGAATTAGTTGAAAACATCTGTCTTGTGGCCTTACTAATACCTGTCGATACATTTTGCTTATGTCAGCTGTAAATGCATACCTTTCTAATCTGAAATTAATAATGATGGAAAAAAGATCGGGTTGGACTGTCGGTCCCACTCCTAGAATATCATTGAGAGAAAATCCGGATGCTGTTTTTGCGGAACAGTCAAAGACAACACGCAATGCTGTTGAGGAGCTTTCTGGCTTCAACACACAATGATGCGGGATGAAATAATGATTTTGTGGGATCTCAGCGTTCTCAATAGGACTCATGTGGCCCAATTCTTCATATTCTGATAGGAACTTACAGTAGAGCTCACGCAATGCGTTATCCCTTCCAAAGCGTCTTTCTAATGAGAGAAATCGTTTTCGTGCCCTTTCCCGAGAGTCACCTAGACAAGATGGATTTTTTTTGAAAGGAAGACTTACCATGAATCTTCCATCGGATAAGATTTTTGTGCTGGTATTGAAGAATTCCTCACAGTTATGTTCCTCAATACTCATGCGCTTGACTTGTGTGTCATGGGTTTCGTGCTCCCAGAATCTGCTAACAAGTTTTTCTAATGAAGACAGGGATGGCCTTGTGGAAATATTGCATACAACACTGTGGTTTGTAGCTGGAACTCCACCCGCGACTATCCATCCTAGTTTTGTATGACGCAAAGTTGGAAGTTGAGTTCCTACAGTTATTTCCCCTGGAAGAAGAAGATCGAAGAACAACTCGGCGCCGACAAGCATATCTATTTTTTGATTAGTCATAAATCCAGGATCAGCTAACTGAATATGATTAGGAATTTCCCAATTTTGTGATTGAACTTCACACCTTGGCTTGTAATCTGTAATTCGAGTTAGGATGGTTGCTTCAATACTTGCCTCGAAATTTGAATTACGTGATTTAAATGTGAGTGATACAGCAAACTGTGTTTGTGTGCCGTGTCCTCCAATGCCACATATTGATGTTTCCGATTGGTGCTTCGGGAGACCCAGTGCTTGTGCAAAAGCTGTAGTTATAAAATGAATTTGCGATCCGGAATCTAGCAATATACGGCAAGGAAGCCATGTTCCGCATGCAGATCTGACGTTAACTAAAGCTGTGGCGAGGTAAACTTGCTGTGGTTTCGACTTAGAGCAAGCCGCTGTGTTGGTTGCATGACCTTCCCCCCTTTGAACTACCTGATGTTGGCGTGGTTTCGGCTTAGAACCAGACGCTGTATTGGCTGCTTGACCTTCCCCCTCTTGAGCTAGCTGCTGCTGGCTACTTGTGGAATGCGTCTGATTTCTTCTAGAAGATTGCCTTGAATCTTTCTGTTGGTGCAGGAGAGTATTATGTTTGCCATTACAATTTTGACATCCTCTCGAAGAACATGTGGTGGAGATGTGCCCTGACCTTAGACAGTTTCGGCAAATTCCAAGTCGATAAACAGCTCTCTCACGATCGCCACCTGAAAGAGATAAAAATGTTTTACAATTGTATATTTTGTGATTACCTGAGCTGCACATAAGGCAGCCATCAACATTTGTTGCTACTACTGTTGTTGGTTTCCTCTTGTCCTCTGAATTGCTTATTGTTTCAAGCGTTCGAAATCGGGATTCAATAAATTTGAGCAATTCTGTTAGAGTAGGGCTGCATCTTGGATCCAACAACGATTGTTCAAAATGGGTTCTGCTTTCCTTGTCTAATTTTTTCAGCATGAGATGAACTACTACAGGGTCCCAGTCATATGCTTTGTATCCTAGATTGATGAGTGCCTGGATCCCTTCCTTTGTGTGATCATGAAGTTTCCTTAAACTGGAAGCCGTTCCCTGTGCTGATGGTTGTGATAGTAGTTTTTTCAACTGTGCTGACAAAAGAAGCCGTTTGTTGTTGTATCTGTCCATGAGAGTCTGCCAAGCTGCTTCAAAGTTGCTGTCAGTAGCCGGAAATCCCTGTATCAAACTGTGTGCTTCTCCCGTCAGATTCGCCCTCAAGAAATAAAGTTTTTGTGCAGGTGATATTGGTTGCTCAAGGATCATTGGCTTAAATAGATCATAAAATTGTTGCCACTTTAAATAGTTGCCGTCAAACTTTGGCAATTCAATTTTCGGTAGTTTTAATGATGCGCTTGATACAGGTTGATCCTGAGTATACGAATTATCTGTAACTCTTGCTGGTAATTCGCTCAATCGTAGCTCCAACTGCTCTTGAAGATGAAAATATATTTGGATGTCTCCTTCATCTACATCACCATCCAGACGCTGATATATCTTTTTTATTTGTTCAAAATTTTCTTGAAGACTGTTTATTTTTACGTTAAACATCTGGGGTTTAATGCGCTTTAGCTCTGGCAAGCAATTGTCCAACGATGTCTGGAAATGTCTTGTAAGCACCGTAAACCTTTCCCTTTGGGAAAGCGAGTTTGACTTTGAAATGTTAAAAGCACCCCCTTGACTCTGTTCAGAAGGGTTCGACCTAGTTGTTCCTGAAGGTGTGACCAATGATGCTGATGGCGGTGCTGCTGGTGGCTCCTCCTGTTGCTGGCTTGTCTTCTTTTCAGGTATGTTCGACCTAGTTGTTCCTGCTGGTGTGACCCATGATGCTGATGGCGGTGCTGCTGGTGGCTCCTCCTGCTTCTGGCCTGCCTTCCTTTCTTGCAGTTTCACTAGACGACTGATGATGTCCTCTATCATTTTCTCGTACAACTTCTTAATTTCACCATAGTATTCTTTAGTGAAATATTCATGAGACTTGGAACTTGAATAGTTGTCCCTAATTTCACTATCCATTGTATCGAACTCATCCCAAAGATTTTCCAATTCGTCTTTGCGTTGATGTAGTTTTTCGCATGTTTTGCGATCGTCCCCATCCTTACCATAGTTTCGGGAGAGGACGCAGATCTTCTTTCCAATCTGTTCTTGAAAGTTTGTTAACTCTTCAAGCGAACGAACCATGTTGATTGGTGTTTTTTTTTTGGTTTTTTCTGGGATAAATTTGTTCAACTTTATATATTGTTCACTTTAATAACACGACACAGGTTGTATCACTCTTTACACAGCACAAAATTATTATTTTTCAGGCACACTAAAATCTCTTAGATGCGTCCTGTCACGGTCGCCAATTTGTACGAGCAAAGAATTGATGTTAAAAAAAAAACAACCGATCGGTCTTAATGAACAATGACGAATTAATATGACTTTATTTCTTATGATAATACTACCAGTTGAATTTCGATCCGCTACTGTGTGACACACGCATCATTTAATATTTCCCGTGAAACGTGGGAATCGCCAATTCAGTAAAAATACGAAAGATCGTATTTCGTCTGGCGAACTGTCGAAGACAATTGGTCACACAGTAGGTCTCGTTACAGAAAAAGTATAAATAGGACAAATATATACAGACATAAAAAATGTACAAACATACAAGTTTGTACAGACAGAGTCACAACATATTGTTCAAACAGTTTATCAGAATCTTCTGTTGTTTGACAGAAAACATCGTTTTTCTCCAGCATATGCTATGAAAACGCCCCAAAAAAGTGGGCGTGTGTTAAAATGATTTAAAGACGAAATGTTTATATTATCATACCAATGATCCTGCATGAAAATGCATTTTCAAATATTTTAAAAATGAACCAAACAACGTTTTTGTACTTTATATGGCCCCCAGCAAGGTTGAGGTAATGCATGCCTGTCGTAAAAGACGAATAAAATCTAACGCCCGAGGGAGTTAAGCTATGCTGTCGGGAGAGTATTCTCCTGTTAGGGACACCCTAGGCAGACAGGTCATATTTGAAGGGCAAATCCGAAACCCAAATCCAAAGGCGTCTGACCTAAAGTAGGTGGCTCCTTGGTCTGCGTCTGATCCTAGGAGGACGGCAGTGTTAAAACCTGGCAGAAGGTATAAAATGCAAAAAATAAATAGAAGCTATGCAATGGAACAAACAACTGATTTTATTACCCCAGGTGGCAGACCAAATAAAAAAAAAAGAAATAAATAAATAAATAAATAAATAAATAAATAAATAAATAAATAAATAAATAAATAAATAAATAAATAAATAAATAAATAAATAAATAAATAAATAAATAAATAAATAAATAAATAAATAAATAAATAAATAAATAAATAACTAAATAAATAAATAAATAAATAAATAAATAAATAAATAAATAAATAAATAAAGAAATAAATAAATAAATAAATAAATAAATAAATAAATAAATAAAGAAATAAATAAATAACTAATGTAAATAGAAACAATAAGTAAGAGTATGTAGAAATTATAATTGAACAATATAAGGTATTTAGTTGATTTCCAAGAGGATTGTCAGCGAAACTGCATCTTGTTTTGAAAGTGTTGTTAAGTTTTAAAATTCTATCAGCTTTCAATTCAACATTCGCTCTTTCATGAATGTCAATAGTTGAGTGGTGCCAAGGTAAATCGAGCATCATTTTTAAAAGTTTGTTTTGCGATACTGGCAATTTTTGTATATGACACTTTGCTGAGTTGCCCCATACCTGACACCCATATAATAGAATTTCCTGGAAAATTAATTTATATAAAATTATTTCGTCAGTAGGAAGTAATGATTTTCTGTTAATAAACGGGTAAACCATCTTGATCCTTTACCTCTTTTCTTTATAGATTTATTAATGTGGTCCTTAAAAGTTAACTTGGTATCTAAATAAATACCTAGATATCTAACAGAAGGTTCCCAATTAATACTATTACCATTGAATTGAAGGTGACCGGTGGGAAGGAAACAAGACTTTCTTTTTCGGGTGAAATAGATAGCTTGAGTTTTCCCTTCATTCAATTTGATTTTCCATTTGTGATAATATTTTATTAATATTTACAGTCCATTTTCGAGATTCCTCTCAATACTGAGAGCGAATTCATGGGATGAAAATATTGCGGTATCATCTGCAAAGATGGCTATATTACAGTGCGGTAATTTTGGAATATCATGTGTAAATATGTTGTATAATATTGGGGCAATAACTGAGACTTGTGGAACACCTGATGGAACATATACAAAGTCGGAAACACTACTATTAACTATTAACGCCTAAAACCAAACTGTTCATCGGGGTAAATTTGTTGAACATCAAATGTGATGGATTAGTTACATTGGCTGAAAAAGCTTGAATTGTGTTACTCACTAGGGTGCTGGTATAAGCATCACCTAAGTTTTGTGAGACAAAGTTTATGGCAAGTGCGTTGGCTTTTCGATATCAGTAAAGTAAGTGCCCGACGAGTTTTTTAGGAAGGGTAACTGTCTGTTTTTATTTTTTACTAATTTAACGATGTTCCAGAAGGGTTTACCGTTTTTGTCCAGTATATTGAGTTTAGTGTTCCATTCTATATTTCTGTGTTTTAAAATTTGTAAGGCTATTTGTTTGTTCAGGCATGACATTTGATGCCGAAATACATGAGACGACAGAAAACCGATAATGATCGGAGCTAAGTTCATTAAGTGATACTGGATTTGTTATAAGACAAGGGACATTTGTAATAAATAAGTCAAGGACGGAAGGACAACCACGAGAACTGGCTGGAACGTAAGTTGGACTAGGAGGAAACAAAACAGATATTGGCAATATAACAGGAAAATCAGCAAGTAGGTTTCCCCAAGCATTTTAATACCTTGTTTGAGGCAAGTCTCTGTAACCAAAGCAACGTCAATGTTGCTGTTTTTTTAAAAAGTTTATAAATTCTACAGTTTTGCTGCGAATACCTCTCGCATTCCAAGTGACAATATTAATGTGAATATCTATCATATTACTTATCATTACTATACAAAAACTTAGTTGCTAAATGTGCAATAACTTGAAACTGTTCTACTTTGGATTTACAAGTAGACAAACTCGTGATCATTTCCATAGCTAAAGCTATTGTTCGATCGTGAACAATGTTGATTGTGTATTGGGGATGTTGCTTGAAATGTTGCTTGAAATGTTGCTGGGAATGTTACCAGGAATGTTGCCGGCAGTATGGTTGAGAGAGCTGCTCATATTGTAGTCGTCCTTCTCCCACGCATTACGCGCTGCCGTTTGAGTATGAGCGTGAGGTTGAGAGCTAGTGCTAGCATAGTTACTGCTCTCTTGATTACGGTTTCGCGGTTGCGGCAGCAAAGGAAAATCGGACATAGAAGTGAACAATATGTGTTTCTGTGTATTTTTGGCATTTACGTGAGCTGGGATCTGAGAAGAGTTATTGTTGAGAAAAGCTTTTGGTTTTTGCTTCTGTGATTTTTCTTTCATCTCAGAATATTTGATCCTATTGGCACAGGTTGGGTCAGTAGACTTGTGACAGCCGTTGCAGTTAACGCACTTGTTCACGGTAACATTGTCGCATAATGAAGTCTTGTGTTGACCTCCGCAGATGGCACAATAGGCTTTAACGTAGCAATTACGTTCGACATGCCCGAACATATGGCAGTTGTGACACTGAGTCAGTTAACCTTTAATTTTTTTTGAATACTCCAACTGAACTGAGTATGTAAAATAGACCGATACTGTTTTTTTAGATCAGCTAGTCTGATTGAACTATTTTCTAGTGAAACTAGACAAAAAACATCACTATAACGTTCATATGTTTTTGTTATTTTGTATTATTAATGCACTTTAAGCCGATTTTTATGAGTTCACTTTTTAATATATTTGCATCTATATCCCCCATGCCGTAGAGAATAACTTTGAAAGCTTTTTCACTGTGGATATCATGTGAAAAAAAAATTGACAGTTTTCAGATTTTAACTTGTCAAACACTGAGTTATAGGAAGCAGTGGATTCACAGACAATTTTTATCCCAATGGATATTCGTTTTATGTAATAGTCATTAATATTAAGTGTTTTCATGAAACTATGAACGTAATCACTCGATTTTTGGAGGAGTTTTAATTGCTGGTATATATACTTTTTTTGCACTAACCGCAACTACATCCATCCATCCATATCGTCGCTGTTGTCGCTGTCAGGTAGACATTGTAATGGACTCCAGTAGAACTAGAACTAGAATTCTTTTTACGTGAATTATTTACGTTATTCATTGTCCGACGATATTTATGTTCCGAGGACCAGCGATCGTCATCGGTTTCGGGTGATCTATCGCCTTTTGATATTTTGAATAATTTCCGAATGCACTGTAGGGAAAGTCAATAAGAGATGTCATGCGCAGACGAAAGCTCCTAGACGAATGATTCGCTCTCTTTCGTTGAAACCTATACTGAGGAACAATATAACGGGTGATCCAAGTAGAGATACTTTTTTCAATAGCCTTTTTTGACAGATCACGTGTGAGTCGTGTCATGCTGTCATGTTATTTTTGTTTAGTATTGTTTGGCATTTCATAATGGAAAGACTTACGCGTTAACAACGCTTACAAATTGTTCAACTTTATTATGAAAATTCACGTTCTGTGAGGAATGTGTTTCGTGCACTTCGCTACACTTATGGTCAACATAATCGGCCTACTGAGCGTACTATTCGCAAAATCATCACCCATTTTGAGACCCAGCATTCATTATTGGATAATATTCGACCGAATAGACCACGTCCAGCACGCTATGAAGAAAATATAGCGGCCGTAGCTGAGAGTGTACACGAAGACCGTGGAGGGTCGATTCGGCGCCGTTCGCAGCAACTCGGACCATGATAACCGACTATGCCTGAAACTGAAGCTCGTGATCTCGGCGACATTTGGTTTCAGCAAGACGGCGCCACTTCCCACACATCGCATCAATCAATGGACTTATTGAGAGAAAATTTCGGTGAGCCCATAATTTCACGTTTTGGGCCGGTCGATTGGCCACCAAGATCGTGTGATATCACACCGTTAGACTTTTTCCTGTGGGGATATGTAAAGTCAAAAGCTTATGCCGACAAACCCCTTCGATTCAGGCCTTGGAGGAAAACATCACGCGTGTCATTCGCCAGTTACCAGTCGAAATGCTCGAACGAGTGATCGAAAATTGGACTCAACGGATGGACCATCTGCGGCCAACATTTGATAGACACAATCTTCGAAAAATAAATGCCAAAGAATGTTCTTTCAAATGATAATAAACATTCTCCATTAAATTTGAATTTTCTGTGTTTTTTTCTTTAAAAAAGTAGGGAACCTCGAAATGGATCACCCTTTACCTAGTTTGATTTTAAATTCGTTCCTAGAATCGTTTTCCTACGTAATTTGTTGAAGTCCAAAAAACGCTTTGGACACGGATATTAAACAGATGTCTATATCTTTTTCCTGAATAAATAATTCAAGTTCTCCAAGTTTTTGCCATTGACATTCCACGTAAGAATTTTAAGCAATCTATTCATGTTAAAGGTGGGGTACTTCTTTTGCGAATACTATTTTCGAGCTTAACTAGCCTGTCAAAAATAAGTTTATTCGTTTTGCTTTGTTCCTCAAGATTTGTAAGAATAATCGAAAATACATTTAAAACTGGGTCAGGTGAAATATTTTTTTGGGCGCTATTGGCTACTGTAACCTGAGCATACGTTTGTCCATTTGGTTTTGGATGTACAAGATCCGAACGGATATTTGAAGGCCGCGTAGTTTGTGAAATTTAGGTTTTTCGATTAGGGCCTGCTTTGTCTTCGACATATTTTTAATCGGAATGTTAAGCTTTTGCTTGTTTAAATTTAATTTCTGTGAATTAATACTTTAAATTTCATCCGTCTTTTTTTGCAACTCTTTAGCTACTTCGCAGTCGCGATATTTTGCCGGATGATTGCTTTGACAGTTAATGCAGATAGCAGGAGTTTTCTTATCTGACATACAATCTACAGTCAGATGATTTCCGGCACATTTTACACACCGCGGTTCTTTTTGACAATAGCTTTGCGTATGATTGTATCCTTGGCAGCGCTTGCACTGGGGAACAAGTTTGGAATCCTTACGCATAGGCTCTATTTTTACAACAATATTAAGTATTGTTTTTATTTCATAAATTTTGTTCAAACTTTCGGGTCCATCGAAAGTGAGTATAAATAAAGGAAGACCGCGTTTTATCACATCTCCTTCGCCATCCTTTTGCTTTTGGTCTCGCTTGACAATGTTAACGGCATCTATGACTTTATATTGACTGTTTTTCAGATCGTTTAAAATGTCATCCTTTAAGGACGACGCATGTAACCCTCTAGCTACAACGCGTAAAGGCCTTTCAGATATATTTTCAAAGGAATACCATTCTATTTTATCGGTATTAAGCTTGCGAGATAATAGACGGTAACTTTCAGGATCTTTAACGCAGACTCTCCATGTATTTTTTCTTAGCGAAGTTACTTGGTAGCCCGATAATGGCAACGATTTTATCAAGGTATGCAACTTGTTAAAGTCGTCAATACCGATCACATTAATTGGCGGTTGGGGACGTTATTTTATCTCTTTCGCTTTATTAATAATCTCTTTGTCGTGGTTTATTATTTCCGGAGAGGATACAGCTTTCCTCTTATTTACTGGTCTTTTCTTTAAGATCCAGTCAGTTTCGCGACTGAGTTCTTCTTCATCCGTGTGGTATTCCGAATTCACGGGGCCGTTTGAACTTGGTTTTGGCTCATTAGGTATTTTAAATGAACTCTTCAGAGTCATATTTTCTTCCTTTAGATGGAGAATTTCTTTACGAAGCTCTTCGCAGAGCAGTTCGACATTGTTAAGCCTTGTTCGAAGAACTTCGTTTTCTTCCTTTAGGCTCTTATTTTTCATTGAGTCTCGTTTTTCGTGGGCCGACACTTCTGGTGTTGTCGAGCTCCTTAAGACACATATATTTCTTTGTGATACAGATGTAGGTGACCTCGTTACCCTTGAACTTTTCCCGAAAGGGTTACACATTTGCAATAATTGGCTCTCCCCAGAATCCGTAGAGCCGACCTCCGTAGAGGGTGGATTTTCCAGTGAAACTGAATTGCCACCTGGGGTATTAAATCTTTTTGTTGTACTCATTGCATTTTTGTTGTTTGTATACGTTTCACAATCGGTATACCGGAAGAGGATTTTAGTCGCCTTCTACAACAGGCATGCCTTACCTCGAGTATATTTTGACCCCTAACCCGAAGGGGTTAGGCTTTATGACTATGAAATACAGAAAATGACATTGTCGCAACATAGCTATTGTTCAGACAGTTTATCAAAACCTTTTGTGGTTCGACAAAAAACAACGTATTTCTATTGCTAATGCCTTGGGATGGGGTATACAAATGGTTTTTGTAAGAAAATCCCCCAAAAAGTGGTCATAGGTGAAAATGATCTATAGACAAAGTGTTAATAATATCATTACGGAAGTAAACAGTTTTTTCGAACTAAAAATTTTGACAAAAAGCGTAATTACTAAATACGCCCCCAAAAATGGGGGTGGCAAAAAATATTGTATAGACGAATAATAGATATTAGGATTGTCTACATATGCTGCTCAGCCACTTTTTTAAAATTCCTTACAGTTTGGCTAAAAACTACGTTTTTCTAAAAAGGGGGTGTGGCAGTGGGCGGATTTCAAAAACTTCTACACTTGTTCTGCTTCGACGGCCAATATATACCAAATAATATACCAAATTTCAACACTCTATCTCAAAATTTAAGGCCCATAAATCGGTGACACACAGAGGGACGGACGGGCAGACAGACATGGCTTAATCAACTCAGCTAGCGATTATGAGTCGATCCATATACTTTGAGGTATATCTAGCTTAATTACTTCTCTATGTTACAAACTATGTATCAAAACTAATATACCCCTATGGGATAGGGTATAAAAATGTGCAGCTGCTCTTTCTGAGCCCCTATTTTATATTTTTAATAGCTCCTTTGCGGTGAATTCCTTTCGGAGTGGAAAAAACCGTTTATTATTCCAATTCACAAAACCGGACCTAAGCAGGAAAACCAAAAAAACCAAAACTTTTTGAAAAAATTGTGTGTTGAAAGTTGGCTCTTTTTACTCAAGGAATATATTTCACCATTTCAACATGGATTTGTTGCAGGAAAATCTACAACCACCAATCTTGCAATTTTTTAAAATTTTGTTCTTAATAAACTCGAGGAAGGTTTACAAGTCGATGTAATTTACACCGACTTTGCAAAGGCCTTCGATAGAGTCAGTCACTTAATTTTAATCAATAAATTGGAAAGATTGGGATTTCATTCAAGAATGTTGAAATGGTTAATATCCTACCTGAAAGGCCGTATTCAACTTGAAGCTATTGACCAAATTATTTCTAATCCCGTTATGGTATTATCAGGTGTTAGCCAAGGGAGCCATCTTGGCCCACTTCTTTTTCTTATTTTCTCCAATGGCATGCCCGAAATCTTTTCACATTCTATTCAACTTCTGTTTACAAATGATTTAAAGTTTTTCTGGTGCATAATATTTACTGACGATTGTCTTCTCCTACAAGATGACCTTCTAAGGCTAACGGAATGGTGATTAGTTAACCAATTATTCTTGAATGTCTCTAAGTGTCAATATTTTTCATTTTTCCGTAACGTATCACCGGTATTCTTTGAATACAAAATTAAGAATAATATCCTTGAAAGAGTATCAGAGAAAAAAGACCTCGGTGTTGTTTTTGACTCAAAATTTAACTTTATGAAACACATTGAGTTTATTGTAGCCAAAGAAAACTCTATGCTAGGTTTTATTAAACGCAATTTTAAAGCCGGTGCTTAAGGATAGTGATGCGATTATATGAGGACACAAGTGTTCTCACTCTAGCCTCTCACTATCAACTCCTACTCTCACCTCCACGCTGGTGACTGGTGGGTGCCTAGTACCTCGACTGGAGATGGGGTATTAAACCCCTGTGGAAGGTCGTTGGTGGCAGCAAACGAGACAGGGGGGAGGAGTGTCCTGTCACTAAGGCAATCACTCTTCAGGCGGCAGCGGAGAAATTTCCCAGATGGAGTCAACGGTGGCGCCTACAGCCCCAGTTTGATCGACTTGGTAGTGAAATCCTTATATGAGCTGCTTCGACATAGGTATTGGAAAAAAGTTGGTGACGGAGGAGCACTCAATGGGTCAACGGCAGCGCTCATATCCCAAACTGGGTTACTGACATCGGTATTTTTTCCGGCCCGCTGTCCTAGGGTCAAAACAAGGGCCTGGCCCTCCAGGTTGGGGGTTGTGATTTGGGTTAACTACCCATCCACGGAAAAGAGATTATGTAACGAAGCAACCAATAGCCTCGGAAAGGACTGATTGTATTGTTGATGACCATGCTTAACGAAAAAAGGACAACGCCGTTCGTGTCTGCACCTGGAATGTGAGAACATTAAACAGGAGAGGTGCAGGCGAACAACTAGCGGAAGCCCTAAACTGCGACATTACTGCCATCCAGGAAATACGATGGGATGGGCCGGGCAAAAAGAGGATGAAAAACTGTGACATATACTATGGACCGTGTTATAGTGAGCAGAAACAGCGACTATTTGGATGCGGATTTGTTATAAGTGCCAGACTTAGGCAAGAAGTCTTATGTTTCCAAGACATTAGCGAACGCATAGTAACAATCCGCATCAAGGCCAAATTCGCCAACATAAGCCTTATATGCGCTCATGCTCCGACGGAGGAAAAAGATGATATAACTAAGGATTGCTTCTACGAGCTCCTCCACAAAACCTATGAGCGACTACCAAAGTACGATGTTAAAATCGTGCTGGGAGATTTTAACGCAAAGGTAGCAAGAGAAGACCTCTTTAGCAGTACTGTCGGAAAATATAGCCTACACGACAACACGTCTGGTAACGGACTTAGGCTAATTGACTTCGCTACGGAACGAAATGCCACCATAGCCAGCACACGGTTTCCTCACCTCGATATCCATAAGGGGACATGGCGGTCTCCAGATCAACGAACAGTCAACCAAATTGATCACATTGCGATAGACAAGAGGCACGCATCCAGTATTTCGGATGTCCGAACATTCCGAGGGGCCAACATCGACTCGGATCACTACCTTGTTGTAGCCAAGGTAAGGATGCGGATATCCACCCCGCCACAAAAAAAAACAGAAATACTGTGAAAAAATTTAATGTCGAAAGACTGCAATCGCCAGAGGCACGCATTCAGTATTTTGGATGTCCGAACATTCCGGGGGGCCAACATCGACTCGGACCACTACCTTGTTGTAGCCAAAGTAAGGATGCGGATATCCACCACGCCACAAATAAACAGAAATACTGTGAAAAAATTTAATGTCGAAAGACTGCAATCGCCAGAGACCGCCAAGACCTTCGCGCAACGCGTATCCCTTAACCTCTCGACTCACAACACACCACCAGCATCTAATGTCGAAGAACAATGGCAACGAGGCCTACAAAGCTAAGCTGCAGGTGACGACAAGAGCTGTCAAAGAGATCTATAAGCAAAGAAGAAGCAAAGAACATAGGGTTTTCAGAAAGAAGAAAAAAGAGCAAGAAAAGCGCGCAATCGAGTATATATAAAGGTGCCACTCCAGGAACGATGCTCGCAAGTTTTACCAAAGTGTAAAACGTCAAAGCCAAGGATCTAAGGCTCGAACAGAATCCTGTCGAGATGAACAAGGAAATATCGTAGTTGAGACACAGTCGATGTTGAGGATATGGAAGAACCACTTCTGCAGACTGTTAAACGGCGATGACGAACAACATTCCGCTGTCAGGCAGAACGAACCATTTAATATTGGCAACGACAGCGAAAACTGCCAACCACCCGACCTAAGGGAAGTGAGGATAGCTATATCTAAACTCAAGCTTAACAAGGCCGCCGGAAATAACGGCCTTCCCGCTGAGCTTTATAAAGCTGGCGGAGATGACTTGGTAAGCAACATCCACCAACTCATAAGCCAAATCTGGTCGGTTGAAAGCATGCCTGAAGAATGGAACCTCAGCATCATTTGCCCGATCCACAAAAAAGGAGACCCTCTGAACTGCCCAACTACAGAGGCTTAAGTCTACTCAACATCGCCTACAAGATCATAGTATATGCTGTCAACACGAAAGGACACACAACATCGACGAATCGGACAGAACGTCACCATTGACAGATATAACTTTGAGGTAGTACGGGACTTTGTTGTTGGAATGTGCAATGCAAAAACACATTGATCAACATGTCTGGTTTTGTTCTATTTATATACCTTATAGTCTAGACACATGTTGTTTCACACATCTCTACGATAGTCATGCACCTGGATTATTTGCATCTGCGTATTTTTTGAACAGACAGGATAGTGTGAAGCAAGGGATGAGAAAAACAGTTGAATTGTATTCTGAGTTAAGTTCAATTCTTTGTAAACCATTGGATAGACAAGTTGTGTTGGAAGTAAAATAAATAAAATATATTTAATTTTTTAAAGTGAAGTGTTTAATTTATATTGAAGATAAGTAAATTATTTTAATAGGTTATGGGCTCAGTCTACGCCTAGTGCTAAGTGATTTAAATATGGAAAGAGTAAAAACGAATATTAAGCCATTTGATGGCGACAAATATTCAATTTGGAAGTTTCGAGTGCGGGCACTTTTAGAAGAGAACGATTTACTAAAAGTGATTGATGAAGAACCAAAAGAACTGACAGATGAAATTAAAAGGGCAGAAAGAAATGCAAAGAGCATTATAATAGAGTATTTAAGTGATTCGTTCCTAGCTTTTGCCAACAGTGAGAATAGTGCTAAAAAGATTTTTGAAAATTTAGATACAATTTACGAGCGGAAAAGTTTAGCATCACAACTTTCACTACGAAAGCAACTATTAGCATTAAAATTAAAAGGTGATACTCCGCTACTGAATCATTTTAATTTCTTTGAGGTCCTTATAACTGAACTAATCGCATCAGGAGCCAAATTAGATCAAATGGACAAAGTTTCCCATTTACTTTTAACTCTTCCACCAAGTTATGATGGAGTTATAACGGCGATAGAGACTCTATCTGAAAATAATTTAACATTAGCATTTGTTAAAACACGACTTCTTGATCAGGAAATTAAGTTAAAAGGTGTGAACAAAGATACAAGTGCCAAAGTGTTACAGGCTTTCGAAACTAGAGAGCAGTGGGACAATAAATATAAAAATAAAGAAATGCACAAACACGTAAAGAAGCCATTTAAAAACAAATTTAAGTCAAAACTAAAATGTTTTCATCGCGGTAAATTAGGGCATTTAAAAAAAGACTATTTCTTGTTAAAAAGACAAAAAGGAAATCAGAATGTCGCTAGTGAAAATTGTGTCAAAGAAAAGCACGCTCAAATAGCAACAAAAACACAGCCAGAACGAGGGTTTGTTTTCATGGTGAGGCAAGCAAATGTAAACGAAAGCGAGGTAGAGTTCATCATAGATTCAGGGGCTTCAGATCATATTATAAAAAACATCACTTTCTTTTCTGAATATGAAAATTTGGCGTCACATGTTGCGATTGAAATTGCAAAGCGTGGAGAATTTATTTATGCTACAGCCAAAGGAGTGGTTAACCTTAGCAGCGCTGGAAGTAAATTTACACTGAAACATATGAGAAGGCTACAATCCGCTGAGCGGATCGTTTAATACCCTATCCCATCCTTAAAATTAATATCCCCAAAATATGGTCTTTATGGTCATAAAGTATTGAAAATGACGTTGTTACAACATATTGTTCCGAAGGTTTATCAAATTCTTTTATGGTTCTACAAAAAACAACGTTTTTCTTTGCATATGCCTTGGGGTAGCGCATACAAATGGTTTTTGTAAGAAAACGCCCCCAAAAAGTGGGCGTGGGTTGAAATGGTCTATTGAGGAAATGTCGGTATTAATTCTGCCAATGATTGTGCATCAAAATTTTTTTCGATAATATTAAAATTTGACCAAAAAACACTTTTTATAAAAAACGCCCCCAAAAAGTGGGCGTTGCAAAAAACTTTATATTGACGAAATATAGATATTACGATTCTCTAAAAATGCTCCTCAGACACTTTTTTAAATTTTTTTACGGTTTGGCCAAAAAAAAGTTTTCCTAAAAAGGGGGCGTGGCAGGGGGCGGATTTCAAAAATTTTTACACTTGTTCTGGTGGCACGGACAAGGATCCTATATACCAAATTTCACTATCCTGGCTCAAAATTTAAGGCCCAAAAATCGTTGACGAACAGACAGACGGACGGACGGACGGACAGACAGACAGACATGGCTCAATCGACTCAGCTAGCGATTCTGAGTCGATCTATATACTTTGAGGTATATGTAGCAAAATTATTTCTCTATGTTAGAAACTAAGTATCAAAACTAATATACCCCTATGGGATAGGGTATAAACAGATGAGAAGGCTACAATCCGCTGTGCGGATCGTTTAATACCCTATCCCACCCCATCCTTAAAATTAATATCCCCAAAATATGGTCTTTATGGTCATAAAGTATTGAAAATGACGTTGTTACAACATATTGTTCCGAAGGTTTATCAAATTCTTTTATGGTTCGACAAAATACAACGTTTTTCTTTGCATATGCCTTGGGGTAGGGCATATAAATGGTTTTTGTAAGAAAACGCCCCCAAAAAGTGGGCATGGGTTAAAATGGTCTATTGAAGAAATGTTGGTATTAATACTGCCAATGATTGTGCATCAAAATTTTTTTCGAAAATTTTAAAATTTGACCAAAAAACATTTTTTATAAAAAACGCCCTTAAAAAGTGGGCGTGGCAAAAAACTTTATATTGACGAAATATCGATATTACGATTCTCTAAAAATGCTCCTCAGACACTTTTTTAAAATTTTTACGGTTTGGCCAAAAAATAAGTTTTCCTAAAAAGGGGGCGTGGCATTGGGCGGATTTCAAAAATTTTTACACTTGTTCTGGTGGCACGGACGAGGATCCTATATACCAAATTTCATTATCCTAGCTCAAAATTTAAGACCCAAAAATCGGTGACGAACAGACAGACGGACGGACAGACAGACATGGCTAATTCGACTCAGCTAGCGATTCTGAGTCGATCCATATACTTTGAGGTATATGTAGCTAAATTATTTCTCTATGTTACAAACTAAGTATCAAAACTAAAAATATAAATAAATAAATAAATAAATAAAATGTGTTATATAGCAAGGATATTCCCCACAACTTACTTTCGGTGAAGTCTATGCAGGATGCTGGCATGACGATTGAGTTTAACCCTGGAGGCATAAAAGTCACCAAAAATGGTAACTCGGTATTTGATGGAAGGTGTGAGTATAATGTACCAATTATAAAATTTAAATTGATTGGTAAAATATATACAACAAATATTTCAAATAGTACAGATTATCGCTTGTGGCATGAAAGATTGGGGCATATAAGTACAGGAAAATTTTTAGAAATAAAACGAAGTAACCTGTTTGAAGGATGGTTGGGTGTTGTAGAACGAGGGTAGACTCTGATTGGCGTTAACTTGGCTATGCCCAGTTTTGCAACTCTGACTACACATCAAATGTGCTTATCTTTACCTCCAAGTGGTAACCATCGGGTACTGGTCTCATCCAACCGGATTTGACTTGCTAAACGATATGTGCGAGTGTTGATAACACGACGAAAAACAGCAACACTATAAACACACTGATGAGAATGGCACGGATGAATACCCGGCCTGCTGTCCCAGGCGAACCTAGATGAGCTGCTCTGACATATTCGGACAACAGGTTGTCTAGGAATTTTAAGGGTTAGTCAGGCCCCTTGAACAGAGATGGTGGCGGATGAACCGAAAGGCCAACGGCAGCGCTCAATCCCGTAGTGGATACTGATGGCCCCGTGTCCTAGGGGTATCTAATAAATTGGAACTGGCCCTCCAGGTTGGGGGTTGTGCTTTAGGTTAACTACCCACCCACAAAAAAAAAACATGGTTACGAAGCAACCAATAGCCTCGGAAAGGACTGATTTTAAAGTTGACGACCCTGTTAAACGAAAAAAGGACAACGACGTTCGTATCTGCACCTGGAATGTGAGAACATTAAACAGGAGAGGTGCAGGCGAACAACTAGCGGAAGCCCTAAACTGCTACGAAGCAGACATTACTGCCATCCAGGAAATACGATGGGATGGGCCGGGCAAAAAGAGGATGAAAAACTGTGACATATACTACGGACCGTGTTATAGTGAGCAGAAACAGCGACTATTCGGATGCGGATTTGTTATAAGTGCCAGACTTAGGCAAGAAGTCTTATGTTTCCAAGACATTAGCGAACGCATAGTAACAATCCGCATCAAGGCCAAATTCGCCAACATAAGCCTTATATGCGCTCACGCTCCGACGGAAGAAAAAGATGATATAGCTAAGGACTGCTTCTACGAGCTCTTCGACAAAACCTATGAGCGACTACCGAAGTACGATGTTAAAATCGTGCTGGGAGATTTTAACGCAAAGGTAGGAAGAGAAGAAATCTTTAGAAGTATTGTCGGAAAACAAAGCCTACACGACAACACGTCTGGTAACGGACTTAGGCTAATTGATTTCGTAACGGAACGAAACGCCACTATAGCCAGCACAGGGTTTCCTCACCTCGATATCGATAAGGGCACATGGACGGTCAACCAAATTGATCACATTGCGATAGATAAGAGGCACGCATCCAGTATTTTGGATGTCCGAACATTCCGCCACAACAATCCAGAAATACTGTGAAAAAATTTAATGTCGGAAGACTGCAATCGCAAGAGACCGCCAAGACCTTCGCACAACGCGTATCCCTTAACCTCTCGATTAACACCATACCACCAGCATCGAATGTCGAAGAGCAATGGCAACGATGCCAACAGGCCATTAGATCAGCCGCAACTGATGTGCTAGGTTTCTCGCGCCCACCAGCAAGAAACCCCTGGTTTGATGAGGAATGCCGACAGATGCTCGCAGCCAAGAACGAGGCCTACAAGGCTAAGCTGCAGGTGAAGACGAGAGCTGCCATTGAGCTCTATAGGCAAAGAAGAAGGGAAGAACATCGGCTTTTCAGCAAGAAGAAAAAAGAGCAAAAAAAGCGCGCGATCGAGGATATAGAGAGGTGCCACTCCAGGAACGATGTTCGCAAGTTTTACCAAAGTGTAAAACGTCAAAGCCAAGGATACAAGGCTCGAACAGAATCCTGTCGAGATGAACATGGAAATATTGTAGTTGAGACACAGTCGATGCTGAGGATATGGAAGAACCACTTCTGCAGACTGTTAAACGGCGATGACGAACAACATTTCGCTGTCAGGCAGAACGAACCATTCAATATTGGCAACGACAGCGAAAACTGCCAACCACCCGACATGAGTGAAATGAGGATAGCAATATCTAAACTCAAGCTTAATAAGGCTGCCGGAAATGACGGCCTTCCCGCTGAGCTTTATAAGGCCGGCGGAGATGACTTGGTAAGTAACATCCACCAACTCATAAGCCAAATCTGGTCGGATGAAAATATGCCTGAGGAATGGAACCTCGGCATCGTTTGCCCGATCCACAAAAAAGGAGACCCTCTGAACTGCGCCAACTACAGAGGCATAAGTCTCCTCAACATCGCCTACAAGATCCTATTTTTCACACTTCGGCAGATCCTGGAAAAAACTCAAGAATTCCAAATCGATTCCCACCACCTATTCATCGATTTCAAAGCCGCAAATGACAGCATTTATAGAGACGAACTGTACAGAGCCATGTCTAGTTTTGGTATACCGCCCAAACTCGTCCGTTTGTGTAGGATGACGATAGAGAATTCTCGCTGCTCCATCAGGGTCGGAAACGACCTCACCGACACATTCGATACCAAAAAAGGATTTTGGCAAGGCGATGCGCTGTCATGTGACTTCTTTAATCTGATTCTTGAGAGAATTGTGCAAAACTCCAAAGCCAACACCAGAGGCACAATTTTCCAAAAGTCGGTGCAACTACTAGCATACGCTGACGATATTGACATCATTGGTAGGACTCAACGTGATGTCATAGCCACGTTTGCTAGTATAGAGAAGGAAGCGGCGAAAATGGGTTTAGCAGTAAATGAGGGTAAGACTAAGTATATGCTGTCATCACGAAAGGACTCACAACATCGACGAATTGGACAGAACGTCACCATTGACAGATATAACTTTGAGGTAGTACGGGACTTTGTCTACCTCGGCTCCGCTATTAACTCTGACAGCAACATCTCGTCAGAAATTAAACGAAGAATTACTCTTGCCAACCGCTGTTTCTTCGGGCTAAGAAGGCAATTTAGTAGTAAAGCCCTCACTCGAACTACTAAGGAGATCCTATATAAGACCCTGATCATCCCAGTCCTGCTCTACGGTGCTGAAGCATGGTCCGTATCAAAAGCGGATGAAGAAATCCTTGGTAGATTCGAGAGGAAAATTCTTCGAAAAAACTTCGGTCCCGTTTGCGTTGACGGGCTATGGAGACGAAGATTCAACCAAGAACTATACGAGCTGTACAGCGACATGCCCCTGGTCAAAAAAACTCCGCATTGGACGTTTAAGATGGCTAGGACATGTAGAACGAATGGACACCAATACTCCGGCTCGCAGAGTCTTCGATTCCCAGCCAGACGTCGGACGCAAGTAGAGGAAGACCTCTTAAGTGGCGCGCACAAGTGGAAACCAACTTGGAGTGCGCAACTGGAGGCAGTTAGCTAAGGACCGGGCTAATTGAAGAGGCATGTTGGTTGAGGCCCAGGTTCATTCCGGACTGTAGTGCCACTTAAGTAAGTAATTTTAAAGCATTTAAGGGTCCATATACTTTAAAATCACTAGTTAGCGCTTATGTTAGGTCAATTTTAAAATACTGCTGTATGATATGGAACCCATACTAGAATTATTTATTTATTTCAAAAGTAATTTACAAAATTAATTTTAGTAAATTACAAAAAGAAACACATCTGGGCAACCAGGCCATATGATGCTATTTTTATAACAATATTTTTTTTTTCTTAAATATCTAGGAATTAACATTTTTATTATTAGTTAATATTTATATAATGAAAGTTAACAAGTTAATTTTACAAAGCAGATTTTATATATCATTTATTTTATTATGTACGGATGCTGCATTTTTAACACACAGAATCGATAGAGTAGATGAAGGGTTAAGTGCATCTGCAAGTAGTTGTTTAACATTTTGGGAGTTTTTATCCAATTGGCTTGAGAGGGGGCATTCAACCATAATGTGCCAGATAGAGAGAGGAGTTCCACAATTTTGACATTCTTCTTGAGGTTGGCGGTTGTAGAAATGTCTACTGGTGAAAAGTGTTTTCCCTAGTCTAAAACGCAGCAGTTTAATACATTCATCTCTGCTAAAAGATCTACAGTACGGGATACGAATAGGTTGCGGTTGAAAAAGACGAAGAAAAGTTTGACAGTTTTCCCAAGATTTTATCAATGTTAGTTCTTCTATTCCAAGGAATGTCCGTCTCACAAGTTGTAGTGAAACTGGCATTTCGACTGTTAATGGGTACATTAAAGCATCTTTTGCGGCTTTATCGGCAGCTTCATTCCCCTTAATACCAACATGGCCGGGCACCCAAGCCAGTGATATATTACAGTGGTTAGCAAGTAAATTCCTTATGATTTCCAAAGAGCAGCATTTTCTATTTCCATTCCAAGTCGGTACACTCCATGTTTGAGCACAAGCAATGGCTTTATAGATTGCAGCTAATTCTGCAATATAGCTATCAGCTGATTCTGGGAGTAGACCTTGATGTATAGTTGTTTTTTCTCCATTTGTATTAAGTTCAATGATGGCATAAGTAGAGTTATGGTCTTTGAAGGAACCATCCGTGTAAAAAAAACGGTCAGCATTACTGGTGTTAAGCATTTCATGATGGAGAACTTGGAATTGTTCGTTAGGCGTTTCATATTTTTTATGTTTAGCAAGGCTGATGTTAATTTGCAATAAATGTCGTTTCCAAGGAGGGGGCGGATCAAATGATCCGGTTGGGGTTACAACAGGAAGGCAGGTTGGTGTTTCTATTAGATGAAGTACAATATGGTCAAGTGCAGAGACACACCTTTTTCTTTTGATTTTAATTTTCAGAAAATTGTCACATATTTTTTCGTGGAATGGGTGGGCGTGGTCGATAAGTCCCTTGCTGACTAAATTAATTCCTCTTTTTATTCCCAGATGTTCAACTGTTGAGTATCCAGCTTCCACTCTAAGTGCCTCAATGGGTGTCGATCTAAGAGCACCTGTTGCTGTTCTGAAACAATCATTAATAGCAGTATTTATGCTTTTCAAATTGTTTTTCGTTGTCCACATGTATGTGGTCAAACCATGCTGTAATGTACCATTAACAAGAACATGAGCTATTCGTAGGACAGTTTCCAAGTTTGGTCCCTTTTTTCTAGAACATATCATCTTTAGAAGGTTGTTTCGTAATTTTAGTTGATTAATGATATGTTTAGTGTGTAGATTTCATTTTAAGTTTTTGCTAAAAATTAGCCCTAATATTTTAAGTTCATTTAGTAATGGGATTGTAGATCCACGAAGAGTAAGAGGTGAAGGTGCGCACTTCCTTTTCCGGCAGAGATGAAGGGCTTGAACTTTCGATGGTGGAATGATGGCACCTACCTCTTGGGCCCATGTGTTTATTGTTGTATCGGCTGCCTTTAATATTCTATTTACCAAAATTGGATCACCAGATGCAACAGTATAAATATTTTCGGCGAAGATTCCTACAAAGTCAAGTTTGCATTTCTGAGAATTAATCCTAGCAATGAGTGAGTCTATGTAGGCATTATAACGGGTGATTTTTTAAGAGGTTTAGAACTTTTTTTTAAAAAAAAAATCACAAAAAATTCGAAAAAATGAATGAAATATTTATTTGAATCGATAGTTTTAACCTTGCAATTTAATATTTAAAGATAATTTCATGCAAAATTCTCAGGTAGCCCATCCGCTGAGTCCAATTTTGGCATACTCTTTCACACATATCGGCCGGTATCTCACGAATGAATGCATGGATGTTGGCTTCCAGTGCGTCAATCGAAGCGGGCTTGTCCCTATAGACATTAGCCTTGACATACCCCCACAAAAAATAATCTAATGGTGTCAAATCGCACGATCTAGGCGGCCAATTGACCGGCCCGAAACGTGAAATTAACTGTTCACCAAACTCGCTTCGCAATTGCGCCATTGTTTCGCGTGCTGTGTGGCATGTGGCACCGTCTTGTTGAAACCACATATCATGCAAGTCAAGAACTTCCATTTCGGGCAAAAAAAGTTTGTTATCACCATTGACAGTAACGCTGCGATTCGCATCATCTTTGAAGAAATATGGCCCAATAATGCCGCCGGCCCATAAACCGCACCAAACAGTGGCTTTTTCGGGATGCATTGGTAGCTGTTGCAATGCTTCTGGCTGATCTTCACTCCAAATGCGGCAATTTTGCTTATTTACGTACCCATTCAACCAAAAATGAGCCTCATCGCTGAACACAATTTTTCGATAAAAAAGCGGATTCTCGGCCAGCTTTCCAAGAGCCCATTCACCAAAAATTCGGCGTTGTGGTAGGTCGGCTGGCTTTAGTTCTTGCACCAGCTGTATCTTAAAAGGCTTTACGCCCAAATCCTTCCGCAAAATTTTCCACGTAGTGCTGTAACAAAGGCCTAACTGCTGGGAACGGCGCCGAATCGACATTTCGCGGTCTTCTGTCACACTAGCTGATACGGCCGCAATATTTTCTTCACTACGCACAGTACGTAAACGTGTTGGTGGTTTAATGTCCAACAAAGTAAATTTGGTGCGAAATTTGGTCACAATCTTCCGAATAGACTGCTCAGAAGGTCGAGAATGCCGATCATAAAATGGAAGCAGCGCGCGATGAACATTTCGAACCGAGCACGAATTTTGATAGTAAAATTCAATAATTTGCAAGCGTTGTTCATTTGTAAGACGATCCATGGTTAAATTGCAAACCAAACTGAAGCTGTTTGACAGTGACACAAGGTACTAAACACACGTCAGCTGTCAAAACCAGTGTTGCCAAAACCAAACCAGCTAAAAAATCACCCGTTATATGACGACGGAGAGCGGTGATCCTTGTGGGATACCATTCTCCAGTTTTACTAAGGATGAAGAGAAACCATCAATGTTAACTTGGAAAGTTCTTCCAGATAGGAAGGATAAAATGACCTTAAGAATCATTTTTGGTACACCCCAGAGATGAAGTTGGTTAATAGCTGTGCATGCTAAAACTCGGTCGAAAGCCTTTTGTAAATCAGTTGACATGACCACGCTATGTTGTGATATAGATAAGTTAGCCGTGATGTTGTTTTCAATTAGGTGTATGAGAGTGAGTAAGTAAGTATGTTGCTCAGGACTTAACTTTTTCTTCATTAACCACGCAATTCGTCTCGCAATGATTTTTTCCAAAATCTTGGAGAGAACAGGTAATAGCGAAATCGGGCGGTATCCGTCATAGATATGGCGATCCTTAGCGTCTTTAGGAATGGGCTTGAGTTGCGCTTTTTTCCAATCATGGGGATATATACCCGTACTTATGATGTTGTTGTATAAGTTACAGATTCTAGTTTTTAGATTTTCAGAGCAGCATTTAATCATATTGTATGTAATCTTATCACTACCTGGAGTGGTGCCTTTAGCTGTCCTTAATGTCATCTCAAACTCAATTGTTGTTATTTTTTCTAAAAGGTATTCTGATTCGATTGCTAGGGTTGGTAGACTTTCAACTTTAAAAGTTGTTTTTTTTAAGAATTACTTCATCTGTGTAATTTCTGTCAGCGCTGTATTTTCCCCATTTATCAGCAAATAGCTATGTTAGCTATTACTTCAGGATCGCTATGAAGTGAGTCATTAAAATACATATAGGGAAAAACTTGTAGAGGTTTTGAAGAACGCAGAGATCTAACTCTATTCCATAATGTTTTTAAATCTAAAGATGGGTCCATGGAGTTAACGAAATTGTTCCATGAAGAAGGTTTTGCAAGGATCGATTCCCTCCGGAGCATTGCACAGGTTTTTCTACATGCTATACAGTTCGCTGTAGTTGGGTTCTTGCGCGCCATAGCCCAGGCCACGTTCTTTTCTTTGACTAAGTTTGAAATATCGTGTGAGAACCATATGGGATTCCGTTTGGAACCTTTTTGCTTCGAGGTAGGAATGGATTTTGATGCCGCAGTTCTTATAATTTTCTTGATTTTAGAAGCTTCTTGGTTTGTGATAGCCGAAAAAGGAATTGAGGATGCAAGTAAGTGAGTAGTGGACTTAAAAAGTTTCCAATTCGCTTCGTTTTCTTTGAAACGTGCTTGTGATTGTTTCTTCTGCTTTCTTTCCGAAGAGCGTAAAAGTATGGGAAAATGATCTCTACTTTCAGATAATACCTCCCAGTGAAATAAGGGTGCAAAATCTTCAGATGCGAAAGTCACATCAATAGCAGTGAGAGTGTTTTTTGTACTGAGATATGTTGGGGACCCATCATTTAGACTGATTAGATTCCGGTCGTTTGCAAAAAATTCTCCCAAAATATATCTCCCATTATTAGATGATGGCAATTAGTGCTTTGGGATATATCCGCTAAGATGTCTTGAGTTAAGCGGACTTCATGCTCTCTATATATGTTAGTAATCTTTATCGGTGTTTTTGTGGGAATTTCAATAGTTTGGTATAATAAATCCGAAGAAGAAGTAATGTGATAACTTACAGGAATACGATTTTTTACAAGAAAACCTACGCCTGATTTGGAATAGTTGTAATCTTTGTTATGGGGGAAAGCAGTGTAATTCTTGACATATAAATACTGAAATTGTTTTTTTGTTAGGTGAGTTTCTTGTAAAGCTATAATATCTGGTTGGTGTTTTGCTATTAATCGTTCGAGAATAGGTTTGTTGTTGATAAAGTCTTGGATATTCCATTGGAGGATTACAATACCAATTTCCAAAGGAGTCATTATTGTGGGGAATTATTGTTCGAATATGTTAGTTTGTGTGCTGTAATTTTTGATTGTTCTGTTAAAAGTGAGAGAGAAGATGGTTTAGGGTTGCTAGATGTATTGGTCTGAGCATGTGTATTAATTATTTCAGCTGAGCATTCAGCTTCAGCGGAGGTGTTGTGCATGTAACAGTCTTCTAAGTGAGAAAGAGATAATACATCTGTTGCTATTTCTGTTTTATTGTTGATACTCATTGCTTTCTGGGTCTTAGTTGGGGTAATAGTGTGTAAAGGTGTAGCCGATAATTGGTTTGATTGGAGCAAAGGTTTGATTAGATTGGAATTGTCTCGTGTTGGATTACTCATATGTTGCTTTTGAACTTGTTGTATAGTATTTTTGTTTACTGTGGCTGGTGTTGGAGTTGGAGATTATTCGATGTTTAAGCAGGTGTTCTGTGTTGGTGGGGGGATCTGTGATGTGGTTGTTAGAGCGGGGGTGGAAGGGGTAATGTGGTTTGTTTTAATTTGCTTTGTTGTTCCGTTTTCATTTCGTTTTCTTATAATTTCCGATAAAGTAGGGTTGCGTTTTTTAGGAGCAGGTAGTTGATGGAGCAGATGGTTGTCATTAAAAATTTGCCATGCTTCGCGGACTGTACAACGACGATCAGCTTTGATTTTATTAACAGATTTGTAACGGAGAAAAGATGGACAAGCTGGATCATATGATGTATGAGATTCCTCTTTACAATTTATGCAATGTATGCGCGTACAATTATCGTGAGGTGGAGGTAGGCAACATTGTTTGCAGACAATTGCATTTGTACACCTATTTTTCGTGTGTCCTAGCCTCTGACAGGTGACGCATAGCATAGGATTTGGAATGAATTCTTCCACTTTACAATTAACCCAACCGATCCTGATTTCACAAGGACGGCGAATTTGGTCAAAGTTTAAAATTGCTGCACCTGTTGGAATCAAAACATCATTTTCCCTTCTCATGATCTTTCTGACTTCTATCACTTTATATTTCTTATGTTCATCCAGAATTTCTTCTTCTGTTATATTTATAATATGCTTGGAAAAAATTCTTCCCTGAACTGAGTTGAGAGTTAAGTGACTAGTTATTTTTACTGGAATAGAATCAACGAGCTTGGCTTTAAGGAATTTTTCAGCTGTAATCAAATTAAGTACTTTAAGAAGGAGATCACCTGATCTCATGGCTTTCACTTCTAAAATATCCTTTGATATATGCTCAAGGCCTCGATTTATACGGATAGGATTATAAGAGGAAAGAGGGCGAGGAGTTTCACTTCCACTTACTCTCCATTCTCCATTCCAGTTATCACGATAAAACGTGGGATGTTGCAATCATTATTCACTGTGGGTAGTTGCGGAAACACTTCATCTAAATGTTTCCGTTTTGTTTTCTTTTTTGACCAGTTTAAATTGACCTCTGGTTCAAGGTCTTTAAACCGGTTCTGCTCAGGGGGGGGGGGTATCCCCCAATCCATGTTGTCTTATACGATACACTTATTGAAGTTTCTTTAAGTTTTATAAGAGTAAACGAAATAAATGTAAGATTTTTTATTTCTTTTTTTTTACCCTTAAAGGTGCTGGTCAACAAAAAAATAAACCACTTGTTTCAATTGAAGAAATCAAAAAGGAAAATAATTCTCACTGCAGAAAAAAACACGACCGTACACGGCGTTTGCCAGGAGAGAACTGATCCCCATACTACAATGTTTATTCAAATCGAATTGAAAATATATAAAAACATATGAGAGGCTACAATCCGCTATGCGGATCGTTGAATACCCTATCCCATCCCATCCTTTAAATTAATATCCTCAAAATATAGGCCTTATGGCGATGAAAAACAGAAAATGACATTGTCACAATATATTGCTCAGACAGTTTCTCAAAATCTTTTGTGGTTCGACAAAAAACAACGTATTTCTATTGCTAATGCCTTGGGATGGGGTATACAAATGGTTTTTGTAAGAAAATGTCCCCAAAATGTGGGCGTAGGAAAAAATGATCTATGGAGAAAATGTTTATATTACCATTGCGGAAGTATTTGCATCAAAATTTTTTTCGAAAGTTTTAAAATTTGGACAAACAACGTTTTTTAATAAAAACGCCCCCAAAACGTGGGCGTAACAAAAAACTTTGTATGGACGAAATATAGATATTAGGATTGTCTAAATATATTGCTAACACACTTTTTAGAAATTCCTTACGGTTTGGCTTAAAACTACGTTTTTTCTAAAAGTGGGCAGATTTTAAAAATGTTTACACTTGTTCTGGTGACTCGACAGACAGACAGACATGGCTAACTCGACTCAGCTAGCGATTCTGAGTCGATCCATATACTTTGAGGTATATGTAGCAAAATTATTTCTCTATGTTACAAACTAAGTATCAAAACTAATATACCCCCCTATGGGATAGGCTATAAACATATGAGAGGGCTACAACCCGCTGTGCGGATCGTTGAATACCCTATCCCATCCCATCTGCAAAACGAATGTCCCCAAAAAGTGGACATGGCTTAATACACGATGGGTATTAAATATAGAAAATGACAATGTCACAACAAATTGTACGGTTCTACAACATACAAGGTTTTTCACCTGCATATGTTATGGGGTAGTGTATAAAAATGGTTTTTATATAAAAACGCCCCCTAAAAATGGGCGTAGGTTAAAATGACCTACAGACGAAATGTTTATATTAATATTATTAATTATTCTGCATCAACATTTTTTTCGAAATTTTTAAAATTTTACTGAAAAACGTTTTTTTATTAAAAACGCCCCCAAAAAGTGGGCGTGGCGAAAGAATTTAAATGAACGAAATATAGATTTTACGATTGTCTAACTACGCTTCTCAGATACATTTTTTAAATTCCTTACGGTTTTTCTGAAAAATGGGCGTGGCAGATTTCAAAAATGTTTACACTTGTTCTGCTGGGAGCAACAAAGAGCACGCGTACAAAATTCCATCCTTCTAGCTCAAAATGTAAGGCCCAAAAACTGGTGACGTACCGACGGACGGACGGACGGACGGACAGACGGACGGACAGACGGACGGACAGACATGGCTAAATCGACTCAGCTAGCGATTCTGAGTCGATCCATATACTTTGAGGTATATGTAGCTAAATTATTTCCCTATGTTACAAACTATGTATCAAAACTAATATACCCCTATGGGATAGGGTATAAACATATGAGAGGGCTACAATCCGCTGTGCGGATCGTTGATAGACGAAATGTTCATATTAATATTTCTAATGATTCTGCATCAAAAGATTTTTCGAAAATTTTAACATTTGACCAAAAAAGGTTTTTAATTAAAAACGCCCCCAAAAAGTGGGCGTGGCAAAAAACTTTATATAAACGAAATACAGATATTCAGATTGTCTAAATATGTTGTTCAGAAACATTTTCAAAATTCTTTATGGTTTGGCCAAAAAATACGTTTTTCTGAAAAGGGGGCGTGGCAGTGGGCGGATTTCAAAAATGTTTACACTTGTTCTGCTGGGAGTAACAAAGAGCACGTGTACCAAATTTCATCCTTCTAGCTCAAAATTTAAGGCCCAAAAACTGGTGACGTACGGACGGATGGACGGACAGACGGGCGGACAGACATGGCTAAATCGACTCAACTATCGATTCTGAGTCGATCCATATACTTTGAGGTATATCTAGCTAAATTATTTCTCTATGTTACAAACTATGTATCAAAACTAATATTCCCCTATGGGATAGGGTATAAACATATGAGAAGGCTGCTTTACCCTATCCCATCCCATCTTTAAAATAATATCTCCAAAAAGTAGGCTTAATGGGTCTATAATATAGAAAATGACATTGTCGCAACATATTGTTCAAACAGTTAATTATACCCTATCCCATAGGGGTATATTAGTTTTGATACTTAGCTTGTAACAGAGAGAAATAATTTTGCTACATATACCTCAAAGTACATGGATCGACTCAGAATCGCTAGCTGAGACGAATAAGCCATGTCTGCCTGTCCGTCCGTCCGTCTGTCTGTTCGTCACCAATTTTTGGGCCCTTTAATTTTGAGCTAGGATAATGAAATTTGGTACATAGGATCCTCGTCTGTGCCACCAGAACAAGTGTAAACATTTTTGAAATCCGCCCACTGCCACGCCCCCTTGTAAGGAAAACGTATTTTTTGGCCAAAGCCTAATGAATTTTAAAAAAGTGTCTGAGCAGCATATTTAGAGAATGGTAATATCTATATTTCGTTCATATAAAGTTTTTTGCCACGCCCACTTTTTGGGGGCGTTTTTATTAAAAAACGTTTCCCGGTCAAATTTTAAAATTTTCGAAAAAAGTTTTGATGCACAATCATTGGCAGTATTAATGTGAACATTAATAGACCATTTTAACTCATGCCCCCTTTTTAGGGGCGTTTTCTTACAAAAACCATTTGTATGCCCTACCCCAAGGCATATGCAATAGAAAACCGTTGTTTTTTGTCGAATCATAAAAGAATTTGATAAACCTTCTGAAGATTATGTTGTGACAACGCTATTTACAAAACTTTATGCTTATAAAGACCACATTTTGGGAATATTATTTTAGGGATGGGATGGGATAGGGTATTAAACGATCCCCACAGCGGATGGTAGCCTTTTCACATGTTCAAATTCTATTTACGATATGTAAACATACAGAATGACGTCACTATGTGAATTGTAAAAGTGCGGAACGCATCCACTTTCTAAAATGTCCCTTTTAAGGAGATAAATAATAAACAGCTGTTCAATGTCAAAGTGTCTCGTCAAAACAAAATCAATTATTATTCATTATCTTTATAACGTTCTGAATAAGCGATGTTTTAATTTCAGTAAATTTAACTGTTTTAACATTTTACGGAATTCTTTTCTTTATTTCAAAAATGGTTGAAAATTGCTTTGTTGTAAGCCGAACATTTGGTCCTTCGAGCCGGATCATTAGCAAAGTTTTTCCAATCAACACTACACATCAGGATTGCACTTAATCCATTGAATTCAGTCTTATACATTTGTTGTTTATACCCTATCCCATAGGGGGGCATATTAGTTTTGATACATAGTTTGTAACATAGAGAAATAATTTTGCTACATATACCTCAAAGTATATGGATCGACTCAGAATCGCTAGCTGAGTCGAATTAGCCATGTCTGTCTGTCCGTCCGTCCGTCCGTCCGTCCGTCTGTCTGTTCGTCACCGATTTTTGGGCCTTAAATTTTGAGCTAGGATAATGAAATTTGGTATATAGGATCCTTGTCCGAGTCACCAGAACAAATGTAAAAATTTTTGAAATCCGTCCACTGCCACGCCCCCTTTTTAGAAAAACGTAATTTTTGGCAAAACCGTAAAGAATTTTAAAAAGGTGTCTGAACAGCATATTTAGAGAATCGTAATATCTATATTTTGTTCATATAATGTTTTTTGCCACGCCCACTTTTTGGGGGCGTTTTTATATAAAAACCATTTTTATACACTACCCCATAACATATGAAGGAGAAAACCTAGTCTTTTGTAGAACCGTAAAAGTGTTTTGTAAGCAGTCTGAAGATTTAGTTGTCACTATATCATTTTTTCTATTTTATCCACATCGTATTTTTAGCCATGCCCACTTTTTTTTGGGATTTTAGTTTTATGGATAGGATGGGATAGGGTATTCAACGATCCGCACAGCGGATTGTAGCCTTCTCATATGTTTATACCCTATCCCATAGGGGTATATTAGTTTTGATACTTAGTTTGTAACATAGAGAAATAATTTTGCTACATATACCTCAAAGTATATGGATCGACTCAGAATCGCTAGCTGAGTCGATTAAGCCATGTCTGTCTGTCCGTCCGTCCGTCCGTCCGTCCGTCCGTCCGTCTGTACGTCACCGATTTTTAGGCCTTAAATTTTGAGCTAGGATAATGAAATTTGGTATATAGGATCCTCGTCTCTGCCTACAGAACAAGTGTAAAAATTTTTGAAATCCGCCCACTGCCACGCCCCCTTTTGAGAAAAACTCAATTTTTGACCAAACCGTAAGGAATTTTAAAAAAGTTTCTGACGACAATATTTAGACAATAATAATATCTATATTTCGTCCATATAAAGTTTTTTGCCACGGCCACTTTTTGGGGGCGTTTTCAATAAAAAACTGTTTTCGGTCAAATTTTAAATTTTTCGAAAAAAATTTTGATGCAGAATCATTAACATTATTAATATGAACATTTCGTCTATATACCATTTTAACCCACGCCCACTTTTTGGGGGCGTTTTTATATAAAAACCATTTTTATACACTACCCCATAACATATGCAAGAGAAAACCTTGTCTTTTGTAGAACCGTTAAAGTGTTTTGTAAGCAGTCTGAAGAATTTGTTGTCACTATATCATTTTTTCTATTTATCCACATCGTGTTTTTAGCCATGCCTCCCTTTTTTGGCGATTTTAGTTTTATGGATAGGATGGGATAGGGTATTCAACGATCCGCACAGCGGATTGTAGCCTTCTCATATGTTTTTTCTTCGTTTTATTTAATGGTATAAAGTTAATTCAATTTTTGTCGGCAATCATATACAATCAATAATTTTGCGATTGTTAAGTCTGATTTGTGCTGGAGTTTCTGGAGTCATTGCTGTATCATCTGTTTGCTGTTTTTTGTGCTGTGTTCTGTGTTGTGCTTTGAAGATCATCAATAGTTGCAGAAATTTGCAAGTAAGTGCATTCACGTCTACTATTTTTTGTGTGTATCTAAAATATTAATTAAATTGAAATTAATATGAAGCAAAATAAGCTCAAACGAGTACTCACTCAATTAGAAAAGGATACTTTAAATTTTACCAAAAGAGGGTCCAGTTCTCAAACTTCAAATTATTTGTGTGGTCGTTTGTCTTTATTGGAGAAGTCAATGCAGTCAGCAGAGAGTGTGTATGTGAGGAAGAAAAGTGTACCGAAATAGAGGATACTTATGAGATGTTCCGCGAAATGTATTTCGATTACCTTGGTGATATTTTGGATGCTATGGACAAAGCTAAAGTTCAAGATACCAAGTCTGTAGCAACCGAAGTAGGTAAAAATGTCACTTTATTATTATTATTATTATTATTTATTATGTAAAGTCTTTACACTGTAAGATACAAGATCTTTTAAATTAGTGAAAGGATCGAGAAAGATACAAAATAGTGATTACAATTAGTAGACTGTGTGTGAATTGAATACTAGTAGGCAAAAAATAATTTAAAATAACAGGAGATCGAAATAAAAATTTAAAATAATAAAAAATTAAATGTATTTATAGAAAAGAAAATAAATAAGTGAAGGGGAAAAAAGTTATCATTAGAGTGATGTGAAGTGTTGCCAGAGCGTTCTCCTAAATTGGATTGTGCGACTCATTAATCGAATAGTTAAAGGTAGGGAATTCCACAGTTCAATAACATGAATTAAAAATTGACGCTTTGAAACTAAATAGTTACAGCGTACCGGTATAAGTTTAAGAGTTCTTAAGGAACGCGAAAAAGGAATAAGGGTAAATAAGTAAAGTGGTTGACGGGTTTCCATGACATTATGCAGCAGAATTACTGTTCTGAATTTTAAAAGGTTATCGAGAGTTATGCCGTATATTGACTTAGAGAAAGCGGAGATGTGGTCGTACCTTCTGCGTCCATAGATGTAACGTGCGATGCTGTTGTATGCAACATTAAGCTTGCGCTTAAGCTCATAGTTGCAGTTACTAAATATCTCACAACCAAAGAGCATAGTTGGGACGAGTAGAGTCTTAGCTATGATTTTTCTAGTTGCAAGAGGAGTTATGGGCTGTGAGGCCCAAAGCATCCTGAGGCTTCCGTACATTTTACCAAGAGTGATACGTATATGATTGTCCCAAGTAAGATTATTTGTGAATGTGACCCCAAGGTTCCTTGCGGTATCAACAAACTCGATAACTGAACCGTTAAGCTCAATTGGAGGTAAGAATGACGTGTCTACTTTAACCCTTGAAATAACCATACATTTGGACTTGGTGGGATTAAGAGCAAGACTGTTTGCTTGTGCCCAGATATAAATTGATTGGATGTCCTCGTTTACTTCGTAAGCACCATTTTCAACCAGACCAACTCGGCAGCTATTGTATAGTTGAACATCATCAGCATACATGTGTATGGACGAGTTCTTTATATATTTGGGTAGCTCATTGATATAAAGTGAAAAAAGGAGTGGTCCAAGGATGGAGCCCTGTGGAACACCTTTATTTAAGGGAAGAAAGGTTGAGATGTTGTTTTTGCCTACAACTGCCTGTGATCTACCACTTAAATACGATGAAACCAGGTTCGCGGCTGATAGTGAAAAGTTGAATTGCTCTACAAGTTTGCTGCAAAGTATGCCGTGATTAACAGTATCAAATGCCTTCGAAAAATCAAGCATGGTAAGAAAAGTTAGATTATTTTCATCTACGGCCTGCCTGATATATTCTACTACTTTTATTAAAGCTGTTGTGCAGCTGTGTTTTGGACGAAAACCGGACTGTTCAGGGCAGAGCAAACTATTTGTATCAAGGTATTCACGAATCTGGGAGTTCATTATCTTTTCTAGGATTTTCGAGAGGAGGGGTAGAATTGCAATCGGTCTATACTCTTCTTTAGTGCCCTTTTTTGGAATGGGTATAATTTTAGACTGTTTCCATACATAAGGAAAAATGCCGGTCGTGAGAATCGAGTTGAAAGCATATGTGATATATTTTAAGCAATATGGGAGTATTGCTTTTAAGAAAGTCGGATGGATTTCATCAAAGCCAACGGAGTTTGATTTTGTGCCTAGAAAACTCTCGAGCACTTTGGTTTCATCAGTTGCAGAAAATTGAAAGGTGTTTAGGCGTTGTTCATTTTGAATATGGATATGGGAGCGTGAGTAGGAATTCCACTGGTCAGTGGAGTCAGCAGTGGACACAGATGCGAATTTTTTATTCAACTCATCACAATCAAAGTCACAATCTGTAATGTTTTTCTGTTTTCCTATACCAATTTCTCTAATATTCCTCCATAGTTTTTGCCCAGCAAGCGATGGGTTTAGTCGTGAGGAGTAGAATTGTTTTTTTGATTCCCGTATATCACGAACGACTTTATTTCGTAAGGCTTTGTAAGCGCTGTGATGTTCTTCGAGACGAAAACACTTCCAACGCCTATAAGCTACATCACGCAAAGAGATGAGGTTTTTAATCGCCGCTGAAAACCATGGTCGATCTTGATGTTTAATTTGTTTTGTTTTGTAAGGAACATGCTTATTAAAGAGATCAAGAATGATATTTTGTAGGAATATCACCTGATCGATAGCAGACGGCATACTGAACACTCGAAACCATTCAGCAGATCTCAAGTCCTCTTCTAAATTATGTCTATTGATATTTCTGAAATCTCGAAAACTGTAAGTTGTACTAGAGAGGGGGGGAAGACATTGGAACGTAAGATGAATTAGATCGTGGTTGGAGAAACCAGAAGCGGAGAGTTGATCGAAAAAAGTAGCCTTATCTAGATGACTGACGAAAAAAACATCGAGGAGTGTACTGTTGTCCTTGGTAAAGTGGGTGGGCGTCGATGTATTTACTGGCAGTAGATTTAAAGAACGCATACCGTCGACCAGATATGAATACCTTAGAAGATCGCAATTAAAATCGCCAGCAACAATTATAAATGGGGATACAAATGTTAGCTCATCTAATATTGAAAATAAGGGCAAAATGGAGATGTTCTGATTAGGTCTGTACACTGTACCTACAAGAATTTTGCTTTCTTCACCTAATATTTCCATGAAAAGGTAATCAATTTCAGAGCCAGTCGGCGATTTACGTATTATTTTCCCTTCAAGACCTTGTCTAACATAGATAGCTACACCTCCCCCAACGCGCCCAAGTCTATCAGATCGAAAAAAACTATATCCCTCCAGTTTGAAGAAACAATCAATTAAGTCTGGATCAGTATCTGGATCCGGATTTATCCAAGTTTCCGAGACACAAATTATATCAACACTTGAACCTTCGAACAAATATCTAAATTCATCTAATTTCGGGCGCAAGCTCTGGGCATTGATATGCGAAACCTGTAAACCACTTTGTTGTCGGCAAAAAATATCAACCATTATACGCGTACTGCGATTTTCATTGTTATTTACAACTGTAGGTTCCCTAGACCATGTGTTATTGGGATAGGTCATTTGTAATAAATAAATGACGATACCCAAAGAAGAGTACCATCAATCTCCCGAAAAAAAGAAAATCCCACACCCAAAACGCCCACACCCACTCACAACTCAACAAACATTCCTATCCCAGTTTTTTCAGGAAATTACGAATCATGGAGGGGTTTTCGTGATCTTTTTGTCTCCCTACAAAAGATGCTTTACTTAAAAACGAGTATCTCAGGTGACACAGGGAAAAAATTGTCGCATTTATCTATTTTCAACGGCAATTATGTAAGGGCGTGGGCTATTTTACAAGATAGGTATGATCATCGGCGTTTTCTGGTCAACACCCAATTGAAGTGCTTCTTCAACCAATCAACAGTAACCCAGGAACGATCTGAAGCCATCAAAGAATTATTGGATACGTCAACGGAAATAGTTCACAGCCTTTCCAACTTCACTGTACCTGTCGACCATTACTTACTTACTTAAGTGGCGCTAAAGTCCGGAATGAACTTGGGCATCAACCAACATGCCTTTCCAATTAGCCCGGTCCTTAGCTAACTGCCTCCAGTTGCGCACTCCAAGTTGGTTGAGGTCGGTTTCCACTTGTGCGCGCCACTTAAGGCGAGGTCTTCCTCTACTGCGTCCGACGTCTGGCTGGGAATCGAAGACTCTGCGAGCCGGAGTATTGGTGTCCATTCGTTCTACATGTCCTAGCCATCTTAAACGTCCAATGCGGAGTTTTTTGACCAGGGGCATGTCGCTGTACAGCTCGTATAGTTCTTGGTTGAATCTTCGTCTCCATAGCCCGTCAACGCAAACGGTACGGAAGATTTTTCAAAGAATTTTTCTCTCGAATCTACCAAGGATTTCTTCATCCGCTTTTGATACGGTCCATGCTTCAGCGCCGTAGAGCAGGACTGGGATGATCAGGGTCTTATATAGGATCTCCTTAGTAGTTCGAGTGAGGGCTTTACTACTAAATTGCCTTCTTAGCCCGAAGAAACAGCGGTTGGCAAGAGTAATTCTTCGTTTAATTTCTGACGAGATGTTGTTGTCAGAGTTAATAGCGGAGCCGAGGTAGACAAAGTCCCGTACTACCTCAAAGTTATATCTGTCAATGGTGACGTTCTGTCCAATTCGTCGATGTTGTGAGTCCTTTCGTGATGACAGCATATACTTAGTCTTACCCTCATTTACTTCTTAACCCATTTTCGCCGCTTCCTTCTCTATACTAGCAAACGTGGCTATGACATCACGTTGAGTCCTACCAATGATGTCAATATCGTCGGCGTATTTTAGTAGTTGCACCGACTTTTGGAAAATTGTGCCTCTGGTGTTGGCTTTGGAGTTTTGCACAATCCTCTCAAGAATCAGATTAAAGAAGCCACATGACAGCGCATCGCCTTGCCTAAATCCTTTTTTGGTATCGAATGTGTCGGTGTTGTGTGTTCAGTATCCAAAACCATACTGCTTTATTTAAACTTCTATATTTCATTACAAAGCTCTTACATTGCTAATCTTACTTACTAAGAGAAATAGAGAGAAATGCTGTTAGACTGATGAAGTATGCGACATATGCATACGGTTTATTATATGCCTTTATGGATATGTGTTCATTTACCAAACCACAACATCTCCCCCTTTTTCAATCAAAAATAAATGGTTAAAAAAAAACCAAAGAAATTCATAAAACAATGGTGTAGGTACTAAATTAGTATCATAACTGAATAAAAATTCAAATACTTTACTTAAGTAGTTAAATTCGTGTGTTTATATACATATATAATCAAATGCATGCAATGGTTTGAAAAAACAAAAAACAAAAATTAATTATTACTACCATTATCAATCTTGTAATCAGCGTTTATCAATTTGAAATTTTCTTACAGGCTTAACTACCCGACCATCCCTTGTAGTATAATTCTTTTTATCAACATGTACAAGTATATTTTTGTCATCGTTATTTTCTTCAGTGGCAATAGAACTAGGCGATTTCAAAATATCATTTTCTTCAATATTTAATTTATTTGCAGGAGTTAGCTGAATGACCGCTTCGGGTATGACACTAACACTGTGACGTTTATTAATAAACCTTGCATTTCTCCTATATGAGTCCCCATCGGCGCTTTCTACAATGTATGACCTTGGTCCTATATGACGTTGTACAATTCGACCCGGATACCAAGTATTATTATGCTTTTGAAACATTATTTATACCCTATCCCATAGGGGTATATTAGTTTTGATACATAGTTTGTAACATAGAGAAATAATTTAGCTACATATAACTCAAAGTATATGGATCGACTCAGAATCGATAGCTGAGTCGATTAAGCCATGTCTGTCCGTCCGTCCGTCCGTCCGTCACCAGTTTTTGGGCCTTAAATTTTGAGCTAGAATGATGAAATTTGGTACACGTGCTCTATGTTGCTACCAGCAGAACAAGTGTAAAAATTTTTAAAATCCGCCCACTGCCACGCCCCCTTTTTAGAAAAACTTATTTTTTGACCAAACCATAAGGAATTTTGAAAAACTTTCTTTATAACATATTTAGACAATCTGAATATCTGTATTTCGTTCTTATAAAGTTTTTTGCCACGCCCACTTTTTGGGGGCGTTTTTAATAAAAAACGTTTTTCGGTCAAATTTTAAAATTTTCGAAAAAACTTTTGATGCAGAATCATTAGTAGTATAAATATGAACATTTCGTCCATAGACTATTTCAACCCACGCCCACTTTTTGGGGGCGTTTTTATATAAAAACCATTTTTATACACTACCCCATAACATATGCAGGAGAAAACCTTGTCTTTTGTAGAACCGTCAAAGTTTTTTGTAAACAGTCTGAAAAATTTGTTGTCACGATGTCATTTTCTTTATTTTATCCACATCGTGTTTTTAGCCATGTCCACTTTTTTTGGGTTTTAGTTTTACAGATAGGATGGGATAGGGTATTCAACGATCCGCACAGTGGATTGTAGCCTTCTCATATGTTTATACCCTATCCCATAGGGGTATATTAGTTTTGATACTTAGTTTGTAACATAGAGAAATAATTTTGCTACATATACCTCAAAGTATATGGATCGAATCAGAATCGCTAGCTGAGTCGATTAAGCCATGTCTGTCTGTCCGTCCGTCCGTCCGTCCGTCCGTCCGTATGTACGTCACCGATTTTTAGGCCTTAAATTTTGAGCTAGGATAATGAAATTTAGTATATAGGATCCTCGTCTCTGCCTACAGAACAAGTGTAAAAATTTTTGAAATCCGCCCACTGCCACGCCCTCTTTTAAGAAAAACTCAGTTTTTGACCAAACCGTAAGGAATTTTAAAAAAGTTTCTGAACAACATATTTAGACAATATTAATATCTATATTTCGTCCATATAAAGTTTTTTGCCACGCCCACTTTTTGGGGGCGTTTTCAATAAAAAACTGTTTTCGGTCAAATTTAAAATTTTTCGAAAAAAATTTTGATGCAGAATCATTAACATTATTAATATGAATATTTCTTCTATATACCATTTTAACCCACGCCCACTTTTTGGGGGCGTTTTTATATAAAAACCATTTTTATACACTACCCCATAACATATGCAAGAGAAAACCTTGTCTTTTGTAGAACCGTTAAAGTGTTTTGTAAGCAGTCTGAAGAATTTGTTGTCACTATATCATTTTTTCTATTTATCCACATCGTGTTTTTAGCCATGTCCCCTTTTTTGGGGATTTTAGTTTTATGGATAGGATGGGATAGGGTATTCAACGATCCGCACAGCGGATTGTAGCCTTCTCATATGTTTTTTATATAAAAACCATTTTTATACACTACCCCATAACATATGCAGGAGAAAACCTTGTATTTTGTAGAACCGTAAAAGTGTTTTGTAAGCAGTCTGAAGAATTTGTTGTCACTATATCATTTTTTCTATTTTATCCACATCGTGTTTTTAGCCTTGCCCACTTTTTTGGGGATTTTATTTTTATGGATAGGATGGGATAGGGTATTCAACGATCCGCGCAGCGGATTGTAGCCTTCTCATATGTTTTTTCATTAGGTTGGAAATCTTTACGTTTTTTTGAGGTTCGGTTATAATTTGCCCTAACTTTTTCTTCATTGAAACTAATTGTTTCCTTTACATTTTTTACGATGGAAGGATCTAACTTAGAGTCATGCATTGGAATAAGGGTTCGACATTGCCTGCTAAATAAGATTTGTGCAGGAGATGCTCCTAATCTTGCTATATGAGTATTACGATAATCTAGAAGAGCCAAATTTAAATCAGTATCGCTTTCAATCGATTTTTTTAAAAGCTTTTTTGCTATACCAACACACTTTTCTGCAAACCCATTTGATTTGGGATAGTAAGGACTCGAAAATGTTAATTTAAAATCAAATTTGGATGCAAACTCTGTAAACTGATAAGAATTAAAAGGATTTTATCACAAACAATTTCGTTTGGAATACCATGAGTTGCGAATATAGGCTTTAGATTATGTATTATATCCGTAATACTTTAAGTTTTTAGCTTAAGAATTTCAATCCATTTTGAAAAATAATCACCTATTATCAAGTAATTTATATTATGGTGGAATATTATGAAAAATTATTGGTTCTTTCATATTATTATATTTGTATTTCTGACATAAAGGGCAGCTTTGAATCATATCTTCAATGTCATAGTTGATATTTGGCCAAAATACTAATTCTTTGGCCCTATATTTTGTCTTTTGTATTCCCAAATGCGCCTAGTGTAATAGAGAAAGAATTTCATTTCTCATGCTTTCTGGGATTAAAACTCTGTTTTGAAAAAATAACATTCCCTCATCCAAGTAAATTGATTCTCTATTTTTGTAAAAAAAATAGTATATCCTCTGGGACCTTACTTTTATCATTTGGCCACCCTTTTTTACAACTTTCGATCACTTTTTCAAGTTTTCCATCATTTAGTAACGCGATTTGAATTTGTGATTTTCTTTTTATACCCTATCCCATAGGGGGTATATTAGTTTTGATACTTAGTTTGTAACATAGAGAAATAATTTTGCTACATATAACTCAAAGTATATGGATCGACTCAGAATCGCTAGCTGAGTCGAATTAGCCATGTCTGTCTGTCCGTCCGTCCGTCCGTCTGTCTGTTCGTCACCGATTTTTGGGCCTTAAATTTTGAGCTAGGATAATGAAATTTGGTATATAGGATCCTTGGCCGAGTCACCAGAACAAGTGTACAAATTTTTAAAATCCGCCCACTGCCACGCCCCCTTTTAGAAAAAACGTAGTTTTAAGCCAAACCGTAAGGAATTTCAAAAAAGTGTGTTAGCAACATATTTAGACAATCCTAATATCTATATTTCGTCCATACAAAGTTTTTTGCCACGCCCACTTTTGGGGGCGTTTTTAGTAAAAAACGTTTTTTGTCCAAATTTTAAAATTTTCGAAAAAAAATTTGATGCAAATACTTTCGCAATGGTAATATAAACATTTTGTCCATAGATCATGTTCACCTACAAAAACCATTTGTATACCCCTTCCCAAAGCATTAGCACTAGAAATACGTTGTTTTTTGTCGAACCACAAAAGATTTTGATAAACTGTCTCAGCAATATATTGTGACAATGTCATTTTCTGTATTTCATCGCCATAAGGCTTATATTTTGAGGATATTAATTTTAAGGATGGGATGGGATAGGGTATTCAACGATCCGCACAGTGGATTGTAGCCTCTCAGTTGTTTTCACTTATATTTATAGAGTGAACCATCTCATTAAAATCTTCTTGTGTGTTGGTTGGTTCATCAGTATCAACATTGCGTGATAGTAAATCTGCAATATGTAAAAACTTGCCAGCAACAAATTCGATTTCTACAGAATATTTTAACAGTGTCAACCTCATTCTTTGTAGCCTTGTAGCGTACACTTTGCTTAAATCCTTTTTAAAAATAGAAATTAATGGCTTGTGGTCGGTTTGTACTCGCACTGTCTTTCCATAAAATAAAAGTGAAATTTTGAAGAAGCAAAAGTTATGTACCGATCTGTCATCCGTCTTGGTCACACGTCCTGTCTTTATGTTCTCAAAGTCTAGTAGTTTAATCGTCTATTGTCTACCGTCCAACATAACAAATTAAAAATACATAAACTTAATAATAACCGTCGGCTACCACCCCCCTCAGTAATAAAAAAAAAATCCCCAAATAAAATAATCATAAAACTAATAATACCAAAAGCCCTTCCGCGCGCGAATCTGTTAAAAAATCCATCAGTGAATGTGTAGTGCAGTGGTGCAGTGGAAGAAAGTCGCACAAAAGAAAATAAACAAAAACAAACAACAACAACATCAGACAACGTGTGGTAATCCCTCCCGCCCCATTCCATCTCGCTAGCTGTTGACTGTGCTTGGCTAATGCAAGTGCCGTATGATTCTATTTTCATGCGTGCACTTGCATTGGCAGAGCATAAGCATCATCAGGCGAATAGCGGGTCGTGAGTGAATATTTAGTTGGGTGACCAAAGCAAATTGTCATACGGGCATAACACCTATGACAAATTGTTATTGGAATCTAAACGTTACATTTTCACTTCACGGCTTTGCTTAGTTGGCGTCGGAGTTGTGTTTTTTATATTTTTGAAAATTGTAATGGATAGGAATTTTAGAGTAGACGTTAGCAATATTCGTGGGTTAAGGTCGAATCTCTTTTCGGCTTACGTCCACATTTCGAAATATAAACCAGCTGTTTTGGCGCTTTGTGAAACACAGGTGGGCGAAAACTCTGATACTTCAGATCTTAGTCTACCTGGATATAACTTAGTGCCATTATTCTTTTCTCATCGCGGCCTCGCCATTTATATACGTAGTGATGTAGCCTACCAATTTCAACAGCAATACGGCCAATGTTCCAATCCGGAATTTAATTTTATATGGCTGAAATTCCATGTCCGTAGGCAATTAATTCACTACTGTTTCATTTATAGAAGCCCAAACCTGGATAGCAAATCTACTTTTAACGAGTTTGATGCGCTATCTGACTCCATCTCAAGAATTGTATCCCTACACCCTCGCACTGAAATCGTCATTACGGGCGATTTCAATGTACACAATTCTTCGTGGCTTCGACATTCTGGACATACAACACCCGAAGGAAGGTATGTCGAGATCTTTGCTGACATAAACAACTTAACTCAGCTTGTAAATGAGCCAACGCGCATTCCGGATATTGATAGTCAAGCCGCCAACACCCTGGACTTGTTTTTAACATCTCACCCCGACAAATACACCACAAATGTATTATCGCCTCTAGGCACGTCAGACCACTGTATCGTATCAGCTAATTTCTCGTACTCCAACCACGTAGTTAAAGAACAAATTCCTAAAAGAACTGTATGGCATTACGAGAAAGCCAACTGGGAAGCTCTAAACGGTTTCTTTAAGAATTTTAACTGGTCATTATGCTTCCTCGATAATGACGTGGATGCTACGGCTGATGCGATAACTAACACCATTCTCCTGGGTATGAAATCCTGTATCCCTCACCGGATAAAGAGTATCAAACCGAAGGTAAACGGGTGGTATGACTCGAGCTGTAAAGAGGTTGTTAGGGTAAAAGAGTTATGTTTTCGGTCATATAAAGCCAACCCAACTGAGGAAAACCGTACAAAATTCAAACGAGCCAGAAATGACTGCAATGCCCACATTAAGCGTGTCAAATTCTTCCACGACCAAAAGTTGAGGCAAAAAATTCTACTATGTCCCAAAGGTAGTAAAAACTTTTGGTCGTTTGTAAAAAACATTAAGAATTCGACCTCATCTTCCATCCCAACGCTCATTTACAATGACATTCCAGCTGTCACCTCTCTAGACAAAGCCAATCTGCTCGCTGCTCATTTTGCAGCCAATTCAACGCTGCCAGATTGTGCCCAGTCTCCCCCTGTACTAGAGAACGTAGAACATTCTATGGGACCAATCCACTTTCGTACTCGTACAGTCGCAAGAGTATTAATCGATCTTGATATACATAAATCGTCTGGTCCAGATGGTATCTCCCCCATAATTCTGAAGAGGTGTTCTTCAACGCTGGCAAAACCACTGCGTAAGCTTTTCCATCTTTCCTATTCATCAGGACTCTTTCCGAGTCGATGGAAAACTGCATTTGTACAGCCCGTCCCCAAAAAAGGCGAATCTTCTTCTCTCTCCAACTACCGACCAATTGCACTTACCTCCCTTCTTTCTAAGGTCATGGAAACGCTGATAAACCGTCAGCTTATGAAATATCTTGAATCACGAAAACTCCTCAATGACCGACAGTATGGTTTTCGTAGCAACAGGTCCACTGGTGATTTGATGTCATATCTCACCGAAAAGTGGAACCAATCAATCCACCTTGGTGGCGAAAACAAGATCGTTGCACTTGATATTTCAAAGGCATTTGACAGGGTTTGGCATCAAGCCCTTTTGTCGAAAATGCGTGCTTTTGGTATCGATGATACTCTTCTTCAATGGATTAGAAACTACCTCTCGAAACGTTCAGTTCAAGTAGTTTTGGACGGTTTCAAGTCTGCTACTCACAAAATAAATGCTGGTGTTCCCCAAGGCTCAGTTTTGTCTCCGACACTCTTCCTCATTTTTATTAATGACCTATTGTCTGCAACTTCTAATCCAATCCATTCCTTCGCTGATGACAGTACCCTCAGCTTTTCATATTCGTTCTCGAATTCACGCCCCTCACCTTCGGATGTGGAAGAAAAACGACAAAATATGTTAAGTTCATTAAATTCCGACCTTGACAGCATAATTAAATGGGGTAAATCTAATAGAGTGGAATTTAATGCTTCCAAAACGCAATGCTGTCTTCTGTCATCCAAGCGAAACCAAACTTTACAGCCACTATCCATGAGTGGCACTTGCATCGTCGAAACCGAAAAACTTTCCATGCTCGGTATGTGTGTTAGTAACGACCTTCGTTGGAACGACCACATATTCGAAATCGCCAAAAATGCAGCAAAATGTCTAGGTTTCCTCAATCGATGTAAGAAATACTTCACCCCTTCTGATCTGGCCTCAATATATAAAGCGTACATACGCCCCAAACTTGAGTTCAACGCCCACATATGGTCAGGTGCAGCCAAAACATCATTGCACCTTCTAGATAGGATACAAAAGCGTGCGATAAAATTGATAGGAGATCCAATCATAGCGAACTCCATAGTTTCGCTCGAACATCGTAGGAATGTCTCCTGCCTTACACTCTTTTACCGCTATTACAACAACAAATGCTCTAACGAAATAGCCAGCTGCATTCCGCCCCTTCAACAATTCAACCGTAATACTCGCCGTACCATGAATGCTAATCAGTTCACCCTAAAGCCTATCTTCGGACGTACTATGAAATATAGAGATTCATTCCTTAACCGAACAACACGAATGTGGAATGCTTTACCAAACTCAGTTTTTCCTCTCCATTACAATTTACAGAAATTCAAAACCAACGCACATCGGTATCTCCTCTTTTCTACTCCTCTATTTCCTTAATGCCCGCGCTGTGCTTAAACACCATAAGGGTATTAATAATCCCTTTAGCGCGCGCCAATTATAAAAAAAAAAAAAAAAAAAAATAGCTAGTAGTTCTTTCTCAATTTGTGCGTAGTTTTCCTCAGCTGGACTCAAACTACGTGAAGCATAACTAACAGGACCTGAGTCCTGAAGTAAACAAGCTCCTAGACCCGATTGTGAAGCATCGCATTGAATAATAATATCCTTATCTGGATCAAAATTTTGTAATGCAGGATATTTGCTTAAAATTGATTTAATTTCGTTAAATTCCTTATTATGAATTTCAACCCACAAAAATTCCCTATCTTTCTTTAAAAGGTCTCTTAGGTTTGCACATATTTTTGATAAGTTGGGTATGTAAGATCTTAAAAAATTGATCATCCCCATAAATGATTGCAAGGATTTTTTATCCTTGGATCTATCCAAATTTAGGATTGACCTCACCTTATTCGGATCCGGCTTCATGCCTTCCGCAGAGAAAATTTGGCCAACGTATTGTACGGTATTAACTTTATACTGCACCTTATCAGAATTGAATTTTATATTAATTTTTCTTGCCCTATCCAAAACCCTTGCCAAATTCTTGTCATGTTCAAGTTGAGTCTTTCCACATACTAAAATGTCGTCAATATATGTTGTTGTTCCTGGAAAATCATTGAAATGGTTTGAAACATATCGTTGAAAGACTTCTGGCGATACATTTAATCCAAAGGGCAGTCTTTTAAATTTGTAGCAACCAAAAGGTGTGCTTAAAGTACAAATGTCGCTAGACCTAGCATCTAATTTAATTTGCCAAAACCCTTGCTTGAGATCAAGCACTGTAAAATATTTCATGTTGGCTAACTTTGCTGACAATTCTTCAAGCTTTGGTATAAGAAAGTTTTCCTTAATCAACACTTTGTTGAGGTCTTGAGGATCAAGACATAGTCTTAGTTCGCCATTGCGCTTTGCAACAATTACGAGATTGCTTACCCAACTAATTGGATGAGCTACAGATTCAATTACATCTAGCTCTTCTAAACGATGTAAATGTTTACGCAATTTCGCATGCAAAGAAAGTGGTATACGTCGAGCTGCTTTTACTGTTGGCTCATATTTATACCCTATCCCATAGGGGGGTATATTAGTTTTGATACTTAGTTTGTAACATAGAGAAATAATTTTGCTACATATACCTCAAAGTATATGGATCGGCTCAGAATCGCTAGCTGAGTCGAATTAGCCATGTCTGTCTGTCCGTCCGTCCGTCCGTCCGTCTGTCTGTTCGTCAGCGGTTTTTGGGCCTTAAATTTTGAGCTAGGATAATGAAATTTGGTATATAGGATCCTCGTCCGTGCCACCAGAACAAGTGTAAACATTTTTGAAATCCGCCCACTGCCACGCCCCCTTTTTAGGAAAACTTATTTTTTGGCCAAACCGTAAGGAATTTCAAAAAAGTGTCTGGGTAGCATATTTAGACAATCCTAATATCTATATATCGTTCATACAAAGTTTTTTGCCACGCCCACTTTTTGGGGGCGTTTTTAGTAAAAAACGCTTTTTGTCCAAATTTTAAAACTTTCGAAAAAAATTTTGATGCAAATACTTCCAAAATGGTAATATTAACATTTTGTCTATAGATCATTTTCACCTACGCCCACATTTTGGGGGCGTTTTCTTACAAAAACCATTTGTATACCCCATCCCAAGGCATTAGCAATAGAAATACGTTGTTTTTTGTCGAACCACAGCAGATTTTGAGAAACTGTCTGAGCAATATATTGTGACAATGTCATTTTCGGTATTTCATCGCCATAAGGCCTATATTTTGAGGATATTAATATAAAGGATGGGATGGGATAGGGTATTCAACGATCCGCATAGCGGATTGTAGCCTCTCATATGTTTTTCTTTTATTTTAAGTTTATATGAAATAGGAAAGTTCCCTAACCCCGTAAAAACATCCAGATTTGCTTTAGTAAAAAAATCTTTTTCTTCAGAGGCGATTTGGTCAACTCTTTTAATTAAACCGAAGTCCCGACACCCTTGGAGACCCAAAATCGGAGATGAATCTGTTTCAATAATAATAAAGTCTTGCAGCATAATGAGATCTTTGTATTTACAATTTAGTTTAACGGAACCAATAGGTTTTAGTTTATTACCGCCATAAGCCTCTATTATTATTTTAATCGGATTAATGATCGCAGGTTGATGGTTTTATTCATATACTTAAGGGGCAAAACATTTACTTCTGATCCCGTATCTAATTTGAAATTTACTTTTACATCCCCAAAATCAAAACATTCGAACCATTGCGTTTGAGATCTCATTATACTGCTTTTCCTTATGTTACCCAAACTATCAAGATAAAGTGTTTTAATAGCGTCAATACCAGAACATCCTTCAACATAGCTTTCACTCTCATCTGAATCCTGATTTGCCATAAGTTCATTTGTCTGAAAATTACTTTTTACTTTAAATTTCGAACACGCCATAAAAAAGTGATTTGGTTTTTTGCAAATTCTGCATATTTTTCCGAATGCTGGGCATCTGTTAGGCATGTGGATTGATAAACACCGATCACAGTTGATCTTCTCACTAGACCTATAATTATTTTTAAGGAAACCATTATTATTATACATTTTTCTAGAGTGATTTGAACTATTTTTATTAAAACTTATATTATTTTTGTTAAATTGTCCTTTATTCAGCATTGCGACTTCAATAGATTGTTCTGCATGCACATCAGCATGCACTTCTTTTATCCTCGACTGCTCTAGTTCTGCGACTCGACATGTGTTTGTTGTGGATTCCAAAGTAAGTTCCACGGTGTTCATTAACTTATCTCCAAGATCTTTGTTGTTTAGTCCAAGAATTATGAAGTCTCGAATCATATGGTCTTTTCCAGCCCCGAACTCGCATCCATCTGCTAGCGCCCTCAAATCTTTTAAGAAATTGTCGAAAGGTTCACCACATTTCTGTATTCTCTTGTAAAATTTCATTCTTTCGTATATTGTATTTTTCTTCGGATTGCAGTACTTTTTAAATGCCTCCACAACTGCATTCAAAGTAGCGTTATCGTCATTCGCTATGTCCCACGTGTAGTACTTTTGCCTTGCTTCACATCCAACGTAATTTAGAAAATTTGCTTTCTTACATTTATCCGCTTTTATATCTTTTTCAGATGCTTCCATGTATATATTAAAGTCTTTTATGAATAGCTCAAAATTTACAGAGAGATTGCCACGCATTAAAAGTGGTTCTGGCCTATTATAATCCATTGTGAAACTGTACTTAATATAGTCGTCTATAATTTCTGTATGTAAATAATCCCGCCCCAATTTTATTTTTACACTCTTGTTTTTGATTTTGTTCTGATTATTTAAATCAATTTGTTCGTTTTCACTTCCACTACTCATGTGCGTATTTAATGTGTATTAAGATTTCCCACTGTTTAAATTGTAACCGGCTGCGCCATGTTGTGTGTTCAGTATCCAAAACCATACTGCTTTATTTAAACGTCTATATTTCATTACAAAGCTCTTACATTGCTAATCTTACTTACTAAGAGAAATAGAGAGAAATGCTGTTAGACTGATGAAGTATGCGACATATGCATACGGTTTATTATATGCCTTTATGGATATGGTAAACATGTGTTCATTTACCAAACCACAACAGTCGGTGAGGTCGTTTCCGACCCTGATAGAGCAGCGAGAATTCTCTATCGTCATCATACACAAACGGACGAGTTTGGGCGGTATACCAAAACTAGACATGGCTCTGTACAGTTCGTCTCTATAAATGCTGTCATATGCGGCTTTGAAATCGATGAATAGGTGGTAGGTATCAATTTGGACTTCTTGAGTTTTTTCCAGGATCTGCCGAAGTGTGAAAATTTGATCGGTTGTGGACTTTCCTGGCCTAAAACCACACTGATAAGGGCCAATCAGGTTGTTGGTAAACGGTTTCAGGCGTTCACATATTACGGCAGATAGGATCTTGTAGGCGATGTTGAGGAGACTTATGCCTTTGTATTTGGCGCAGTTCAGAGGGTCTCCTTTTTTGTGGATCGGGCAAACGATGCTGAGGTTCCATTCTTCAGGCATATTTTCATCCGACCAGATTTGGCTTATGAGTTGGTGGATGTTACTTACCAAGTCATCTCCGCCGGCCTTATAGAGCTCAGCGGGAAGGCCGTCATTTCCGGCAGCCTTATTAAACTTGAGTTTAGATATTGCTATCCTCACTTCACTCAGGTCGGGTGGTTGGCAGTTTTCGCTGTCGTTGCCAATATTGAATGGTTCGTTCTGCCTGACAGCGGAATGTTGTTCGTCATCGCCGTTTAACAGTCTGCAGAAGTGGTTCTTCCATATCCTCAGCATCGACTGTGTCTCAACTACAATATTTCCTTGTTCATCTCGACAGGATTCTGTTCGAGCCTTGTATCCTTGGCTTTGACGTTTTACACTTTGGTAAAACTTGCGAACATCGTTCCTGGAGTTGCACCTCTCTATATCCTCGATCGCACGCTTTTCTTGCTCTTTTTCTTCTTGCTGAAAAGCCGATGTTCTTCCCTTCTTCTTTGCCTATAGAGCTTAATGGCAGCTCTCGTCTTCACCTGCAGCTTAGCCTTATAGGCCTCGTTCTTGGCTGCGAGCATCTGTCGGCATTCCTCATCAAACCAGGGGTTTCTTGCTGGTGGGCGCGAGAAACCAAGCACATCAGTTGCGGCTGATCTAATGGCCTGTTGGCATCGTTGCCATTGCTCTTCGACATTCGATGCTGGTGGTATGGGGTTAATCGAGAGGTTAAGGGATACGCGTTGTGCGAAGGTCTTGGCGGTCTCTTGCGATTGCAGTCTTCCGACATTAAATTTTTTCACAGTATTTCTGGATTGTTGTGGCGTGATTGATATCCGCATTCGTACCTTGGCTGCTACAGGGTAGTGATCCGAGTCGATGTTAGCTCCTCGGAATGTTCGGACATCCAAAATACTGGATGCGTGCCTCTTATCTATCGCAATGTGATCAATTTGGTTGACCGATCGTTGATCTGGAGACCGCCATGTCCCCTTATGGATATCGAGGTGAGGAAACCGTGTGCTGGCTATGGTGGCATTTCGTTCCGTAGCGAAATCAATTAGCCTAAGTCCGTTACCAGACGTGTTGTCGTGTAGGCTATGTTTTCCGACAATACTTCTAAAGATGTCTTCTCTTCCTACCTTTGCGTTAAAATCTCCCAGCACGATTTTAACATCGTACATCGGTAGTCGCTCATAGGTTTTGTCAAGGAGCTCGTAGAAGCAATCCTTAGCTATATCATCATTTTCTTCCGTCGGAGCGTGAGCGCATATAAGGCTTATGTTGGCGAATTTGGCCTTGATGCGGATTGTTACTATGCATTCGCTAATGTCTTGGAAACATAAGACTTCTTGCCTAAGTCTGGCATCCGAATAGTCGCTGTTTCTGCTCACTATAACACGGTCCGTAGTATATGTCACAGTTTTTCATCCTCTTTTTGCCCGACCCATCCCATCGTATTTCCTGGATGGCAGTAATGTCTACTTTGTAGCAGTTTAGGGCTTCCGCTAATGGTTCGCCTGCACCTCTCCTGTTTAATGTTCTCATATTCCAGGTGCAGATACGAACGTCGTTGTCCTTTTTTCGTTAAGCAGGGTCGTCAATAATAAAATCAGTCCTTTCCGAGGCTATTGGTTGCTTCGTAACAATATTTTTTTCTGTGGGTGGGTAGTTAACCCAAAGCACAACCCCAAACCTGGAGGGCCAGTTCCAGTTTATTAGATACCCCTAGGACACGGGGCCATCAGTATCCACTACGGGATTGAGCGCTGCCGTTGGCCTTTCGGTTCATCCGCCACCATCTCTGTTCAAGGGGCCTGACTAACCCTTGAAATTCCTAGACAACCTGTTGTCCGAATATGTCAGAGCAGCTCATCTAGGTTCGCCTGGGACAGCAGGCCGGGTATTCATCCGTGCCATTCTCACCAGGGTGTTTATAGTGTTGCTGTTTTTCGTCGTGTTATCAACACTCGCACTTATCGTTTAGCAAGTCAAATCCGGTTGGATGAGACCAGTACCCGATGGTTACCACTTGGAGGTAAAAATAAGCATATTTGATGTTTAGTCAGAGTTACAACACTGGGCATTGCAAGTTAACGCCAATCAGAGTCTACCCTCGTTCTACAGCACCCAACCATCCTGTCGACCATTGGGATGTGATAATAATTTACGTGTTATTGCAAAAATTACCATAAAAAACGCAACAGCTGTGGGAAGAGAAACAGGGTTTCTAGGAAGACAGTAAGGAACTACCGAGATTTGTGGAAATTAAACCGTTTCTCGAAACAAGATTCCATACTCTGGAGGCTGTGAATTACCAGCAAGGGAAGATGCCATTGGAAGTGTCAAAAAAGATTCCTCAGCGAAATTCTTTTCACGCGAAAGCAAATGCAAGTACATCAAAATATTCATGTAAGCTTTGTAACAAAGGTCAACATGCGATCAGCAAATGCTATCGTTTTATAAAGTTAAGCATCCACGAACGTTGTGAATGTATTAATAAGTTGGGTTTGTGTAGGAATTGTTAAGCCATATGTCGGATAACTGTCCAAGTACTCGTAGATGTTATTATTGTCAGCAACCCCACCATTCACTTCTTCATTTTAGACCACAAAATGCTCCACAGCCAAATTCTATGTCGCATCATAACCTCTGTAACAATGGAAATAGTGGTCAATCTTTTCCACAACATGGTCAACAAAATAAAACCTGTCTTACCTCGTCAATGAATCCGAATGGTCTGAGTTTTAATCCACCAAATATGGAACAACATCCTAGAACACAGCAAAACAACTCTAGTTGTAGCAGATCCGTCCACACGTATCACTCTGTGCCACACACGGATACTCAAGTGATGTTTGCTACAGCTATTGTCAATGTCAGCAGTTCATCTGGGGAAGTTGTTTTACTCCGAGTTTATAAGTCGTTGTCTGGGCATATCCTGGCCCGAACTCTTTCAATTGGAGATTGGAGACATCTCGACGGCTTGAGCTTAGCCGACCCATCATTTTTTAAGCCAGCGAAAGTTGATTCGTTGTTGGGAAGCAAAGTATTGGCGGATATACTCTTGACAGAATTGGTTAGGCCAAATAATGCTAATCTGCCTTTAGCACAAAAAACCAAGTTTGGTTGAATTCTCTTCGGTCGCGCTCCATCTACATCACATGTTATAAAGAGCTTCCAACAAACATGTAACCTGGATGCTGAGATGCGCCAATTCTGGGAATTAGAAGAAGCTCCGTTTCTAACATCCGAAACTCCAGAAAACGTAGCATGTGAACAACATTTTTTAAGTAACATCAAGAGCGTAGCGAATGGTCGATGTCAAGTAGCCCTCCCTTTCAAAGGAAACGTTCATCCAGTATTTGGACTCTCAAGGGAAGGTGCTATTCAACGGTTAAGGCAGCTGGAAAAACGTTTACTGAAAAACCGTTCGTTCAAAATGGATTACGCTGCGTGTATTGTAGAATACTTACAGATGGGTCATATGAGTGAAGTCAACGAGAACATCTTGGAGAAGACGACACAATATTTCCTTCCACGCCATGCTGTTATAAAAGAAAGCAGTTCGTCGACCAAGCTGAGCGTGGTTTTTGATGCGTCTCACAAAACATCAGATGGAACGTCAATCAACGATAGGCTCATGACTGGACCAGCGTTACAAAACAATATTCTCGATGTCATTCTCAGGTGGAGGCTGTACAAGTACACTTTCACAGCCGAAATTGAGAAAATGTACCGCCACATTTGGGTCAATGAAAGAGATTCTTTCTACCAACTGATTTTGTTGCAAAAGGATCCATCTGAGCTTATCAAAATCTACCGCCTTAAAACTGTGACTTTTGGAACAGCACCTGCTCCCTGGCCTCAACTGGCCTCAACTCTCAACTGGCTGGCAGACGAGGCTCGCACACAATATCCAAGAGCGGCAAAGATGATCCGAGATGAAATGTATGTATGACTTAATTTCAACGCAGAAGCTAAAAGGAAAATCCAGGAAGTGAGAACAACTCTGAATGCAGCCGGGTTGAATCTATACAAGTGGGCTTCTAACACTAAGGACCTTTTGAAGGATGTACCGTTGGAAGATCGGGAAACAATATTCACATTAACTTCAGAAGGCTCGGGTCAACTCAAGATGCTGGGGATTCATTGGCATCCTAACACAGATAGGTTTCTCTACAGCTACACTCCACCAAGTCATCCACAGACAACCAAAAGGTCAATCCTATCAACTATAGCTAGAATTTTCGATCCAATGGGGTGGATTTCGCCCGGCGTTATCAAGGCAAAATGTTTTCTCCAACTACTTTGGGCGAAGAAGATGACATGGGATGAGCCCATTGATGAAAAGCTAGCTACAAATTGGAACATCTTTTTCGAAGATCTGTCAGCTATAAATAGGATTCGTTTGCCTCGATAGGTTCAGTTTGGACAACGACTTAAGATGCTGAAAAAACACGGGTTCTCCGACGCATCTGAGAAGGCTTTTGGTGCTGTGGTGTATATTCGCGTCCTCGATGAAAAGGGTTCAGTCCACATGAACATTTTACTTTCAAAAACTCTGGTCACCCCACTCAAGCTCGTGAGTATTCCACGTCAAGAACTGTGCGGAGCAGTGACCTTAGCGAAGCTTCTAAATCACGTCGTTAAGGTACGCAATCTAGCGGAAGTAAAAGTGCATGCTTGAACTGACTCAACAATTACCCTTTGTTGGATAAAATCACCGCCATCACGATGGGAAACTTTTGTCGGGAATCGAGTTGGAGAAATTCAGCGGCTGACGGATTCATCAATACGGAAACACATCCCAACGGACCAGAATCCAGAAGATTTAGCTTCCTGAGGTGTACTGCCCTCGGCGCTAATACAGGAGCGTTTATGGTGGAGTGGACTACTTTTCTGCACAAATCTTGAGACTTTCAAATGCTGGCTAGTTTGACAACGGAGGAAGGACAAAAACGAACACGTTGTCTTAGACTGGAAGCAGACGACAACCAAGTTCTCTAACTAATCCACTAACTCGTCACATTTTCCAAAGTAAGTAAGAATATTCGCGTATTGTCAACGATTCATCAACAATGCCCGTCAACAACACACAAATCGATGCAATAAAAATAGAAAGCCACTAACAACAATGAAGCTCAACGAATCCACCACAACATTGATTCGGGCCGCACGGAAGGAAATGTTTCCAGAAGGCTGCAAAAAAGCGAGAGGTATGGGATCTCTGTATCCCTTTGTAGATGGTCATGGTGTTATCCGAGTCGGCGGAAGACTTAGCCAAGCTTATATTCCATACGACCAACAACACCCTATTATCATGGACTCAAGTAATGCTATGACCCTACTTATAATACGAAGTACGCATCTAAAATTGCTGCACGGAGAAATCCAACTTATGATGGCGCATCTTCGACAAAAGTTTTGGATTTTCAAGCTTAAGAGGTCAGTGAAAAAACAAGTCAACAACTGCGTCACCTGCTACAGATTTCGGGCTCAAACAGTTCAACAAGCGTCACAATGTCAAGGCCGTTTACCCACACTGGCATTGACTATGCAGGCCCCATTAATGTTTGAGCGTGGAAAGGACGCGGAGTGACATAAAGGGTATTTAGCCATTTTTGTTTGCTTGGCCAAAAGCCTATACACCTAGAAGCGGTCAGCGATCTAACCAGTCAGGATTTTCTAGCAGCGTTCCGGAGATTTGCGGCAAGGAGAGGAGTTTGCGCCCAGATTTACAGCGACTGTGGCACCAACTTTGTGGGTCCTGACGTAGAACTGCGCCGCCTACTGAAAAACAGAATGCAAGATTTCAACGATTTAGCCAACGTCTTAGCAACCGAAGAAACACAGCGGAACTTAATTCCCCCAGCTTCTCCCCACTCTGGAGGATTATGGGAAGCCAGAGTGAAGAGTGTCAAGTTCCACCTCAAACGGATTGTAGGAAATGGGACACTTACTTACGAGGAGCTCACAACGCTTTTGACTCAAGTTGAAGCGTGTCTTAACTCGAGACATCTAAGTTCTTAACAGAAGATCCAGAGGACTTTCAGGCGTTGACACCGGCACACTTATTAATCGGAGAAACCTTGTTTACGATTCCCGAAGCAGACCTAACCATAGGAAAGTATAACTACGTCGACCGATGGAGGCTGATACAATTACACCTCACCTACAGACTTTCTGGAAACAATGGCATACCGAGTACCTCAGCCGTCTTCAACTCCGTCCAAAATGGTTGGATCCCAAGGCAGAAATTAAGGAAGGAGATTTGGTTCTCATTAGAGACGAACGTCTTCCTCCTGCAAAATGGAGCCTAGCACGCGTAGTGAAAACGTACCCCGGAGCTGAAAAACTTACAAGGGTGGTCAAGGTCAAAACCCTGCTTGGACAATTCCGTAGACCAATAATGAAACTATGCCCACTACCTTGTATGGACTCGAAATATCAATAACCATAAAAACAACACCATTAACAAAATAAATACACATCATAAAGAGCAAAAACCATACAACAACCCAACGAATAAGATGCTAAATTAAAAAACATATGAGAAGGCTACAATCCACTGTGCGGATCGTTGAATACCCTATCCCATCCCATCTGTAAAACTAATATCCCCAAAAAGTGGGCATGGCTTAAAACACGATGGGGATTTAAATATAGAAAATGACATTGTCAGAACAAATTTTACGGTTCTACAAAAGACAAGGTTTTTCTCCTGCATATGTTATGGGGTAATGTATAAAAATGTTTTTTATATAAAAACGCCCCAAAAAGGGGTCGTGGGTTAAAATGGCCTATAGACGAAATGTTCATATTAACAATACTAATGATTCTGCATCAACATTTTTTTCGAAAATTTTAAAAAAATGACCGAAAAACGTTTTTTATTAAAAACGCCCCCAAAAAGCGGGCGTGGCAAAAAACTTTATATTGACGATAATTCGATTCTCTAAATATGCTGCTCGGACACTTTTTTAAAATTCTTTACGGTTTGGCCAAAAAAAACGTTTTCCTAAAAAGGGGGCGTGGCAGTGGGCGGATTTTAAAATGTTTACACTTGTTCTAGTGACTCGGACAAGGATCCTATATACCAAATTTCATTATCCTAGCTCAAAATTCAAGGCCCAAAAATCGGTGACGAACAGACAGACGGACGGACGGACAGACAGACATGGCTAATTCGACTCAGCTAGCGATTCTGAGTCGATCCATATACTTTGAGGTATATGTAGCAAAATTATTTCTCTATGTTACAAACTATGTATCAAAACTAATATACCCCTATGGGATAGGGTATAATAAAATAACAATTGGTACAAAACTGTGACGCACCACTGTCATCATACCAATTGCATCGCACAAAACAATTAGTTTATCATGGACTACATGCACTCATACACACTTTAGTCCATGCAAAACACACACTTTTTTCTATCAACACATAATGCAATATGCAACTGAACTGACCGAACATCGAACATTGCACACACACACATATATCTACCACCGAGGAACGCGAAGAAAACAAGAACACAAATCTAATAAAATAAATTTAAATCGCCACAATAATGACATTCGTAATATTAATAATATACTCACCAGAATCAGAATCCATAATCCGATAGGAACTGATAACTGATGCTTGTTATGCTTTATGCATTATCAATGAAACAATGCGTCAGCAACAACAAGAAACACGATAAGCATCATATCATCGCATCGTCGACAAGATTCCGTGAGAAAACATAAGAACGGGATCTTGTGTGAGAATATGCTTCTATTTATTACTTTATTGTAATTGTTTATTTTTCGTTGTACTATCGTTTGTCAATTTGTCATTGCCTGTATGTAAACAAATTATTAACTGTTTCCTCTTTTCATGTACTTAAATGCATGGGCATATGTACCTATGCATGTTGAGAGGACAGCAGGCGAAGCATCAACTTTAAATATGAAACATATGAGAGGCTACAATCCGCTATGCGGATCGTTGAATACCCTATCCCATCCCATCCTTTAAATTAATATCCTCAAAATATAGGCCTTATGGCGATGAAATACAGAAAATGAGATTGTCACAATATATTGCTCAGACAGTTTCTCAAAATCTTGTGTGGTTCGACAAAAAACAACGTATTTCTATTGCTAATGCCTTGGGATGGGGTATACAAATGGTTTTTGTAAGAAAACGCCCCCAAAATGTGGGCGTAGGTGAAAATGATCTATAGACAAAATGTTTATATTACCATTGCAGAAGTATTTGCATCAAAATTTTTTTCGAAAGTTTTAAAATTTGGACAAAAAGCGTTTTTTACTAAAAACGCCCCCAAAAAGTGGGCGTGGCAAAAAACTTTGTATGAATGAAATATAGATATTAGGATTGTCTTAATATGCTACTCAGACTTTTTTTTGAAATTCCTTACGGTTTGGCCAAAAAATAAGTTTTCCTAAAAAGGGGGCGTGGCAGTGGGCGGATTTCAAAAATTTTTACACTTGTTCTGGTGGCACGGACGAGGACCCTATATACCAAATTTCATTATCCTAGCTCAAAATTTAAGGCCCAAAAACCGCTGACGAACAGACAGACGGACGGACAGACAGACATGGCTAATTCGACTCAGCTAGCGATTCTGAGTCGATCCATATACTTTGAGGTATATGTAGCAAAATTATTTCTCTATGTTACAAACTAAGTATCAAAACTAATATACCCCCCTATGGGATAGGGTATAAACATATGAGAGGCTACAATCCGCTATGCGGATCGTTGAATACCCTATCCCATCCCATCCTTTAAATTAATATCCTCAGAATATAGGCCTTATGGCGATGAAATACAGAAAATGAGATTGTCACAATATATTGCTCAGACAGTTTCTCAAAATCTTGTGTGGTTCGACAAAAAACAACGTATTTCTATTGCTAATGCCTTGGGATGGGGTATACAAATGGTTTTTGTAAGAAAACGCCCCCAAAATGTGGGCGTAGGTGAAAATGATCTATCGACAAAATGTTTATATTACCATTGCAGAAGTATTTGCATCAAAATTTTTTTCGAAAGTTTTAAAATTTGGACAAAAAGCGTTTTTTACTAAAAACGCCCCCAAAAAGTGGGCGTGGCAAAAAACTTTGTATGAACGAAATATAGATATTAGGATTGTCTAAATATGCTGCTCAGACACTTTTTTGAAATTCCTTACGGTTTGGCCAAAAAATAAGTTTTGCTAAAAAGGGGGCGTGGCAGTGGGCGGATTTCAAAAATTTTTACACTTGTTCTGGTGGCACGGACGAGGATCCTATATACCAAATTTCATTATCCTAGCTCAATATTTAAGGCAAAAAAACCGCTGACGAACAGACAGACGGACGGACGGACAGACAGACATGGCTAATTCGACTCAGCTAGCGATTCTGAGTCGATCCATATACTTTGAGGTATATGTAGCAAAATTATTTCTCTATGTTACAAACTAAGTATCAAAACTAATATACCCCCCCTATGGGATAGGGTATAATGACGGTATGCAGAAAAAGCAACACTTTGGACAACGATACAGTGAGGCAAATTTCAACTGGTAGCAGATAATCTGATGACCTTCCCTTATCGGGGGAGAATGTTTATGATATGTTAACATACAGAATGACGTCACTATGTGAATTGTAAAAGTGCGGAATGCATCCACTTTCTAAAATGTCCCTTTTAAGGCAAATAAATAATAAACAGCTGTTCACAAAAAGTGGGCGTGGGCTAAAATGGTCTATAGACGAAATGTTCATATTAATATTAGTAATGATTCAGCATCAACATTTTTTTTTCGAAATATTTAAAATTTGATCGAAAAACGTTTTTTTATTAAAAACGCTCACAAAAAGTGGGCGTGACAAAAAACTATATATGAGAGAAATATAGATATTCAAATTGTCTAAATATGTTGTTCAGAAACATTTTCAAAATTCCTAATGGTTTGGTCAAAAACTACGTTTTTCTAAAAAGAGGGCGTGGCAGTGGGCTGATTTCAAAAATGTTTACACTTGTTCTGCTGGGAGCAATAAAGAGCTCGTATACCAAATTTCATCATTCTAGCTCAAAGTTTAAGGCCCAAAAACTGGTGACGTACGGACGGACGGACAGACATGGCTAAATCGACTCAGCTATCGTTTCTGAGTCGATCCATATACTTTGAGCTATATGTACCTAAATTATTTAAACTATGTATCAAAACTAATATGCCTCTAAACGAATATACCTCAAAACTAATATACCTATGAGATAGGGTATAAACAACTTTTGATGCATGATGTTTAAATGAAAATTTCGTCAAAAGGTCATTTAGGTGTTTTCCTACAAAACTATGTATATTCTCTACCTTTAGGCATATGCAAAGAAAAATGTTGTTTTTTGCCGTACCTTTTAAGATTTTGATAAACGGTCTGAATAATGTGCGTGACAAAATCATTTTCTATATTTCATCCCTATAACGATTTTAGCCACGCCTTCTTTTGCTGCATTTAAGTATATGCAAAGCGGTCATAGCGGTACGTTGGTCAGTCCGAAAATGTTGAGCTGGAATTATGCAATTCGCTATAGCTATTAGCTCTTTGTTGATGGATTCAGTATTGAGTTGAATATTTTAAAAATCCGCAAGGGCCACACTCACATTCAGAAAAAAACTTCGATTTTGGTCAATCAAAAAGGAATTTTAGATATATTTTATTTCGTTCATACTTTACAGAGAAGCTTATTGCCGCACAATTTACATTTACAGAGATATGATAACAATATATCTTTCTACTGAGAAATAATTAAATATTTATATATACTGTTTTAGCATTATTTAAGTAAGACACATCTTTGAGGAAACAACGAAAAGAAAAACCTCAATTACATAACAAAAAAAAAAAATAAATAAATAATAATGATAATAAAAATAAACATATGAGAAGGCTACAATCCACTGTGCGGATCGTTGAATACCCTATCCCATCCTATCTGTAAAACTAAAATCCCCAAAAAGTGGACATGGCTAAAAACACGATGTGGATAAAATAAAGAAAATGACATGGTGACAACAAATTGTTCAGACTGCTTATAAAATACTTTTACGGTTCTACAAAAGACAAGGTTTTCTCCTGCATATGTTATGGGGTAGTGTATAAAAATGGTTTTTATATAAAAACGCCCCCAAAAAGTGGGCGTGGGTTGAAATAGTCTATGGACGAAATGTTCATATTTATACTACTAATAATTCTGCATCAAAAGTTTTTTCGAAAATTTTAAAATTTGACCGAAAAGCGTTTTTTATTAAAAACGCCCCCAAAAAGTGGGCGTGGCAAAAAACTTTATATAAACGAAATATAGATATTAATATTGTCTAAATATGTTGTTCAGAAACTTTTTTAAAATTCCTTACGGTTTGGTCAAAAACTGAGTTTTTCTTAAAAGGGGCGTGGCAGTGGGCGGATTTCAAAAATTTTTACACTTGTTCTGTAGGCAGAGACGACGATCCTATATACCAAATTTCATTATCCTAGCTCAAAATTTAAGGCCTAAAAATCGGTGACGTACAGACGGACGGACAGACAGACATGGCTTAATCGACTCAGCTAGCGATTCTGATCCGATCCATATACTTTGAGGTATATGTAGCTAAATTATTTCTCTATGTTACAAACTAAGTATCAAAACTAATATACCTCTATGGGATAGGGTATAAAAATAACAAATAAATGGATAAATAAAAAAAAATTAATAAATAAATAAATAAATAAATAAATAAATTAATAAATAAATAAATAAATAAGCAAAACAAAAAAAAAAATAAATAAATAAAAAAATAGAGCTAAATAAACATATGAGAGGCTACAATCCGCTATGCGGATCGTTGAATACCCTATCCCATCCCATCCTTTAAATTAATATCCTCAAAATATAGGCCTTATGGCGATGAAATACAGAAAATGACATTGTCACAATATATTGCTCAGACAGTTTCTCAAAATCTTGTGTGGTTCGACAAAAAGCAACGTATTTCTATTGCTAATGCCTTGGGATGGGGTATACAAATGGTTTTTGTAAGAAAACGCCCCCAAAATGTGGGCGTAGGTGAAAATGATCTATGGACAAAATGTTTATATTACCATTTCGGAAGTATTTGCATCAAAATTTTTTTCGAAAGTTTTAAAATTTTGACAAAAAGCGTTTTTTACTAAAAACGCCCCCAAAAAGTGGGCGTGGCAAAAAACTTTGTATGAACGAAATATAGATATTAGGATTGTCTAAATATGCTACTCAGACACTTTTTTGAAATTCCTTACGGTTTGGCCAAAAAATAAGTTTTCCTAAAAAGGGGGCGTGGCAGTGGGCGGATTTCAAAAATTTTTACACTTGTTCTGGTGGCACGGACGAGGATCCTATATACCAAATTTCATTATCCTAGCTCAAAATTTAAGGCCCAAAAACCGCTGACGAACAGACAGACGGACGGACGGACGGACGGACGGACGGACGGACGGACGGACAGACAGACATGGCTTATTCGACTCAGCTAGCGATTCTGAGTCGATCCATATACTTTGAGGTATATGTAGCAAAATTATTTCTCTATGTTACAAACTAAGTATCAAAACTAATATACCCCCCTATGGGATAGGGTATAATAAATAAATCTGACAGAGTAATTTATAACAACAGGGCTACATTTAATAATATACTTATTTATAATTAAAAAACAAAAAGTACGTATTAACATTTAAATAAATAATAAGGATAAGACAACAAATAAAATAAATAAATAAATAGGAATATAAATAAATCAACCAGGAAATATGTAAATAAATTATTTAAAAATAGATAAATAAATAATGAAAGAAAAAAAGAAACATAATAAGGTAATACAAATAACAATTAATTAAATAAACAATTAAAATAAATGAGAGGCTACAATCCGCTATGCGGATCGTTGAATACCCTATCCCATCCCACCCTTTAAATTAATATCCTCAAAATATAGGCCTAATGGCGATGAAATACAGAAAATGACATTGTCACAATATATTGCTCAGACAGTTTCTCAAAATCTTGTGTGGTTCGACAAAAAACAACGTATTTCTATTGCTAATGCCTTGGGATGGGGTATACAAATGGTTTTTTTTAAGAAAACGCCCCCAAAATGTGGGCGTAGGTGAAAATAATCTATGGACAAAATGTTTATATTACCATTGCGGAAGTATTTGCATCAAAAATTTTTTCGAAAGTTTTAAAATTTGGACAAAAAGCGTTTTTTACTAAAAACGCCCCCAAAAAGTGGGCGTGGCAAAAAACTTTGTATGAACGAAATATAGATATTAGGATTGTCTAAATATGCTACTCAGACACTTTTTTGAAATTCCTTACGGTTTGGCCAAAAAATAAGTTTTCCTAAAAAGGGGGCGTGGCAGTGGGCGGATTTCAAAAATTTTTACACTTGTTCTGGTGGCACGGACGAGGATCCTATATACCAAATTTCATTATCCTAGCTCAAAATTTAAGGCCCAAAACCGCTGACGACCAGACAGACGGACGGACGGACGGACAGACAGACATGGCTAATTCGACTCAGCTAGCGATTCTGAGTCGATCCATATACTTTGAGGTATATGTAGCAAAATTATTTCTCTATGTTACAAACTAAGTATCAAAACTAATATACCCCCCTATGGGATAGGGTATAAACAGCTGATGTCGACATATACAAAAAAGGAAATTTCGAGGGTGGGATTACATACGTTATGAAATTCGTAAATTTGAAATACATTTAGTCGCAGTACAAGAAAAACGTTAATGAATTTCACAAATTTTTCTTTATTAAAATACTATCAAGAAGAGTGATCTATCCGGTCTCGTGGCTATCTACTAAACTGAGGAAATATTTTCCCGTGATGTTGCGACGTTGCCGTTGCCGGGTTGGCGTCGATGTGGACGATTCTCATTGGCTGGTGCAGGCGGCTTCTTTTACACAGCCGTGGTGTCACTTGACGTGCGCGTCCCCCGCCAAAGAGGCCCCCCAGAAGACTTAGCCGCTCTACAGGTAGCGGGCAGGAAGCTGGACGCGGCGACCTGTACGGGTGCGGGTAGGCTGAGGTGATGTAAGTTGTGGCGGTTGGCGGTAAGACGCCGAGGGTGTAGGCGGTGTTGTTCCTTCGCCTTGGTCGATTTCCAGATATGCTGGTCCGTTGAAATTTTCGTCCGCTTCCCTCGGGTGGTGAGAGTGAAGAATTTGTCGTGGCGTTCGGCTTTGACCGAGTCGTTGCGAATGAATGCGTGACTCGACGTCTGTAGATCTTGGTGTACGAATGGGAGCTGTTGAGTATGCCAAGCTGTCTGCTGCGGTCTAGTTTGGTGCATCATATGTCGAAGGTCTTTGATGAATTCGCTTTGCGAACATTGGGTACGCTTCTGGCCACCTGGTGTAACGATCGATGACCGTCAAAAGATAGCGGTACCCGTCGGAAGGCGGGAAAGGCCCTAGGATGTCGATGTTGATGTTGGCGGAGCTTTCGTCGGGTGGTGCGTATCGTTGTAGTTCCGTTCTCGAATGACGATGTACTTTCGTATTTATACCCTATCCCATAGGGGTATATTAGTTTGTAACATAGAGAAATAATTTAGCTACACATACCTCAAAGTATATGGATCGACTCAGAATCGCTAGCTGAGTCGAATTAGCCATGTCTGTCTGTCTGTCCGTCCGTCCGTCCGTCTGTCTGTTCGTCACCGATTTTTGGGCCTTAAATTTTGAGCTACGATAATGAAATTTGGTATATGGGATCCTTGGCCGAGTCACCAGAACAAGTGTAAAAATTTTTAAAATCCACCCACTGCCACGCCCCCTTTTAGAAAAAACGTAGTTTTAAGCCAAACCGTAAGGAATTTCAAAAAAGTGTGTAAGCAACATATTAAGACAATCCTAATATCTATATTTCGTCCATACAAAGTTTTTTGCCACGCCCACTTTTTGGGGGCGTTTTTAGTAAAAAACGTTTTTTGTCCAAATTTTAAAACTTTCGAAAAAAATTTTGATGCAAATACTTCCGCAATGGTAATATAAACATTTTGTCTATAGATCCCAAGGCATTAGCAATAGAAAACCGTTGTTTTTTGTCGAACCACAAAAGATTTTGATAAACTGTCTGAGCAATATATTGTGACAATGTCATTTTCTGTATTTCATCGCCATAAGGCCTAGATTTTGAGGATATTAATTTTAAGGATGGGATGGGATAGGGTTTTCAACGATCCGCATAGCGGATTGTAGCGTCTCATATGTTTTGACATGGTATGCAAATTTGGGCAAAATTTGCGCAGTCTTGTCGGATTTTAGGCCAAATGAACCGCTCGGTCATAAGGCGTGCTGAGGCGTGGCGGCCTGGGTGTGAGAGGTCGTGTGTGGCGTCGAATGGTTTGCGGAGGTCTTTAGTTATGTACGGTCGAATTTGGTTGTATGCCACGTCACAATAGATTGGTTTGTCTAGGTGAGGAAAAGAAAACAATGTTAGTTGCATTGAGTGCGCAGAGTTACCTTCGAGGAGCTGTCGAAGCTCAACGTCTTCTTTCTGCTATTCTGCGAGTTTCGAATAGAGGTCGTCCTTGGCGTTGACAGCCCCGATACGTGACAACAGGTCTGCTGCGTGGTTATCCTCGACCTTAATGAAGCGAATGTCGGTGGTAAATTCGCTGATGAACGACAGGTAATTTGTTTGCCGCGGCGATGACTTCTCTGGTCGTTGCTTGAAGTGGACGATTAGCGGCTTGTGGTCTGTTAGGATGTGGAATTTACGTTGTCACTTGGGCTTGGGTTTCCTTGTTCGTCGGAGGACATCACGTCGGGGTCACCACTTTAGTCGCAGTACAAGAAAAACGTTAATGAATTTCACAAATTTGTCCTTTATTAAAAAGCTATCAAGAAGAGTGATCTATCCGGTCTCCTGGCTATCGACTAGACTGAGGAAATATTTTCCCGTGATGTTGCGACGTTGTCGGGTTGGCGTTGATGTGGACGATTCTCATTGGCTGGTGCAGGCGGCTTCTTTCAAGCAGCCGAGGTGTCACTTGACGTGCCCGGTGCTGCCAACGCGTACTTGCTTGGCGAGTCTAAACCCCCCGCCGAGTTGCTTCAAATTCAATTACATAGTTTATATAGGTAATATTTTAATATATAATTTTTTACACTTGTTCTGCTGGGAGCAACAAAGATCACGTGTACCAAATTTCATATTTTTAGCTCAAAATGTAAGGCCTAAAAACTGGTGACGTATGGACGGACGGACAGACATGGCAAAATCGGCTCAGCTAGAGATTCTGAGTCGATCCATATACTTTCATTGTCTTTAATTCTTTATTTCGCTATGTTACAAACTATTCCCCATTATTAGCTAATCAGCGTTTTTATACCCTATCCCATAGGGGGGTATATTAGTTTTGACATTAAGTTTGTAACATAGAGAAATAATTTCGATACATATACCTCAAAGTATATGGATCTATTCAGAATCGCTAGCTGAGTCGATTAAGCCATGTCTGTCTGTCCGTCCGTCCGTCCGTCCGTCCGTCTGTGTGTCACCGATTTTTGGGCCTTAAATTTTGAGCTAGATTGTTGAAATTTGGTATATAGACTCTCTGGCCGACGAAGCAGAACAAGTGTAAAAATTTTTGAAATCCGCCCACTGCCACGCCCCCTTTTTGAAAAACGAAGTTTAAAGCCAAACCGTAAGGAATTTCAAAAAAAGTGTCTGAGCAGCATATTTAGACAATCTGAATGTCTATATTTCGTTCATACAAAGTTTTTTGCCACGCCCACTTTTTGGGGGCGTTTTTAGTAAAAAACGCTTTTGTCCAAATTTTAAAACTTTCGAAAAAAAATTTGATGCAAATACTTTCGCAATGGTAATATAAACATTTTGTCCATAGATCATTTTCACCTGCGCCCACATTTTGGGGGCGTTTTCTTACAAAAACCATTTGTATACCCCATCCCAAGGCATTGCCAATAGAAATACGTTGGTTTTTGTCGAACCACAAAAGATTTTGATAAACTGTCTGTGCAATATATTGTGACAATGTCATTTTCTGTATTTCATCGCCATAAGGCCTATATTTTGAGGATATTAATTTTAAGGATGGGATGGGATAGGGTATTCAACGATCCGCACAGCGGGTTGTAGCCTCTCATATGTTTTAATATGAGGGTATATATATATATCAAAACTATTATACCAATTATGGGATAGAATATAAAAACAATATATAATTATAATATAATATATTTTTTTTTATATGTATCGCCTGTTCATAAACATAGAACAAAAACATATGAGAGGCTACAATCCGCTGTGCGGATCGTTGAATACCCTATCCCATCCCATCCTTAAAATTAATATCCTCAAAATATAGGCCTTATGGCGATGAAATACAGAAAATGACATTGTCACAATATATTCCTCAGACAGTTTATCAAAATCTTTTGTGGTTCGACAACAAACAACGTATTTCTATTGCTAATGCCTTGGGATGGGGTATACAAATGGTTTTTGTAAGAAAACGCCCCCAAAATGTGAGCGTAGGTGAAAATGATCTATAGACAAAATGTTTATATTACCATTGCGGAAGTATTTGCATCAAAAATTTTTTCGAAAGTTTTAAAATTTGGACAAAAAGCGTTTTTTACTAAAAACGCCCCCAAAAAGTGGGCGTGGCAAAAAACTTTGTATGGACGAAATATAGATATTAAGATTGTCTAAATATGCTGCTCAGGCACTTTTTTGAAATTCCTTACGGTTTGGCTTAAAACTACGTTTTTCTAAAAAGGGGGCGTGGCAGTGGGCGGATTTCAAAAATTTTTACACTTGTTCTGCTTCGTCGGCCAGAGAGTCTATATACCAAATTTGAACTCTCTAGCTCAAAATTTAAGGCCCAAAAATCGGTGACACACAGACGGACGGACGGACGGACGGACGGACGGACGGACGGACGGACGGACGGACGGACGGACGGACGGACGGACGGACAGACAGACATGGCTTAATCGACTCAGCTAGCGATTCTGAATCGATCCATATACTTTGAGGTATATGTATCGAAATTATTTCTCTATGTTACAAACTTAATGTCAAAACTAATATACCCCCCTATGGGATAGGGTATAAACATATGAGAAGGCTACAATCCGCTGTGCGGATCGTTGAATACCCTATCCCATCCTATCCATAAAACTAAAATCCCCAAAAAAGGGGACATGGCTAAAAACACGATGTGGATAAATAGAAAAAATGATATAGTGACAACAAATTCTTCAGACTGCTTACAAAACACTTTAACGGTTCTACAAAAGACAAGGTTTTCTCTTGCATATGTAATGGGGTAGTGTATAAAAATGGTTTTTATATAAAAACGCCCCCAAAAAGTGGGCGTATGTTAAAATGGTATATAGAAGAAATGTTCATATTAATAATGTTAATGATTCTGCATCAAAATTTTTTTCGAAAAATTTAAAATTTGACCGAAAACAGTTTTTTATTGAAAACGCCCCCAAAAAGTGGGCGTGGCAAAAAACTTTATATGGACGAAATATAAATATTAATATTGTCTAAATATGTTGTTTAGAAAGTTTTTTAAAATTCCTTACGGTTTGGTCAAAAACTGAGTTTTTCTTAAAAGGGGGCGTGGCAGTGGGCGGATTTCAAAAATTTTTACACTTGTTCTGTAGGCAGAGACGAGGATCCTATATACCAAATTTCATTATCCTAGCTCAAAATTTAAGGCCTAAAAATCGGTGACGTACAGACGGACGGACGGACGGACGGACAGACAGACATGGCTTAATCGACTCAGCTAGCGATTCTGATTCGATCCATATACTTTGAGGTATATGTAGCAAAATTATTTCTCTATGTTACAAACTAAGTATCAAAACTAATATACCCCTATGGGATAGGGTATAAACATATGAGAAGAGTACAATCCCCTGTGCGGATCGTTTAATACCCTATCCCATCCCATCCTTAAAATTAATATCTCAAAAAAGTGGGCTTTATAAGCCTATAATATAGAAAATGACATTGTCACAACACATTGTTCAAACAGTTTATCAGAATCTTTTGTTGTTTGACAAAACACATCGTTTTCCACCTGCATATGCTATGGGGTAGGGTATACAAACAGTTTTTGTAAGAAAACGCCCTCAAAAAGTGGGCGTGGGCTAAAATGGTCTATAGAGGAAATGTTTATATTAATATTACTAACTATTCTGCATCAAAATTATTTTCGAAAATTTTAAAACTTCACCGTAAAACGTTTTTTTATTAACAACGCCCCCAAAAAGTGGGCGTGGCAAAAAACTTTATGTAAACGAAATATAGATATTACGATTCTCTAACTACGTTTCTCAGACATTTTTTTAAAATTCCTTATGGTTTAGCCAAAAAACACGTTTTTCTAAAAAGGGGGCGTGGCAGTGGGCGGATTTTAAAAATGTTTACACTTGTTCTTCTGGGAGCAACAAAGAGCACGTGTACCAAATTTCATCCTTCTAGCTCAAAATTTAAGGCCCAAAAACTGGTGACGTACGGACGGACGGACGGACGGACAGACATGGCTAAATCGACTCAGCTATCGATTCTGAGTCGATCCATATACTTTGAGGTATATGTAGCTAAATTAGTTCTCTATGTTACAAACTATGTATCAAAACTAATATACCCCTATGGGATAGGGTATAAACATATGAGAGGCTACAATCCGCTATGCGGATCGTTGAATACCCTATCCCATCCCATCCTTTAAATTAATATCCTCAAAATATAGGCCTTATGGCGATGAAATACAGAAAATGACATTGTCATAATATATTGCTCAGACAGTTTCTCAAAATCTTTTGTGGTTCGACAAAAAACAACGTATTTCTATTGCTAATGCCTTGGGATGGGATATACAAATGGTTTTTGTAAGAAAACGCCCCCAAAATGTGGGCGTAGGTGAAAATGATCTATGGGCAAAATGTTTATATTACCATTGCGGAAGTATTTGCATCAAAATTTTTTTCGAAAGTTTTAAAATTTGGACAATAAGTGTTTTTTACTAAAAACGCCCCCAAAAAGTGGGCGTGGCAAAAAACTTTGTATTAACGAAATATAGATATTAGGATTGTCTAAATATGCTGCCCAGACACTTTTTTGAAATTCCTTACGGTTTGGCCAAAAAATGGGTTTTCCAAAAAAGGGGGCGTGGCAGTGGGCGGATTTCAAAAATTTTTACACTTGTTCTGGTGGCACGGACGAGGATCCTATATACCAAATTTCATTATCCTAGCTCAAAATTTAAGGCCCAAAAATCGGTGACGAACAGACAGACGGACGGACGGACGGACGGACGGACAGACAGACATGGCTAATTCGACTCAGCTAGCGATTCTGAGTCGATCCATATACTTTGAGGTATATGTAGCAAAATTGTTTCTCTATGTTACAAACTAAGTATCAAAACTAATATACCCCCCTATGGGATAGGGTATAAAAATGCACATCTGATTCAGATACAAACACATTGGATGGTGTTTCGGAATCATGGGTATTGAAAAGTTGAACTGCGTTGTTTACAAGAGTATCTGTATTTGCATCCCCTAGGTGTTGAGATACAGCATGATTTTGTGAAAAATTAACACCTAGTGCATTGGCTTTATCCGTGTCTGTGTAAAATGTTGTTATATTATTTTTAAGGCATGGAATTTGTTTCTTTTTATCTTTAATGACTTTCATTATATTCCAAAAGGGTTTTGAGGATTAATCCAATGACTTAAGTTTACTATTCCATAGCTTGTTTCGATGGTTTTGAATACATTGAGATATTTCCTTGTTCAGTTGTGTTACTTGATCTCTGAAAAATGGTTGTCTGTATTTTTGCCAATTACGTCTATGCATGTTTCTTATTTTAATTAGCTCCAATACATGAGCAGGCATTTTAAAACAATAACGTTTTTCAGCTACTTTTGGGACACTAACATTAACTGAATCTAAAATGTGATCTGAAAATTGTTTGACAACATCATCTACATCTTGTTTATTAGAGATATTTTCAAGATTCGTATTCATGAATTGTAGTTTTCTTTTTATCACACTACGGAAAGTTTTCCAGTTAGCATTTTTCATGTCTTGGAAATATTGCAATTCGCTATAGCTATTAGCTCTTTGTTGATGGATTCAGTATATAGTTGATTATTTTAAAAATCCGCAGCGGCCACAATCACATTCAGAAAAAAACGTCGATTTTGGTCAATCAAAAAGGAATTTTGATAAAATATTTAATTAAAATATCCATACAATCTCATTTGCTATAATTCACCTATATCTACTCTTTAGCCATGCCAATTTTTAGCGGATGCTTTACTCATGAAAAGAAATGTGATAGGGTTTACAAAAATTCAAATACATATTTGATTTAATATAGTGTATGTAGACTTTTTCAGCCAAGTGTATATACAATAAACATATTATGTACGCTACGCTTACTACCAAACCGAACAGAACATTTAAAAAAATGTGTAGTATCATACGATTGGATGATAATAGATTAAGTCAATAGTTAATGTTATCAATTTTGTTCTATATTTGGACAAAGTGTAAAAGAAATGCAAATATTATCAGTCATAATATTGATATTAGTATTAATTTGACCTCTAATGATAATCTCAACATACTGAATTATATTCAAAAGAATATATATTTGGTTGTTTCTTATTTCAGTACGATTTTGTGTGTGGCTTGAAAAGGTTCATATATACGTGTTTTTCTACAGAGAAGTAAAATAACCTAAAAAAATGAGCTCTAATATTATAAATGGACTTGAAATAGCTAAGTACGCCAAGTAATATATTTTTAAATATGATGGTATCTTAACATTCTGTAATTTGTGTAGTGATATTAAACTTAAACTGAAAACTGATGTTCAAAAATTACGGAATGAACTTAAAAATTTTCAACCCTGTCTATGCATCATTCAAGTGGGTGGCAGAGAAGACTCGAATGTTTACATCCGTATGAAACTAAAAGCAGCTTATGAGATTGGCATCGATGTAAGACATATTGAACTTCCACGGACGATTACCGAAACTGAATTAATTTCAAAAGTATGTAATTTAACAGCTAGATAGCATATATTGCAAAAAAAAAACAATATATGTATTATTTTTTAGATTAATGAATTAAATAATAATAATGAAGTCCATGGGATAATTGTTCAAATGCCATTAGACTCAGATAATATAATAGATTCCCACAAGGTTACAAATACAGTTTGTCCAGAAAAAGACGTTGATGGGTAAGTCCGAAAATCAAAATTCTTATCGGTGCCCATTAAATCTAAGCATATTGCAGATTGCATGTGATAAACGAAGGTCAGCTAGCCGTTGGAGATCTTAGTGGATTCTTACCTTGTACACCACTTGGATGTATAGAACTTATTAAGCATACCAATACAATGATAACTGGGTCCCGAGCTGTGGTCCTAGGGCGAAGTAAGATTATAGGAACGCCAGTTGCTGAACTTCTTAAGTGGGAACATGCTACGGTAACAGTATGTCATTCGAAAACAAACAACTTACAAGAAATAGTAAGTATATTAAAACTTCAAAAATTAATGAATTCATTTGTATTAGAAGGTTGACTATATATATATATATATATATATATATATATACCTCTAATTGTCACTACACATCTTAATTTTATACAAAGTTACCCTAAGTATTTGTTACACTGCAAAAATCAGATAATAATTTTATAAACAAATGTCTCAAATTTGTTTTTCGAAATCGGCTTATGAAATTGGTAAATGAAAAGAGATGGTATTTATACTATCTATAATCTCTTAGTCAATACAAAGATTTTTAATGAATTCAATTGCATGTAATAAGGGATGACGTTTTGTAGTTGCTGTCCAACTGTTCATACAATGTAACATGGTTTTTCCGCGGACTAGTCGAAATTTTCTATAGGTATCACCACCCTTTTTGATAGCTGACTTGATCTAGCCATAGAACAAGCGTAAAAGTGTAAAAACATATGAGAAGGCTACAATCCACTGTGCGGATCGTTTAATACCCTATCCCATCCCATCCTTAAAATGTGTATCCCCAAATTGTGGGCTTTATGGTAATGATATATAGAAAATGACTTTGTCACAAGATATTGTTCTTCCAGTTTATAAAAATATTTTATGGTTCGACAAAGAACAACGTTTTCTATTGCATACACAAATTGGGTATACAAGTGGTTTTTGTAAGGAAACGCCCCCAAAAAATGGGCGTGGGTTAAAATGATGTATAGACGAAATGTTCATATTATCATAGAAAATGATCATGCATCGAAAGTTTTTCCAAATATTTTAAGAATGTAACAAAAAATGTTTCTTTAAAACCCCCCAAAAAGTGGGCGTAGCAAAAAACGTTGTGTTGACGAAATATAGATATTGCGATTCTCTAAATATGTTGTTCAGACACGATTTCAAAATTCCTTACGGTTTTCTGCTGGGACCAACAGAGAGCACGTGTGCCAAATTTCATCATTCTAGCTCAAATATAAGGCCAAAAAACTGGTGACATACGGACGGGCAGACGGACAGACGGACGGATAGACATGGCTGAGTCGATCCATATACCTTAAGGTATATCTAGCTAAACTATTTCTCTATGTTACAAACGATGTATCAAACAAGAGCCAGGTTGGGGCTGTGCCGTCGTGGTAACTTCCCAACCATGTAAAAAACCATGAGTTATGAGAGAGACACAACTAGCCTCGGATAATGAAACTCCTTATATGGCAATAAGACCCGTTACGTCAATGTACGTGTAAGAACACTCTACACCCCAGTGCTACCCAGAAACTTGAGTCTGTCCTCACGCGGTACAAGGCAGATATAACCGCAATCCAGGAGATACGATGGATAGGATCAGGTATAATGAAGAGAAAAAATTGCGATATTTATTACAGCTGTAATTTATTACATTTATTACATATTGCATGTATTAGGATGCGAATTCGTCGTGGGAAATCGGCTTAGGACAAAAGTCATTGACTTCAAGCCGATAAGTGATCGCCTTTCTCTTATGAATTATGGTAATGAAATATAGAAAATGACGTTGTCACAAGATATTGTTCTTCCAGTTTATAAAAATATTTTATGGTTCGACAAAGAACAACGTTTTCTATTGCATACACAAATTGGGTATACAAGTGGTTTTTGTAAGGAAACGCCCCCCAAAAATGGACGTGGGTTAAAATGATGTATAGACGAAATGTTCATATTATCATAGAAAATGATCATGCATCGAAAGTTTTTCCAAATATTTTAAGAATGTAACAAAAAATGTTTTTTTAAAACCCCCCAAAAATTGGGCGTAGCAAAAAACTTTGTGTTGACGAAATATAGATATTGCGATTCTCTAAATATGTTGTTCAGACACTTTTTCAAAATTCCTTACGGTTTTCTGCTGGGACCAACAGAGAGCACGTGTGCCAAATTTCATCATTCTAGCTCAAATATAAGGCCAAAAAACTGGTGACATACGGACGGGCGGACGGACAGACGGACGGATAGACATGACTGAGTCGATCCATATACTTTAAGGTATATCTAGCTAAACTATTTCTCTATGTTACAAACTATGTATCAAACAAGGGCCAGGTTGGGGCTGTGCCGTCGTGGTAACCTCCCAACCATGTAAAAAACCATGAGTTATGAGAGAGACACAACTAGCCTCGGATAATAAAAGTCCTTATATGGCAATAAGACCCGTAACCTCAATGGACGTGTAAGAACACTCTACCCCCGTTCTACCCAGAAACTTGAGTCTGTCCTCACGCGGTACAAGGCAGATATAACCGCAATCCAGGAGATACGATGGATAGGATCAGGTATAATGAAGAGAAAAAATTGCGATATTTATTACAGCTGCAATTTATTACATTTATTACAGATTGCATGTATTAGGATGCGAATTCGTCGTGGGAAATCGGCTTAGGACAAAAGTCATTGACTTCAAGCCGATAAGTGATCGCCTTTCTCTGATACGCATCAAAGCTACGTTTCATAACACAAGCCTAATATGTGCACACACTAATGGATTAATAATACACTAATACGGTGATAAGTAGCACTAGGTTCCCAAAGCTAAGGATCCACACAGCAACCTGGCGCTCTCCAGACGGTCGAACCGCCAACCAAATTGACCATGTGCTAATGCACACCAGAAAGCGCTGCAGCGCAAAAGAAGGGCAGCGAGAGAAGAGTATCGAGCCAGGAGAAGGGAGGAAAAGAGGACCCTGCGTAGAAAGAAGAGAGCCTAAGCAGCCTCCCAGCTCAAGGAAATCGAATTGTCGCGCGGTCATAACAACCTCCGGAGGTTTTATAAAAAGGCAAGCAACTGGCTGCTGGCTACAAAACCGGAACGCAGGCTCTTCGAGATAGCGAAGGAAACCTAGTCACCGAAGCGCAGAGAATAGTAGATGCGTTTAAGCAGCATTTCCATTAGCTGCTAAATGGGCATCATGTTGAGAAGAAGTTGGCCTAGCTATAAAAAAGCTTAAGAACAACAAGGCCGCAGGTTTTGATGGCTTACCAGCGGAGCTTTTTATACCCTATCCCATAGGGGTATATTAGTTTTGATACTTAGTTTGTAACATAGAATAATAATTTTGCTACACATACCTCAAAGTATATGGATCGACTCAGAATCGCTAGCTGAGTCGATTAAGCCATGTCTGTCTGTCCGTCCGTCCTTCCGTCCGTCCGTCTGTACGTCACCGATTTTTAGGCCTTAAATTTTGAGCTAGGATAATGAACTTTGGTATATAGGATCCTCGTCTCTGCTTACAGAACAAGTGTAAAAAATTTTTGAAATCCGCCCACTGCCACGCCCCCTTTTAAGAAAAACTCAGTTTTTGACCAAACCGTAAGGAAATTTAAAAAAGTTTCTGAACAACATATTTAGACAATATTAATATCTATATTTCGTCCATATAAAGTTTTTTGCCACGCCCACTTTTTGAGGGTGTTTTCAATAAAAAACTGTTTTCGGTCAAATTTTAAATTTTTCGAAAAAAAATTTTGATGCAGAATCATTAACATTATTAATATAAACATTTCGTCCATATACCATTTAACCCACGCCCACTTTTTGGGGGCGTTTTTATATAAAAACCATTTTTATACACTAAACCATAACATATGCAGGAGAAAACCTTGTCTTTTGTAGAACCGTAAAAGTCTTTTGTAAGCAGTCTGAAGAATTTGTTGTCACTATATCATTTTTTCTATTTTATCCACATCGTGTTTTTAGCCATGCCCACTTTTTGGGGATTTTAGTTTTATGGATAGGATGGGATAGGGTATTCAACGATCCGCACAGCGGATTGTAGCCTTCTCATATGTTTAAATATGGTGGTGATGTTTTGGTAGGGAGCATGTACCGAATTATCAACCAAGTATCTGTGGAAGAAAACATTTCCGATGACTGGACTATCAGCGCCATATGCCCCATCTACAAAAAAGGCGATCCTATGTATTGCAGGAACTATCGAGGCATAACCCTGCTTAATGTCGCACACAAGATCCTATCCAACTTACTGTGTGAAAGTCTTAAACCATTCTGCAACACACTAATCCGCACGTACCAGAATGGCCAACGAATTTCAAGTCGAAACTCACCACCTATTCATCGATTTCAAAGCCGCGTATGATAGCATACATCGTTAGGAGCTCTATATGGCGAAGCCGGGAGGCAATATTTTCAACAGGTCCGTCCAGCTGATGGGCTATGCGGACAAAACGTCAATATTTATAGCAGCAATTTCGAGGTAGTTAACATAAACTCCACGAATGACACCCTAGTGGAGATCCGTAGAAGATTACCCCAGGAAACCGTTGCTACTTCGGTTTGGCGAAACAACTGGGTTCAAAACTCCTAACTCAAAGGACGAAATATGTGCTCTACAAAACCCTTATCCTGCCAGTTCTGCTTTATGGTTCCTTGTGCTGGACGATAAGCAAGAAGGGAGAGCTGATACTGGGCTCCTTGGAAAGAAAAATACTTCGGCGGATGTTTGGTCCTATGCACGAGGATGGCGAATGGAGGAGAAGATACAACCGCGAACTCTATGAGCTGTACCAAGATGTGGATGTAGTCCAAAAAGCCAAAACACGTCGACTGCATTGGATCGGCCACATCGAGCGAATGGATAATAATGTTCCAGCTAAGAGGATCTTCGAATCCCAGCCTCCAGGTTCGAGAAGACCAGGAAGATCGAACCTCCGTTTCAAAGACCAAGCCATCGCGGATGCCAGGATGCCTTGGTTTAGACAACTGAAAGCATCGAGCCAGGGATCGTAGACGATGGAAAGCTGCAGTGTCTCAGGCAGAGACTCTTCACGGGTCGGGAGCCCGATAATGTAATTTAAGTTTTTTTTACCACGCCCACTTTTTGGGGGTGTTTTCCGAAAAAATTTCGATGCAAAATCATTGGTAATATTTATCGGCACATTTCATCTTTAGACCATATTATCCCATGACCACTTTTTGGGGGCGTTTCTATATACACCACCCCATAACATATGCAGGAGAAAAACCTTGTCTTTTGTAGATCTGTAAAAGTGTTCTATAAACTGTCTGAACAATTTGTTGTGACAACGTGATTTTCTATATTTAATCCCCATCGTGTTTTAAGCCATGTCCACTTTTTGGGGATATTACTTTTCAGATGGGATGGGATAGGGTATTCAACGATCCGCACAGCGGTTTGTATCCTTCGCATATGTTTATACCCTATCCCATAGGGGTATATTAGTTTTGATACATAGTTTGTAACATATAAAAATAATTTAGCTACATATGCCTCAAAGTATATGGATCGACTCAGAATCGATAGCTGAGTCGATTTAGCCATGTGTGTCCGTCCGTCCGTCCATACGTCGCCAGTTTTTGGTCCTTAAATTTTGAGCTAGAATGATTAAATTTAGCACACGTGCTCTCTGTTGCTCCCAGCAGAACAAGTGTCAAAATTTGTGAAATCCGCCCACTGCCACATCCCTTTTTAGAAAAACGTAGTGTTTGGCTTAACCGTTAAGAATTTTGAAAAAGTGTCTGAACAACATATTTACAGATTCTGAATACCTATATTTCGTCCATATAAAGTTTTTTACCACGCAAATTTTTTGGGGGCGTTTTTAGTAAAAAATGGTTTTCGGTACCTTCATTTTTAAAATATTTAAAAAAAACTTTTGATGCAGGATCGTTGGTTATGATATAATAAACATTTCGTCCTTAGATCATTTTAACCAACGCCTACTTTTCGGGGCGTTTCATTAAAAAAAAAACCCTTGTACACCCTACACCATAACATATGCAGGAGAAACGAGTTATTCTTTGTCGAACTATAAAAGATTTTAATAAACTGTTTGAACAATGTATTGCATCTGAATAATATGTTATCATTTTCTATATTTCATCTTAATAAAACCTACTTTTTTGGGATATTAATTTTAAGGATTGAACGATCCGTACAGCGGATTGTAGCCTCCTAATATGTTTATACCCTGTCCCATAGGGGTATATTAGTTTTGACATTAAGTATGTAGCAAAGAGAAATAATTTCGATACATATACCTCAAAGTATATGGTTCGATTCAGAATCGCTAGCTGAGTCAATTAAGCCATGTCTGTCTGTCTGTCCGTCCATCCGTCCGTACGTTACCAGTTTTTGGGCCTTAAATTTTGAGCTAGAATGATGAAATTAGGTACACGTGGTCTTTGTTGCTCCCAGCAGAACATGTGTAAAATTTTTTGAAATTCGCCCACTGTCACGCCCCCTTTTTAGAAAAACGTAGTTTTTGGCCAAACCTTAAGGGCTTTAAAAAAAGTGTCTGAGAAGCGTAGTTAGACAATCGTAATATCTATATTTCGTTCATATAAAGTTTTTGCCACGCCCACTTTTTGGGGACGTTTTAAATAAAACACGTTTTTCGGTCAAATTTTAATATTTGCGAAAAAAAAATTGATGCAGATTCATTAGTAATATTAATATGAACATTTCCTCTATAGACCATATTAACCCACGCCCAATTTTAGGGGGCGTTTTTATATGAAAACCATTTTTATACACTACCCCATAACATATGCAGGAGAAAAACCATGTCTTTTGTAGAACCGTACAATTTGTAGCCTTCTCATATGTTTTTATACCCTATCCCATAGGGGTATATTAGTTTTGATACATAGTTTGTAACATAGAGAAATAATTTAGCTAGATATACCTCAAAGTATTTGGATCGACTCAGAATCGATAGCTGAGTCGATTTAGCCATGTCTGTCCGTCCGTCCGTACGTCACCAGTTTTTGGCCTTAAATTTTGTGCTAGAAGGATGAAATTTGGTACACGTGCTCCTTGTTGCTCCCAGCAGAACAAGTGTAAAAAATTTTGAAATCCGCCTACTGCCACGGACCCTTTTTAGAAAAACGTATTTTTGGCCAAACCATAAGGAATTTTGAAAAACTTTCTGAACAACATACTTAGACAATCGGAATATCTGTATATCGTTCATATAAAGTTTTTTGCCACACCCACATTTTGGGGGCGTTTTTAATAAAAAACGTTTTTCGGTCAAATTTTATTAATATTCGAAAAAAACTTTTGATGCAGAATCATTAGTAAAATAAATATGAACATTTCGTCCATAGATTATTTTAACCCCCGCCCACTTTTTTTTGGGCGTTTTTATATAAAAAACATATGAGAGGCTACAATCCGCTATGCGGATCGTTGAATACCCTATCCCATCCCATCCTTTAAATTAATATCCTCAAAATATAGGCCTTATGGCGATGAAATACACTAAATGCCATTGTCACAATATATTGCTCAGACAGTTTCTCAAAATCTTTTGTGGTTCGACAAAAAACAACGTATTTCTATTGCTAATGCCTTGGGATGGGGTATACAAATGGTTTTTGTAAGAAAACGCCCTCAAAATGTGGGCGTTGGTGAAAATGATCTATGGACAAAATGTTTATATTACCATTGCGGAAGTATTTGCATCAAAAATTTTTTCGAAAGTTTTAAAATTTGGAAAAAAACGTTTTTTACTAAAAACGCCCCCAAAAAGTGGGCGTGGCAAAAAACTTTGTATGAACGAAATATAGATATTAGGATTGTCTAAATATGCTGCTCAGACACTTTTTTGAAATTTTTTACGGTTTGGCCAAAAACTAAGTTTTCCAAAAAAGGGGGCGTGGCAGTGGGCGGATTTCAGAAATTTTAACATTTGTTCTGGTGGCACGGACGAGGATCCTATATACCAAATTTCATTATCCTAGCTCAAAATTTAAGGCCCAAAAATTGGTGACGAACAGACAGACGGACGGACGGACGGAAGGACAGACAGACATGGCTAATTCGACTCAGCTAGCGATTCTGAGTCGATCCATATACTTTGAGGTATATGTAGCAAAATTATTTCTCTATGTTACAAACTAAGTATCAAAACTAATATACCCCCCTATGGGTTTTTTGCCTTAAATTTTGAGCTAGAAGGATGAAATTTGGTACACGTGCTCTTTGTTGCTCCCAGCAGAACAAGTGTAAAAATTTTTGAAATCCGCCCACTGCCACGCCCCTTTTTAGAAAAACGTTTTTTTTGGCCAAACCATAAGGAATTTTGAAAAACATTCTGAACAACATATTTAGACAATCAGAATATCTGTATTTTGTTCATATAAAGTTTTTTGCCACGCCCAGTTTTTGGGGGCGTTTTTAATAAAAAACGTTTTTCGGTCAAATTTTAATATTTTCGGAAAAACATTTGATGCAGAATCATTAGTATTATAAATATGAACATTTCGTCTATAGACCATTTTAACCCCCGCCCACTTTTTTGGGGCGTTTTTATATAAAAACCATTTTTATACACTACCCCATAACATATGCAGCAGAAAACCTTGTCTTTTGTAGACCCGTAAAAGTTTTTTATAAGCAGTCTGAAGAATTTGTTGTCACCATGTCATTTTCTTTATTTTATCCACGTTGTGTTTTTAGCCATGTCCACTTTTTGGGGATTTTAGTTTTACAGATAGGTTGGGATAGGGTATTCAACGATCCACAAAGTGGATTGTAGCCTTCTCATATGTTTATACCCTATCCCATAGGGGTATATTAGTTTTGATACTTAGCTTGTAACATAGAGAAATAATTTAGCTACCTATACCTCAAAGATTATGGATCGATTCAGAATCGCTAGCTGAGTCGAATTAGCCATGTCTGTCTGTCCGTCCGTCCGTCTGTACATCACGGATTTTTAGGCCTTAAATTTTGAGTTAGGATAATGAAATTTGGTATATGGGATTCTCGTCTCTGCCTACAGAACATGTAAACATTTTTGAAATCCGCCCACTGCCACGCCCCCTTTTAAGATAAACTCAGTTTTTGGCCAAACCGTAAGGAATTTTAAAAAAGTGTCTGAGAAGCATATTTAGAGAATCGTAATATCTATATTTCGTCTATTCAAAGTTTTTTGCCACGCCCACTTTTTGGGGGCGTTTTCCATAAAAAAACTTTTTTGGCCAAACTTGAAAATTTTCGAAAAAAATTTTGATGCAAAATCATTGGTAGTATTAATATGAACATTTCATCAGTAGACCATTTTAACCCACGCCCACCTTTTGGGGGCGTTTTCCTACAAAAACCATTTGTATGCCCTACCCCAAGGCATATGCAATACAAAAACGTGGTTTTTTGTCGAACATAACAGAATTTGATAATCCTTCGGAACAATATGTTGTAACAACGTCATTTTCAATACTTTATGACCATAAAGACCATATTTTGGGGATATCAATTTTAAGGATGGGATGGGATAGGGTATTAAACGATCCGCACATCGGACTGTAGCCTTCTCATATGTTTTAATTTAAAATTGCCAATTAAATTAGATGGGTAAATTTCTATTTAAAATTACAGTATTTATTCACTTAAAGAAATAAGTAATAAAAAAAACATATGAGAGGCTACAATCCACTGTGCGGATCGTTTAATACCCTATCCCATCCCATCCTTAAAATTGATATCCCCAAAATATGGTCGTTATGGTCATAAAGTATTGAAAATGACGTTGTTACAACATATTGTTTCGAAGGATTATCAAATTCTTTTATGGGCCGACAAAAAACCACGTTTTTGTATTGCATATGCCTTGGGGTAGGGCATACAAATGATTTTTGTAGGAAAACGCCCCCAAAAAGTGGGCGTGGGTTAAAATAGTCTACTGACGAAATGTTAATATTAATACTACCAATGATTTTGCATCAAAATTTTTTTCGAAAATTTTCAAATTTGGCCCAAAATTTTTTTTATGGAAAACGCCCCCAAAAAGTGGGCGTGGCAAAAAACTTTGTATTGAAGAAATATTGATATTACGATTCTCTAAACATGATACTCAGATACTTTTTTGATATTCCTTACGGTTTGGCCAAAAACTGAGTTTATCTTAAAAGGGGGCGTGGAAGTGGGCGGATTTCAAAAATTTTTACACTTATTCTGTAGGCACGGGCGAAGATCCCATATGCCAAATTTCATTATCCTAGCTCAAAATTTAAGGCCTAAAAATCGGTGACGTACAGACGGACGGACGGACGGACGGACAGACAGACATGGCTTAATCGACTCAGCTAGCGATTCTGAGTCGATCCATATACTTTGAGGTATATGTAGCTAATGGCTGAAACACAATCACGCTTTGGAGCTTCGCTTTACCAACGTTACGCCCAACTGCTTTGCGCACGCTTTGACGTTTTTATTTTCTCAGCAGTTTCAACTTCTGCTACAAAAATGGGGGAAATGATTAAAATCTTTGCTAAAAATATCGTATTCCACAACCTTCTCAGAAAATAATCCAGAAAACAACAACAAATATTTTGACAATTCACACTTTTTCCAACCTTTGCTTTGCCCATGGCGCTTTACAGCAACGTTACGTTAAGATTTTACGTTTTTCATTTTGAGGTGGAAACTCAACGCCAGGCAAAGCTATATTGGGATAGGTAACATTGATTTCATATGGTTGAACTAGGTGCGTCAGCCAACGCAACGCACCAAAGCTTGATTGTGTTTCAGCCATAAATTATTTCTCTATGTTACAAACTAAGTATCAAAACTAATATACCCCTATGGGATAGGGTATAAACATATGATAAGGCTGCAATCCGCTCATCTGTAAAACTAATGTCACCAAAATGTGGACATGGCTTTAAACAGGATGGGGAATAAACATAGAAAATGACATTGTCAATAGAAATTTTACGGTTCTACATAAGACAAGGTTTTTCTCCTGAATATGTTATGGGGTAGTGTATAAAAGTGGTTTTTGTATAAAAACGGCCCCAAAAAGTGAGCGTGGGTTAAAATGGTCTATAGAGGAAATGTTCATATTAATATTACTAATGATTCTGCATCAACTTTTTTTTCGAAAATTTTAAAATTTGACTGAAAAACGTTTTTTTATTAAAAACGCCCCCAAAAAGTGGGCGTAGCAAAAAAGATTATATGAACTAAATATAGATATTACGATTGTATTCTCAGACACTTTTTTTTTTAAATTCTTTACTTTTTTTTTAAAAAGTGGACGTGGCAGTGGGCGGATTTAAAAATTTTTTACACTTGTTCTGCTGGGAGCAACAAAGAACACGTGTACCAAATTTCATCATTCTAGCTCAAAATTTAAGGCCCAAAAACTGGTGATGTACGGACGGACAGACATGGATAAATCGACTCAGCTATCGACTCTGAGTCGATCCATATACTTTGAGGTATATGTAGGTAAATTATTCCTCTATTATACAAACAATGTATGAAAACTAATATACCCCTATGGTATAGGGTATACACATATGAGAAGGCTACTACAATCCGCTGTGCGGATCGTTGAGTACCCTATCCCATCCCATCTGTAAAACTAATATCCCCAAACAGTGGACATGACCTAAAACACGATGGGGATTAAATATAGAAAATGACATTGTCACAAAAAATTGTTCAGACAGTTTATGAAACACTTTTACACTTCTACAAAAGACAAGGTTTTTCTCCTGCATACGTTATGGGGTAGTGTATAAACATATGAGAAGGCTACAATCCGCTGTGCGGATCGTCGAACACCCTATCCCGTCCTATCAAATCTCGATGTGGATAAAATAGAACATATGATATAGTGACAACAAATTCTTCATACTGCTTATATAACACTTTTACGGTTCTACAAAAGACAAGGTTTTCTCCAGCATATGTTATGGGGTAGTGTATAAAAATGGTTTTTATATAAAAACGCCCCCAAAAAGTGGGCGTGGGTTAAAATGGTATATTGACGAAATATTCATATTAATATTATTAATGATTCTACATCAAACATTTTTTAAAACTCTTTACGGTTTGGCAACAAAATACGTTTTTCTAAAAAGGGGACGTGGCAGTAGGCATATTTAAAAAAAATTTACACTTGTTCCGCTGGGAGCAACAAAGAGCATGTGTACCAAATTTCATCCTTCTAGCTCAAAATTTAAGGCCTACAAACTAGTGACGTACGGACGGAAGGACGGACAGACATGGCTAAATTGACTCAGCTACCGATTCTGAGTCGATCCATATACATTGAGGTATATGTAGCTTAATTATTTCTCTATGTTACAAACAATGTATCAAAACTAATAAACCCCTATAGGAAAGGGTATAAAAATGTTTATACCCTATCCCATAGGGGTATATTAGTTTTGACATTAAGTTTGTAAGATAGAGAAATAATTTCGATAGATATATCTCAAAGTATATGGATCGATTCAGAATCTCTAGCTGAGTCGATTAAGCCATGTCTGTCTGTCCGTCCGTCCGTCTGTGTGTCATCGATTCTTGGGCCATAAATTTTGAGCTAGAGTGTTGAAAATTGGTATATAGACTCTCTGGCCGACGAAGCAGAACCAGTGTAAAAATTTTGAAAGACCGCTTAGTGCCACGCCCCCTTTTTTTAGAAAAACGTAGTTTTTAGCTAAACGGTAAGGAATTTAAAAAAGTGTCTGAGCACCATATTTAGACAGTCTTAATATCTATATTTCGTTCATACATTGTATTTTGGGGACGTTTTTAGTAAAAAACGAATTTTGTCCAAATTTTAAAGAGTTCAAAAAAACTTTTGATGCAAATACTTCCGTAATGATAAACATTTTGTCTATACATCATTTTCACTTACGCCCAATTTTTGGGAGCGTTTTCTTACAAAAACCATTTGTATACCCCATACCAAGGCATAAGCAATAGCAATACGTTGTTTTTTGTCGAACCACAAAAGTTTTGATAAACTGTCTGAACAATATTCTGCGACAATGTCATTTTCTATATTTCATGGCCATAAAGCCTACATTTTGAGGATAATAATTTTAAGGATGGGGTGGGTTAGGGTATGCAACGATCCGCACAGCGGATTGTAGCCTTCTCCTATATTTTTTTAAAGTATTTCAAAACTTTTTCTATGCAATATCATTGGTTGTGTTAATATAAAAATTTTGTCTGTAATTTATTTTAACTCTCGCCCACTTTTTGTGGTCGTTTTCCTATAACCAACCCCATAGCATAAGCAATAGAAAAGCTTCGTTTTTTGTCGAAACGTAAAACATTATGATAAACTGTCTGCACAATTTGTTGTGACAAGGCCATTTTTAACTTTCTCTTACAAAGAGAAAGATATTTTGTTTTCGTCAAAATTTTCGACCACGAGATTTTGATTGATTCTAACATAACGATGATAGCGGAACCCAAAAAAGTTGTTGGGCCTTAAATTTTGAGCTATGATGATGAAATTTGGTATATGTGATCCTTGTACGTGCTGTTCGAGCAAGTGTAAAAAATTTCAAAAGGCTTTTCACTTCTGTTTTTGCCAAAATCACTGCGATTTCGAAAATTGTAAGCTCCAAGATGTAGCTTCCTTTTGTTTAAAATGGGTGGGCAGTTACAAAGGAGATGAAGTATTGTTTCCTCCTCCTCCTTGTCCATGCAGCTCCTACGGAAGTCGTTCGAGAAAAGGCCTAGCCTTTCTGCGTGCCTAAATATTAAGCAGTGTCCCGTGATGACACCTATGGTGGCGCAAATATACGGTCTATCAAGAGAAATTAGTGCCTTTGATCTTCTCTAATCTAGCTTTGGCCAAATTTGTTTGGTTGTTTGACATGTCGTGCCAAGATTTCATCTGAGGTTTGATTTGCAGTTAGCATGTTGCGCTAATAAGCTTTTGCATGTAGCGATAGGAATACCTACTGCACCCGTGTCGGGTACAACTGGTAATTTGGTTCCATTTCTGATTAGCCTTACAGCTCCCTGGAATGTTACTTTGCCTAAGCACCCAGCATAGGTGAATGTTAAAATGCGTTGACATATCATGCAGAAGTGATCCATGATCGGCAATCTAGGGTTGTCTTTGAATTTTTTGAGACTGATTCCAGGGATTTGATGGCCGCTTGGCTGTTCCGGAAAATGCTAATATCCAGAAATTACATTCTCTTTCAGCCAGGGTAACGTTCCTTTGATTGCCCTGAGTTCCGCCTGGAACACACTGCAGTGATCAGGAAGACGGAAAGATAGGCTGAGATTTAGCCTGTCGGAGAAGACACCGTCATTTGTTTTGGAGCCATCGGTACAAAAATGGATCGAGTCATTTAGGACAGTTTCGTTGCTCTTCCATGACGTTCTGTCTGGGATTGTGACCTGGAAACTCTTATCAAAGTTTAACATATTAAGGGTGTAATCGGTGTTTTCAGGAATACTTGTATATTCGTTTAGAATTTTTTAGTGGCCATATTGAATATTTGACCACTTTTGGATGGCTTTATGACGTATGGATGAGTTAGCTAACATTTGTTTGCCGAAAATATCTAGGGGTAGCAGGTGAAAAAGTATGTCTAATGCCAATGAGGGTGTTGTACGGAGTGCACCACCGATGCACTGACACGCAGTTCTCTGCACTTTCGCTAGTTTTTTGGTGTTTAAAGCTATCTCTAGCGCTGTCCACCATACTACAACTCCATAAAGAAGTATCGGTCTTATAACCGATATATAGAGCCAATGCGTGATACGAGGTTTCATTCCCCATTTCAAGCCTATGGCTTTCTTGCAGGAATAAAGTGATAACGTCGCTTTCTTTACTCTTTCTATTATGTTTAGCTTCCGGTTAAGCTTCCTGTCCGTAATAAGTCCCAGGTATGTTGCTTTGTCTGAGAAAACTAGTTCGATTCCGTTTAGTGACGGGGGGTCAATGAGAGGAATTTTATATTTCCTAGTGAATAGGACCAGTTCAGTCGACTTTCAGACATGTTAGCGCCTTAATGGTCGCTCCCGAATCGACGTTGTTAAAATGAATATCAACCAGTCTTTCCAGGGTTTTCAGAGAGAACGATGATGATAAGCTATTCGAGAACTTTTACCAGATTTGGGTATGAATATTACTTTCACTTCTCTCCAAACCTTGGGAATATAGATTAGCTCGATGCAGCCCCTAAGGATGGCTTCCACCCATGGTAGGAAGAGATCCAAAGTGCGCAGCAGCTCGACTGGTACAATGCCGTCGGGTCCCGCGGATTTAAAGGGTTTGAAGCTATGTATTGCCCAAAGTGTTTTATCTTTTGTGATAAGATCTTGTAAGTTGCCGATTAATGGAGGTTTTTGTTTCCCTCTAGGTTTTCTTAGCGAGTTAGGCCGACACCAACCAGTACTTCTGTGAATTGACTTATAGTTGTGCTACGGTTATAACTCGATCGCTGTAATTGGAGGATAAATAAATATTTAGGCTTCTCTTAACGAGTATACAAGATCTTGGTTTACCTTTGTCCTTTGTATGCAGGAGAGTATAGTCTCGAGTCTTGAGTCCACATACCATATCGTTGACGACCCAAGGTTCCTGGATCAAGGCAATGTCTTCTCTGTGGGTTGTTAGACGGAGAAGAAGTGCGGCCGATGCCGTCTTGGAGTGCTGGAGATTAATCTGTGTTTATCGCAGCATTTTTGCTACAATCAGATCTCTCCACAACTGTGGTATTCGTGTCCTCCAAGTACGAGGATGCCAAAAGGTCATCCTCCATCAGAGAATCACTATTTAATGATTCTGTCTCCATGAACGTGGTGTTTAACCTGTTGAGAGACAGAGTATTGTTATCAGCTTTCCTCTCTCATTCCTCTCCTCTCAAAACCATAGCTCATAAAGCCATTTCGTTCTTTGAGGGGAGCAAGGGATTCTTTATTGATTACAATGAGCGCATCTATAAAGTCCCTGCACTTGGTTCAACTTTACCACCTTCCAATTATGTGTCGGATGATTGGGGTTGCAGTAGGAAATAATTTGTAAAATTTCATCAACCTTCGAAGTTCAGCTGGGATCCAGGTACAAGATCGTGGTCGACTTGGAATGTCCTCTTTCGCAACCACCTCTAGCTTTGAACCAGGCCACACCTCGCCGATTTTGGCTACGGCTATGCGGTAGAGATCATACTATCTCTGATCCAGGATCATGACAACAGGGTGGATAGTCCGGGTTTTTTCTGACTATGGTAAGGAATACTGTGGCTATCTTTGGAGGTATCAACTTCCACCGTTCAGGTGAAATTGTACTACCGATGTCGCTGCGGTCAATCACCGCTAACGTGATGGTATCTTTAAGCACCTCCCTGAAGGACTTTGATTCGTTCTTAGATCATTTCAACCACCTCCTACTTATTTGGAGCGTTTTCCTACAAAAAACCGTTTGTATAGCATATGCCTTAGAAAAACGTTGTTTTTTGTCAAACCAAAAAATATTTTGATAAACTGTCTGAAGAATATGCTGTAACAATGTCATTTTCTATATTTCATGGCCATAAAGCCCACATTTTGGGATATTAATTTTAAGGATGGGATGCAATAGGGTATTAAACTATCCGCACCGCGAATTGAAGCATTCTCATTATACCCTATCCCATAGGGGTATATTAGTTTTGATACTTAGTTTGTAACATAGAGAAATAATTTAGCTACATATACCTCAAAGTATATGGATCGGATCAGAATCGCTAGCTGAGTCGATTAAGCCATGTCTGTCTGTCCGTCCGTCCGTCCGTCCGTCTGTACGTCACCGATTTTTAGGCCTTAAATTTTGAGCTAGGATAATGAAATTTGGTATATAGGATCGTCGTCTCTGCCTACAGAACAAGTGTAAAAATTTTTGAAATCCGCAAACTGCCACGCCCCCTTTTTAGAAAAACTCAGTTTTTGACCAAACCGTAAGGAATTTTAAAAAAGTTTCTGAACAACATATTTAGACAATATTAATATCTATATTTCGTTTATATAAAGTTTTTTGCCACGCCCACTTTTTGGGGGCGTTTTTAATAAAAAACGCTTTTCGGTCAAATTTTAAAATTTTCGAAAAAACTTTTGATGCAGAATCATTAGTAGTATAAATATGAACATTTCGTCCATAGACTATTTCAACCCACGCCCACTTTTTGGGGGCGTTTTTATATAAAAACCATTTTTATACACTACCCCATAACATATGCAGGAGAAAACCTTGTCTTTTGTAGAACCGTAAAAGTATTTTATAAGCAGTCTGAACAATTTGTTGTCACCATGTCATTTTCTTTATTTTATCCACATCGTGTTTTTAGCCATGTCCACTTTTTGGGGATTTTAGTTTTACAGATAGGATGGGATAGGGTATTCAACGATCCGCACAGTGGATTGTAGCCTTCTCATATGTTTTTATACCCTATCCCATAGGGGTATATTAGTTTTGATACTTAGTTTGTAACATAGAGAAATAATTTAGCTACATATACCTCAAAGTATATGGATCGGATCAGAATCGCTAGCTGAGTCGATTAAGCCATGTCTGTCTGTCCGTCCGTCCGTCTGTACGTCACCGATTTTTAGGCCTTAAATTTTGAGCTAGGATAATGAAATTTGGTATATAGGATCGTCGTCTCTGCCTACAGAACAAGTGTAAAAATTTTTGAAATCCGCCCACTGCCACGCCCCTTTTAAGAAAAACTCAGTTTTTGACCAAACCGTAAGGAATTTTAAAAAAGTTTCTGAACAACATATTTAGACAATATTAATATCTATATTTCGTTTATATAAAGTTTTTTGCCACGCCCACTTTTTGGGGGCGTTTTTAATAAAAAACGCTTTTCGGTCAAATTTTAAAATTTTCGAAAAAACTTTTGATGCAGAATCATTAGTAGTATAAATATGAACATTTCGTCCATAGACTATTTCAACCCACGCCCACTTTTTGGGGGCGTTTTTATATAAAAACCATTTTTATACACTACCCCATAACATATGCAGGAGAAAACCTTGTCTTTTTTAGAACCGTAAAAGTATTTTATAAGCAGTCTGAACAATTTGTTGTCACCATGTCATTTTCTTTATTTTATCCACATCGTGTTTTTAGCCATGTCCACTTTTTGGGGATTTTAGTTTTACAGATAGGATGGGATAGGGTATTCAACGATCCGCACAGTGGATTGTAGCCTTCTCATATGTTTATACCCTATCCCATAGGGGTATATTAGTTTTGATACTTAGTTTGTAACATAGAGAAATAATTAACTACATATACCTCAAAGTGTATGGATCGACTCAGAATCGCTAGCTGAGTCGAATTAGCCATGTCTGTCTGTCCGTCCGTCCGTCCGTCTGTCTGTTCGTCACCGATTTTTGGGCCTTAAATTTTGAGCTAGGATAATGAAATTTGGTATATAGGATCCTTGGCTGAGTCACCAGAACAAGTGTAAAAATTTTTAAAATCCGCCTACTGCCACGCCCCCTTTTAGAAAAAACGTAGTTTTAAGCCAAACCGTAAGGAATTTCAAAAAAGTGTGTTTGCAACATATTTAGACAATCCTAATATCTATATTTCGTCCATACAAAGTTTTTTGCCACGCCCACTTTTTGGGGGCGTTTTTAGTAAAAAACGTTTTTTGTCCAAATTTTAAAACTTTCGAAAAAAATTCTGATGCAAATACTTCCACAATGGTAATATAAACATTTTGTCTATAGATCATTTTCACCTACGCCCACATTTTGGGGGCGTTTTCTTACAAAAACCATTTGTATACCCCATCCCAAGGCATTAGCAATAGAAATACGTTGTTTTTTGTCGAACCACAAAAGATTTTGAGAAACTGTCTGAGCAATATATTGTGACAATGTCATTTTCTGTTTTTCATCGCCATAAAGCCTATATTTTGAGGATATTAATTAAAAGGATGGGATGGGATAGGGTATTCAACGATCCGCATAGCGGATTGTAGCCTCTCATATGTTTATACCCTATCCCATAGGGGTATATTAGTTTTGATACTTAGTTTGTAACATAGAGAAATAATTTAGCTACATATACCTCAAAGTATATGGATCGACTCAGAATCGCTAGCTGAGTTGAATTAGCCATGTCTGTCTGTCCGTCCGTCCGTCCTTCCGTCCGTCCGTCCGTCCGTCCGTCCGTCTGTCTTTTCGTCACCGATTTTTGGGCCTTAAATTTTGAGCTAGGATAATGAAATTTGGTATATAGGATCCTCGTCCGTGCCACCAGAACAAGTGTAAAAATGTTTGAAATCGGCCCACTGCCACGCCCCCTTTTTAGGAAAATGTATTTTTTGGCCAAACCGTAAGCAATTTCAAAAAAGTGTCTGAGCAGCATATTTAGACAATCCTAATATCTATATTTCTTTCATACAAAGTTTTTTGCCACGCCCACTTTTTGGGGGCGTTTTTAGTAAAAAACGTTTTTTGTCAAAATTTTAAAACTTTCGAAAAAATTTTTGATGCAAATACTTCCGCAATGGTTATATAAACATTTTGTCCATAGATCATTTTTACCTACGCCCACATTTTGGGGTCGTTTTCTTACAAAAACCATTTGTATACCCCATCCCAAGGCATTAGCAATAGAAATACGTTGGTTTTGTCGAACCACAAAAGATTTTGAGAAACTGTCTGAGCAATATATTGTGACAATGTCATTTTCTGTTTTTCATCGCCATAAGGCCTATATTTTGAGGATATTAATTTAAAGGATGGGATGGGATAGGGTATTCAACGATCCGCATAGCGGATTGTAGCCTCTCATATGTTTATACCCTATCCCATAGGGGTATATTAGTTTTGATACTTAGTTTGTAACATAGAGAAATAATTTAGCTACATATACCTCAAAGTATATGGATCGGATCAGAATCGCTAGCTGAGTCGATTAAGCCATGTCTGTCTGTCCGTCCGTCCGTCCGTCCGTCTGTACGTCACCGATTTTTAGGCCTTAAATTTTGAGCTAGGATAATGAAATTTGGTATATAGGATCCTCGTCTCTGCCTACAGAAAAAGTGTAAAAATTTTTGAAATCCGCCCACTGCCACGCCCCTTTTAAGAAAAACTCAGTTTTTGACCAAACCGTAAGGAATTTTAAAAAAGTTTCTGAACAACATATTTAGACAATATTAATATCTATATTTCGTCCATATAAAGTTTTTTGGCACGCCCACTTTTTGGGGGCGTGTTCAATAAAAAACTGTTTTCGGTCAAATTTTAAATTTTTCGAAAAAAATTTTGATGCAGAATCATTAACATTATTAATATGAACATTTCTTCTATATACCGTTTTAACCCACGCCCACTTTTTGGGGGCGTTTTTATATAAAAACCATTTTTATACACTACCCCATAACATATGCAAGAGAAAACCTTGTCTTTTGTAGAACCGTTAAAGTGTTTTGTAAGCAGTCTGAAGAATTTGTTGTCACTATATCATTTTTTTTCTATTTATCCACATCGTGTTTTCAGCCATGTACCCTTTTTTGGGGATTTTAGTTTTATGGATAGGATGGGATAGGGTATTCAACGATCCGCACAGCGGATTGTAGCCTTCTCATATGTTTTATTTTAAAATAAATCTAGAAAAGAGAAAAAAACACCTTTTCACTTTCCCTCGCAAGGGACTATCAGCATGAGCGATCGTGTTGTCGAAGGTGATATCTGGGTGTGTTTGTGTTTTCTGCTAGGTAAGTCATTTTTTGTGTCTGTTTTATTTTCGATCTTATTAAGAAAGTGTATATTGTAACGGTATTTGAATTTAATATATATACTTATGCTTATAAAGTCTTAATCATTTTTGTCGATTTGTTTACTTTGGTGAAATTATCTTATAAAGTATGAACATGTTTTTGTTAAATGAGAACAGTGTACACCATGAATCAGTTTAAAGTGGTACACTGTGAATCATTGATTCCATTGAACATGTTAGCAGTTCGAACCTCAAGAATTCAATTTATTCATTCCAAGTTAATTTTGCAAATATGGATGTTCGATCCACTGTTGACACCTTTGCACTGTATCTCGTCTACATAAAGTTTTTAGCCGGGCCCACTTTCTGGGGGTATATTAGTTTTGATACATAGTTTGTAACATAGAGAAACAATTAAAAGTATTTGAAACGACTCAGAATCGCTAGCTGAGTCGATCTAGCCATGTCTGTGTGACTGATTTTTGGGCCATAAATATTGAGCTAGAGCAATGAATTTTGGTATATGGACTCTCTTTCCGATGAAGCAGAACAAGTGTCTGTAATCCGCTCTTCGAACCCTTGAATAACCTTTCCCATCCCATCCCAATAATAAATGTCCCCGAAAAGTGGGGTTGGTAAAATCTGAATGAAAAAAGCGAAGTTTTTCTACGTATACGCTACGGGATTCGCTTTACGAATCGTTTTTCTAGATTAACGGCCCCAAAAAGGTGGGGTGGATTAAAATGATCTATAGACGAAACGTTCATAGTGTTGTTCTCGAAATTCTTTTTTCGACTTTTCTTAAAATTGTACCGAAAAATGTTTTTTCTTATAAGGACAAAATATAGATATTGAGATTGTTTTGACAAGAAGATGAATAATTTCGATAGGTATACCTTATACTGTCACGACCTCTTTTTAGATAAACGTATTTTTTGGCCAAACTGTAAGAAATTTTGAAGAAATGTCTGAATAACATTGTTGCGCAAATTTTTTAGTTTATATAATTTTTCGGGATTGTGGGTTTTTGGGATTTTGTGTTTTCTGGATTTTGGTTTTTCGGGATTATGGTTTTCGGGATTATGAGCCCAGCAAGTTCGTTTATTATCCTTGGTCTGATTTGTTTTCAGTTTCATGGTTGATTGTACCTCTGGAACTGAAACACTCTATTTAGGTTAAGATAAAAGTCGTAAATCGTTGAAGAATGAGATACAGACTACCTGCGCATTCACTACATTTTTTACCGCCGCAGAAAAAGTTGTTCCTAGAAACCCTATATTAAAAAAAAACATATGAGAAAGCTACAATCCGTTTATGGCAATGATATATTGAAAAGGACGTTGCCACAACATTAGAGAGTTTATCAAAATCTTTTATGGTTCAAATAATATGGTTTATAGCAATTGCTTTGGAGTAGGGTATACAAATGGTTGTTGTAAAAAGCCTCCAAAAAGTGGGCGTGGGTTAAAATGATCTATAAACGATATGTTTATATCAACTATATTAATGTTTTCGCATCAAACGTTTTTGCAAATTTCCTTTGCAACGCGGTCAAAATGTTATATCAACGTAACATAGATATTGAATTCTCTAAATATCTTGTTCACAAACTTTTTTGAAATTCTTTACCGTTTGACAAAAAAATACGTTTACCTTAAAAGTTCTGTACGGGCGAGGATCCTCTATACAAATTTTATTATCCTAGCTCAAAATTTAAGGCCTAACATCGATGACGTACAGATGGACGGACAGATGGACGGACAGAGAGACATGGCTAATTTCACTCAGTTAGCGATTCTGAGTCGACTTATATACTTTGAGGTATATCTAGCTGAATTATGTCTCTATGTTACAAACTAATATTACCCCTATTGGATAGGGTATACCCCTATGTGATACGGTATAAAAAGCTCCAGGACCTGACCGAATAGGAAATTAATTTTATAAAAATGTCTCTGATGAATTCTTAAGCAAAATGTTGGCAACTTTAAATTTCATTTTTAGAACGGGAGATGTACCTCAGGAGTTCAAAGATGCTATTTTGTATCCATCTAGCTGACCCATGCTCGCCTTGCTTCGCCCGCCCATTTGGCATTGACAATTTATTAACTTTCTCTTTAAAGAGTAAAAAATTGTATGATGATAGAGGAACCAAAAAAAGTGTTTTTATTTTTTTTAATCGACGTTCGTCGCGTCGTGTCGGTCCGACTATCCTTAATGGTCTCTCCAGCCTAAACATCCATATGAGTTACGGAAAATCATTATTACTCACATGGACACCAATTCCTTCAAATTCCGGAAGAAAAGTTAATTGTAAAGTTGGCTGGTAATAGTGTTAACTTACCGACTTCTTTGTATCGGTACCCACTAGCTCTGGCTATTAGGCCTGCAGCTAACACTTTCGGCAATAAATTGCACACCATAAACGGGGTTTCCAATACCTGAACTTCCAATCCTTGCAGTTCGTAAGCCAATAGAAGACGTTAGAGTTCTTTGTGATTTGACATAGAAGAACATTTTATTTTGGATTTGTTCCCAATTTATACTACAAAATTATGTTATTGAAATACCCACCTCGGTATCGATACCCCGATATTATGCCTTATCAGCATATTCACTTGACGAGGGAACGACCAAACACTTGAAGTGTTTTGGGTTCATTTGCGTACGATGCTTAGTTTAGTGTCGTACATAAATGCACCCTGATGGTGCCCTCGATCCAGTATCGCATGTACATACATTGGTATATTTATTTGCCTTCATGCACCGAGTGTGCCATCAGAGTAATATGACTCTTTCATTTAATTGTTCACTCCATGAGTGTATGTATGTCGTTCATATCACTCGAATGTTTGAAGCAATGCTACATACGGCGCAATGAATTAGACGAGCTCTGGGTATCAAATATCGAAGTGGATTTGGGTATAATTAATTGCTTGCGGCAATTACTTAAGTGACCGCTGGTGCGATCCCTTCACATCATATAATTACAGTTTCATAATGTTTATATATACTTTTAACATCAATAACCAAAATAAATGTTAATGTGTATTTTTGCCGAAATATGAAAATCGTAAAATTTCTCATATTTGATCCGAGGCCTGCCCCGCACTTAAGGAAAAAGTTTCGTACGACCCAGTCGACTACTCACCACTCGTTTTTTTTTTTACTTTTAACCATTAAATTAACGGCACCTGCCCTATACATATTATGTACACATAACCTCAATTTTCTCAAATAACCCGCACTAATGATTTCGTTTGAACTCAACATACATTATTAGCATATTAGTTCCAATAAAACTGCATACCCAGCTTTTCGAGAAAATCTATGTTATGTATTTTTTAATAATATAATATAATACATAATGTTATGTATTTATACCCTATCCCATAGGGGTATATATGTTTTGATACATATTTTGTAACATAGAGAAATAATTTAGCTACATATACCTCAAAGTATATGGATCAACTCAGAATCGATAGCTGAGTCGACTTAGCCTGTCTGTCCGTCCGTACGTCACCAGTTTTTGGGCCTTCAATTTTGAGCTAGAATGATGAAATTTGGTACACGTGCTCTTTGTTGCTCCCAGCAGAACAAGCGTAAAAATTTTTGAAATCCGCCCACTGCCCTGCCCCCTTGTTAAAAAAGCGAAGTTATTGGCCAAACCATAAGGAATTTTAAAAAAGTGTCTGAGAAGCGTATTTAGAGAATCCTTATGTCTATATTTAGTTCATATAAAGTTCTTTGCAACGCCCACTTTTTAGGAGCGTTTTTAATAAAAAAAAACTTTTTTTGATCAAATTTTAAAATTTTCGATAAAAAAGTTGATGCAGAATCATTAGTAATATTAATATGAACATTTCGTCTATAAACATATTTAACCCACGCCCACTTTTTGGGGCGTTTTTTATATAAAAAATGTTTATACAATACCCCTTAACATATGCAGGAGAAAAACCTTGTCTTTTGTAGAACCGTAAAATTTTATGTGACATTGTCATTTTCAATATTTAATCCCCATCGTGTTTTAAGCCATGTCCACATTTTGGTGACTTTAGTTTTACAGATGAGGTGGGATAGGGTATTCAACGATACGCACAGCGGATTGTAGCCTTCTCATATGTTTTTATTTATATACATATGAGAAGGTTACCATCCTTAAAATGAATATCCCCAAATTGTGGGCTTAATGGTAATTAAACATAGAAAATGACGTTTTCACAAGATATTGTTCCGACAGATTATCGAAATCTTTTATGGTTCGTCAACAAACAACGATTTTTCTATTCCATATGCCTTGGGGTAGGGTATAAAAATGTTTTTTGTTGAAAAACGCGCCCAAAAAGTGGGTAACCCATGCCCACTTTTTGGGCTGGATGTACAGACGAAATGTTTTATTATATTATATTCTATTTTATTTGTTTATTTTAAATATTTAATTTCAGACAAAATCAGCCGATATTCTCGTTGTCGGTATTGGTTGTGGGGAAATGGTCCGTGGAGATTGGGTTAAGCCAGGAGCTGTTGTTATTGATTGTGGAATTAATATTGTCAATGGTGAGTTCGTCAAACTGTAAAGCTTTAACATATTTACTTGCAACTATTGGTTTCGTAAAAAAACTCGAACTAGAGATTTTAATAAATCCTAACAAACATTACGATGATACGAAATTCTGAAGAAGTGGGTCTAGCCATTCTGTCCGTCGTCAGTCTGTGTTCGTAGCTGGAGTGTCCAAAGTCTGAAGCTGATGCTCTGATGCCGATAATATTGCTGTAAAAGATCTTCGATACAAATTTAGGCAGTTCTTTACTTTAATACGTTGAATAAAATTAACAAATTTTTGTCGCAACAGACTCGTTAACATCCAGTTAATAATTTCCATTTATGTGTACGTATATACT